>ML685782.1:9064587-9297510 GCA_007922175.1 Pelusios castaneus
TTCTTTCTTTCTTTCTTTCTTTCTTTCTTTCTTTCTTTCTTTCTTTCTGAAAAAAACATTTAAATCCCAAACCTATTTTATGACATTATTTTTAAAATGCCATAACCACATTTCTAACAGAGATTATTATAGCTTTTTTTTTAAATCTGAGGACTAGATGACTTGAACCAACAAATGATTTTCCCCCTTTTCTTTCCCCCTCCCCCATCTCCACAGGGTATAGTTACCATCCCTCCCCCACCCGCACACAAATGGCCTACACATCAGAAAGGGGGATGGGTAAAGGGCCAACAATTATTCCTCTATATTTACAAGAGGAACATGGGTGATGGAGGAGGAATGGGGGCGTGGGGGAGGGGAAGAACGAGCCTCCTCTGCAGACAGAGGACAGAGATTGCATGGAATCTGGCACAGGAGTTAATTTGCAAGACCTCAAATTGGGAGCAAAGGTCACACATAATCTAAAGAAAAGAAATTTGGTCATCCGGAAGGTCAACACTTCACAGAGCTTGGCAGCTGCTGGACCCTCTAGCCAGCCACCCCATGCGTGCTATCGAACCACCTGTAAAGCCAGCCGTGAGGCCAGTTTAAAGGTCAGCATCAGCTAGGGTGAGCAGATGTCCCAATTTCATAGAGACAATCCCAATAGTCAGGTCTTTTCCTTATATGGGCAACTATTACCCCTCACCTCCATCCTGATTTTCCACACTTGCTATTTGGTCACCCTAGCATTCACAAGAGTCCTGAAGATCCCAGGGTGAGTAGGTAAGATCTGTGACATGTTAAGGAGTGGATTGTGTTCCTTAACGCCATCCACCAACATAAACACACACTCACACTCTTCCCAAATCCTAACTAGATATTTTTTGTCTAGGTCCCTCACCAAGTGCTGCCATAATAAGGAATATCTAACAAACCGTGTTACTGTTTTTCTGCTTCTCATTGACCCATTTTTAGGACTGAGCTTGAGAAAACACCCTACCATAACTCATGCAACTTTCTACCCTCATGGACCTGCTTCACAACTCGATAGGGGAAGAAGCACAGATATGTGGTTAAAGGTTTGTCTTCACTAACGGCAGTGAATTCGCCGCCATCAGTGATTGATCTCTCTGATCAACTGATAGGGTCTGTGAAGACTCGCCCAGTCAATCTGGAAGCCGAAGCTGGAAGACCACCCCTGGCTGCAGAAAGAATAACGCTGAGTCAAAGGGAAGGGGGTTCCCTCCAGCTCAGGCTACTGAAGACATCATGGTAAGTAGGCGGTAGGCAATTGGAGGGAAATACGCAAAGTATTTTAAGTACTTTGCATATCTCCTTTTGAAGTATAGACCAGCCTAAGACACTCAATTGAGATTCAGTGATGTAATTCCATTTCCAGCTTTGTCACAGAATCAGATCACCTAATCTCTTTGTGCATGTATTCTCAGTCTGTAAAATGGAGATCAGAACACTTCCTTACTTCCCAGGTGTTTTGGAAGGATTCATTCTTTAATGATGCTGCAATACTACAGTGATTTGGTGGGGCAGGAGAGTGGGGGCCATGTAACAGTAAATAGACTAGATCAGAAAAGGCATCTCTTGCATCCTTTCTTGTCCTGCTTTTTTTTACCATCTAACTGCTCTCGGCCTGTTTTGGGGGGCGATTCTTCTTTTGCCCCAAGACCTTCCCCATATGGAGAAAGAAAGCAGAAGGAGCGACCTAAAACACAAGTCCTTCTCATTTTCCACTCTCAGCTCAGATCTCCCTTTGAATCCCCTGTACATAACCTGGGTGTTATTCTCTACTGTTAATTTTCCTTTGTTTCCATCAGCACTGCACCTGTGTGGCTGTAACCCTTCAGTGTAGACACTAACTGTGGCCCAGGGAGGGCTCCTCCCATCACTGTAGTTAATCCACCTCCACAAGAGGCAGTAGCTAGGTCAACAGAAGAATTCTTCTGTCCATTGAGTGCTCTATACTAGGGGGTAGATCATTTTAACTGGGTTGTGGATTTTTCACACCTTTGAGTGACATCGCTGGGTTTTTAGTGTATATCTGGGCTTAGTCCCCCAGATCTGCCTTTCAGCACCTCTTCAATGCTGCGCATGGCCTCCTCTGCCTCCTGCAATTCATCCACAAGTCTCAGATCCTCAGATTGGCCCCAAGGCAGCTGCCTGCCTCCTCCCCTGGGCAAAGAAGTTTGATCAATCCCATCCTCACTGAACTCCATTCTCTCCCTGACCACTTCAAGATCTGTAACAAGACTGTCTTGCTTACTTTGAAAGACGTCCATACTGCAGGCCACACGCGGCACTTTGTGACTTTCTGATTCCTTTCTCGTGCCTATCCAAACACTTTGTTCCAACTGCATAATCTTTGCTACTGTTTCTGCAAGAGCCTTCTCCCTTCCCACTCCCAACACCCAAAAGGGTTTTCCCATATCTATCTGCTTCATCCGCTACCTATTTTCATATCCTGTTTAACAAGAGTCCATATCTATACAGTGCCTCTTCCCTATGTTCTGTCCCATACCCCTGCACAGTCCTTCCATTCTGTAACTTAGCTCTCTAACTGTAACTATTATTTAACTCCACGATGCAATCTGTACAGGGATGCTCACTGTTCTTAGAAGATTTAGTGCCTAAAAGGTGCCACTACTCAAAATAACGAGGTGAGGACTTTCCTCGGCCAATAGGGCCTCCGAAGAGCGGAATGAAGGGTAGGGAGAGTATATGGAGAGGGATTACTTACTTCTTTTTCTACTCAGGGATTAACACACGGGTCTCAAACAAGAGGGCTCCCTTCCCCAGCTGACAGCAGCAGCTGCCACTTCGGTCTCGCTCACACAGTGGCAGGGAATCGAATCAAAGAGAAAAGAAGAAAGAGGACAACCCTTCCTTGGGGAGTAGGAAACACAATACGAGGCCTTCTGAAACCCCTGCAAATACTGACGTGATTTTAGTTTTTCTTTGGGAACAAAGGGAAAGTGGTATTTTTCAAAATTCTTCTGAAAGCCAACTCAGCAGATGGTTCTTTCCATACATGGAGGGGGGGAAAAAACCCTGCCAGAATACCGATCACTGAGATACAACGAAGATGGCACAGTGGAGTGGCCTCTGACCCAGGGATTTCACAAAGGGTTATAAAACCATGTGGACAAGATGCACTGTATTGCCTACTACATCTAACATGCAGCTGCTGTTTACCATGATAACATCTTGGGCTTTATTAAAACAGAACAGGAGAAAGGACAGATAGCTAGGTAGCTAGACAGGCAGCATTTTCCTCTCATCTGTTTTGCAGCTCACAACAATCCTATTGTTTTAGCACAAGGACGTAAAGACGTTTTCCAGCTGAAACTGGAAATGTTTTTTTTTGCACCGCCACAGTTTGGATATTCATCAGAATCTGCCCCACTATCATAGGGTTTTTGCTGACACAGAGAGTTCGTCTTTTCCTTTTAATTCTGGATGAGTCATTTCGTAAACTGAAACAAGCCGAATCAAGAGCTTTCTCTGTTGGCTGCAGACACACATGAACAAGTGAAGTCCTGTAGAGAAACCCAGGTAGCGCAGTTTTAAAGGTATTGCCACAAAGGGCGAGTTGCTGGGATTCAGAGTCTAGCATCCAAACCCCTCAACCTCAAAGGTAAGCCTTTGACCTCCCACTTCCCAGCTTTTACATCCTTTCTGGGAGGCTGATGCTCCTCTGGTTGAAGTCAATGGCAAAATTCTCATTGATTTCAATTTCCAAAGGGGTAGCCGTGTTAGTCTATTGTAGAAAGACAACAGAGTCTTGTGGCACTTTTAAAGCCTCCCGTGAGAAAATAATTACTGGAGACACTGATCCCTGTCAAGTCCAGTGAGGAAGAGAAACTGATCCACCCAGAGCACATTAATAATGTTCCTTGAGTCTACCAGGCAACACACACACACACAGAATAACAATACAAGGTGCTTCCTTGCCATAGGGCAGGGACAGAACATGCTAAGACACCTCCCACTCAAGTCAATGGCAAAACTCCCATTGATTTCAGTGTGTGCATGTTGGGACCCATTACCCTCAGGAAAGCTAATGCTAGCTCTAATAGCCGATGACCTGAGGTCCCTCGCCTCATGCAGTCACCAATTCCCATTGCCATTGTTCTCCAGGTGCACAGACGGGAACCCTTTTTTTTTTTTTAAATCAAGCCAGGCACAAAGGAATAAAATTGCGAACGAATCAGATGAAATATTAAGCTAAGAGGAAAAATGAGGCTGAACAACTGGGGGAATGGTAGTGAGTGGGGAATTCTTTCTAATGATTAAATCTGTTACTGTAGAAGGGTCTTCCAAGGAGAGTGATGGAAGTGTTGCTGAAAGAATTACTTAACACTGAACTGAACAGAGCACTGAAGAATCTACCATATAGATCTCCTGTAATGGCGGGAGATGGACAAGATGAACTAGTTAGTTATTTCTTTCAAACTTCTATGACTACAGTTCTAAGAAGAAAAACGCCTCCCTTCTTTGACTGGTGTTTGTTGCAGCCTTACAATAGCTGTCTCATATGGAAATCTGGTAATCGATCCTATGTGACCTGTTTGGTCAAGACATCTACCACAGGGAAAGTCTTCACCACTGGAGGCGGGCGGATGTCTGTATGTGAGGGTAAGAAGTGATCAGAGGCCAGTGCTATTCCCCAAGAAAATGTCATAACCCTATTTTGCTCAGCCCTAGAAGGCAGCTTTCAACAAAGAACACACCTGGAAATAAAAGATGTCACACAAATAAAACATGTCACACAATACAAGCCCCTATGGGAAGCTGTCCAACACAAAGGGACTATTTTGTCATAAAGCGTGAAGTCAGATTTATCGAGAGAAAAGCCATTTAAGAAGGTACCTATCAAGACAGACATTTCCTTGAAAGAGCAATGAAGCAATTTCCTTCCACATACTGCCCTGAACAACTAGGTGATTGCATTACAGGGGTGTTGTGTCTTCCTGAAACTTCAGATACCAGCTGACGTTGGGAGGTGAGAAACAACACTGGGTGGACCAATGCTCTGATTTGTGGTTTCATAGTCCATGCTCCCCTGTTAGAGGAGACTTCCTGAGAGAAAACAAAGTAGTCAACAAGAGTGGATGGGCCACTTCCTTTTATATCGCTACTCTAGCCCCACATTCGATCTGGTATCATCGGACGAGTGAATATTACATGCCAACTCCCTAAAGGGCGACTCACATTTGTCACCAATGTGGATCAGGAGTGACTCAGAATCACAGACAGATAGGGCTGGAAGGGACCACAAGGGGTCATCTAGTCCATCCCTCCCCCCATGCAGAGGCAGGAATACGTATATTTAGCTAATACCGAACAGGTGTTTGGGTAATCCCTCCAAGGGCAGGGTTTCCACAACCTCCCGAGATAACCTGCCCCAGTGCTTAACTGTCCTTACAGTTAGGAAAATTCTCTCATATTTAATCTAAATCTACTTGGCTGCAAACTAAACCAATTACGTCTTCCTGACCTAACTTTGGTGGGCATTTATAGATTTCAAGGTGAGAAAGGACCATTGTGATCATGTAGTCTGATCTCCTGCATAGCACAGGCTAATGGTTTTCAAACTTTTTTCCTCGGGATCCAGTTGAAAAACATCATTTATGCCTGCGACCCATCAATCACGTCTTTGGGCAATGCACTCCAGTCTTTTGGAGACAGCAGCAGGCAGGGCCCGGAATCCTAGGCTGCCCCCACCTCAGGGCCCCCAGCCTGGGTCCCCCAATTGCTGGGTCCAGGCCCTTGCCCCTCCCCCCCGTCACTGGGGGGGCCCTGGCACTTGAGAGCACTCCCACCCTGACCAGTCTGCAGGGGAGCAGGAGGGGAGGGGGGTTGGCATGCGGCATGGCAACCCCCATACAGCCCCCCCAGGGCCATAGACCCTGGAGAGCTGCACGTCGCACCATGCCAGGGAGAGGCTTGCCCGGTGGTGCACAGGCCATGCCAGCTGCCTGGCCTCAGCTGTGCCCTGGGCAAGCAGGCTCTGGCCCGCTCCACCCCCAGGTGCCGATCGGCTAGCACAGAGCCCCGCCCCCCAACTCCAGGGCCCGCCCCCCTCCTCCACAAAGGCCAGAGCTCTTGCTCCTGCCCTGCCAGCTCGGAATGGGGGGTGGGCCCTATAGATTATCAAAGAGGTTTTAGGGGCTGGAGCCCAGGGCCCCCTTTTGCCCATGGCCGGTGCTTAAGCCCCCAAAGCCCGTTTGATAATCCAGCCCTGACAGCAGGAGGCACTGCGACCCAGTACTGGGTCCTGACCCAAAGTCTGAAAACCCCTGGCGCAGGCCACCCCCAAAATAATTCCTAGAGCAGGTCTTATAGAAAAACATTCCATCTTGATTTAAAAATGGCCAGTGATGGAGAATTCACCACGAATCAGATTAATTGTTTCAAAGGTCGTTACTCTCACTGCTTACAAATTACACCTTTATTTCCTATCAGAGTTTATCCAATTTCAACTTCCAGCCATTGGCTCATGTTATATCTTTTTTCTCTGCTAAACTTACGAGCCCATTAGTAAATATTTGTTCTCCATGGATACTTGCAGACTGCAAGTCAGCCTTTAATCTTCTCTTACGCTAAATAGAGTGAGCTCTTCTAGTCTACAACTGCTAAGCATATTTTCCAATCCTTTAGTTATTCCTGTGGTTCTTCTTCGAACCTTCTTCAATGTACCAAAGTGTACATGGAGAACAATTGATCACTGTCCCCTTTATAACCACCTTTTAGATACTGGAAAGGTTATGTCCCCCTCAGCTGAAGACACTGGCACACCAATGATATAAAGTGAGGGAAGTGAGAGAATAAATCCCTTGAACATCTCAAAGAACTACCTGGAATGACAGAAGGGCATGAGGAGAGGGTGTGAATGCTTATTTCTTGTTTGATATTAACAACAGATTCAAAGATTTAAGGCTAGAAGGGGCCTTTCTGATCACCTCATCTAACCTGCAGTAGACAGCAACCTCACCTCATCAGTTCTGAATCAACCCCATAAATCCTCTTTGTGCTAAAGCCTATTTTTAAGCAACATGTAGGTATGCACAGCCAAGGTTTGCAAAAGAAACTAGCAATTTTAGAGGGCCAACACTCCATCTTTGAAGATGACTAGTGTTCAGATATATTACATACCCACTTCCTGAAAATCAGGCCTCTTTAAGGGCTCTCAAATTAGGTACCCAGAAATTGAAGCACCCCAAATCGCTAGTCGCTTTTCAAATGCTGGCTATGGGTTTTATTGTGCATTTCTCCCCCACCACACTTCTTCCCTGTAATATTCACCTATGACCTGGGCTTGTTATTATTTCAGGAAATTATAGACCTGCCACATCACTCACAATGGCTGCATTCAAAAAGGACAGAAGGCTCTGGCTGTGGAGGTGCCAGGCAATGCTGCAGGAATCACAGGCTGTCTGCATTTCCATGATAAACTTGTTTTCAGATGTCTTATAACACCCAGACATAAAAACTTGCTCCAGGCTGAACTTCACAAGACAAGATCTCAGCCCAGAAGAATTTCTTCCTGTTTCTTTTTTCTCTTTTAAATACCATCAGTCAAGGGATGGGGAAGAATTCAAACTATAAACCAAGCACAGAATTCCTGACTAGGACACCCGCATGTTCAGCGGAAAGGCAAGGGACTGTTTTACTCCTCTCCATTGCAAAGGCCTGATCTCTTATCTGCCAATCTGGGGCAAACACCTAGAGGTAGTGACCATTGCCCTCAAGAGCAGATGGTCTTGTGACTCTGGAACTGGACTGAGTTGAAGGAAGGCAAGGTTCAACCCCAGCTCTGTCACACATCTTCTCGGTGACCCTGGGCAAGTCACTTCAGTGGCTCTAAAAACACCTGTGTAGACATTATGACTCAGGCTCTGAGGCCTGGGGAAGGAGAAGACTTCAGAGCCTGAGCTGCCCCAACCACAGTCTAGACAGCTATTTTTAGAATGCTGGCATGAGTCCCCCTGGCCCACGTCTCCCGACCCCGCCTGGGGGACTCTCTATCGTGGGCTCCACAACGCTGTGTAGACATATCCTGAGGCACTGCCATAATACAAATAACAATGCTTTTCCTTCCTAGGTGGGCTCAGCCAGACACTCACTAAGGCTGCCTCACATCAACTGATCGCAGCAGAGGGTTTCAATGGAAATATGAGCTAGAGATAACGTTTCCTGATGATGGTGTCAAACTTCACAGTCTATCGTGTTAAGGAAGGAAAACACGCTCACTTCAGCCTGTACTTGAGAGTCACTTATTTAAATTGAGTCCTTCTGAGCTTCCACAGTCGGAAAAGTCCCAAAGTTTATTTTTAAATAACTATAGAGCTTTGATTGTTTATTTGGAGTGTTTTCCTGAGACGAAGCAAAGGTGAGGGGGCACAGCTCCGAAGGAGGGATGTGTCTGAAGGAAGTCAGGAAGTGTGCAATTACCCTCTATGGGTTGTTGGTGAAACTCTAGCACTATTACACCGCACACAGTACGTTCTGTGCACCGAGAGGGCACCGGTCATTTCCTTGACTATACTCTTGAATGTGCACAAGTGTCTGAGTGTGAGGGGGATGAGGTTGTGTGTGTTAAGACATTTGAGAGCCTATGTCTACACTACAAGCCCCACAGCAGCGGAGCAACAGCTATATCGCAGTTGTGTAGACACTTGAGAAAGGGGGTAGTCAACTCACCCCTCTGAGAAGCGGAAGAATTCTTTCATCGGTTTAGCAGCAATTCTACCAGGCTTTAGGTTGGCTTAATTTCATCTCTCAGGCAAGAAGTGGGGAGAGGAATTCCTCACATCCCTGAGCAATGCAGCTAGTTGGAGTTGTGGAGCAGGCCTGAGTGAGAGGCTGGGCATGAACAGGAGAGCATGTGTGGGTGTAGGAAGGCTGGAAATGAGTCCAAATGTGTGCGCATGGGCAACTGCGAGCGACAGATCGCAGGTGTATTTGAACGTGTGTCTATGCAAGGGGGTGGGGAGTTGAGTGTACCAGTGACAGAGAGATTGGATGTTTGTTGGAGAGTTTGAGTGGAACACCTATAAACTGGGGGAACCAAGTTTGAGAGGGTGAAAGTATGTGAAGGAGAAAGCAGGGGGAGGCCCATGAACTTGTGTGTCCAAATGGGTGCGCTAGTTAAAGGAAGAAGACCCTCAACATTTATATCTGTGTGTGCGTGTGTCCAATACCTAGCATAGCCGCACTAACCCAGAGAACTCAAAGAAAGCGGAAGCAGTGATTTCAAAATGGAACCAGCATATCCTGGCTTAGCTGAGCCTTTTACAAGAGGGAACCTGGGGAAAAAGTCCATCTCCTGTCCCCCACAAGCTCTTTTCACAAGATTCTGCAGTGGAAAGTGTGAGGTCGAATCAACTCCAGGACTCAGGTATCTGTGCACAACAGGTTCCTCTACACGCTGCCCAGAACTGATTCCAATTACTTCCTGACCAAAGCCACTCGGTGTCCAATAAACACACAAGCCAGCATGTGGGCTGATTTTGTTTAGTCATGTTTTCGGGAGCGAAGGGTTTGCCTTTACAAAGGCACAGGACACCGAGCTTTAAGCAGACAAGGAAACGGAATGGAAGACCAGTTGAAAACACTCAGAGGGAGGCTACTGGGCAATTTAAAAGAAAAACAGCTTCCACATGGATGAGTTGAACTGGGTGGAGTAAATCCACTATTCAAATACAGCACACTGTCCTTCTCATGCACAGTTTGCTTTGGTGAATAGAAACCTTCCAAACTTTCAGTCTGTATCATTCTCCCCTCATCTCATGATACTTGTTTCTTTAACAGATAACTGACCACATGCAGAAACTCCAAGCATCCTTTGCCAGGCTACCTGGACGTTAAGGGATAGATCTCTACTGGCCTGTGCAGATCATGAAAGTGGAAAAGAAGTCCTCCTTTCATCCTGCAGAGGAGACTCCTATAACATGGAGGAAGGTGGATCCTGCTAACATCAGCACTGGTACAAATCAAAGGCGGGGCAAGACGGAGTGGCTTCTAATCATCATCAATCATCCTTCCCTTCCCACACATCTTATTTTATTTCTCTTTGTTTCTTTTATTGCACTGCGCTCAGCTCCACTAGTGAAGCGGGACTAGTCAGTTTCACTTTGTTTAAAGACTATTTCACCGTCTGTTTTTCCCAAGCAGCAAAATCAAGCCATTCTAAGTGGTGTTACCAATACTGCAGGGGAAAGAACAATGAATCATTTGCATTTACACAAATATTTGAGAAATAGTGAAGGCTTGATTCTCCAGGTCCTTGCGTATTTTGGCCCACGCAGTACCAGTTCCTCAGGCTTTCTGCTGGCCTGCCCAGGAGTCAGTTTCTCCAGCCAATGGAAGGTTCTCCTTATACTACTTGCTCTGCTGGTACATAGCTGTCGCATCCCATGCCTCCCATCCCCTGGTATAAAGGTAGGTCCTACACCACCATGCTTCCTATACCCTGGCCCTCTCTCCTTGCCAAAATAACACCTGGGGTACGTGGCAAAGTTTAGAACAGTCTTGAGGCTGTTCTGGGGACCAACCTGGCACAGAACCAACCTCAAGATCAAGGGCACACAATAGTCCCTTCGTGCTTTGATTCCTTAGCTGTGCCCAGCATCTCGTGGAGGCAGCTGAAAATCTAGCCCTGCCATTCTGAGCTGGTAGCGTTTCAAACCCCCTTTACACTGGTGTAAATGACAATACAAGCAGTGGAGAAGTAGATCATTGAGTTCAAATTACTTGGCTCTGCCCCTTTAAATGTGTAGCCCCTAATTTGGGGTTTTGGATCAACCCCCTTTTTCATGCACTCACTCCCACTCCTCCTCCAATCATCTGCTCTTTAAAAAGAGAGGCTGAACCAAGATAGGGAACTGGAGCTGATCATCCCACCTACCAAAAAAAAAAAAAATTTGAAAGGAGGGGAGAAAATAGCTGGGAGAAGAGAAGCGGAGGAGAAATCCTTCACATAATTGCACTGTTAAATAACAACATCACAGTGTTCTCGAAAGGCAAAGGCTTCTACCGACTACATCCAAGTTCAGATCCCAAAGGGAAAAGATCATACACACAAGGGGATCCCGAAATGATATACCTTATTCAAAGAGAAACAAATATGCACTGTGAGCAATTTGACAATCATGCTAGAAAATCACAAGGGAAAGGAACACAGCACAGGGGTAATTTGACAGGAGCAAGATATATTGTGGATGCACATGAGAACCTGCAGGGAAAGGGAAATGTGCAGGCCCTAAGCCAAGAGGATGGGGGAAATGTGCATGAAGTGTGGTGGGCTCCAAAGGGAAAAGGATATGAACAAGGGACTCCTCAGGAACAGAGAAAGGAGCACACAGGAATTCAAGGAGAAAGTGTCTGCATGGGGGGGTACACAAAGCAAAAGGAAAGCAAGAGAAATTCAAGGGAAAAGAGCGCTTAACAGGAGTTTTCTTATTAAGACATCCAATCTTGATTTAAAATCAAGATGTATTTATAAGAGATCCAAGAGCAGAGCTTCCTATGAATGCACACAAGAAAATTTTACTTTCAGAGTTGCTACGGCTTATATTTCACTGATATACTTAGGAAGGGTGAATAAATGTAACAAATAAAAGAGTTTTCATGTCCTGAAGCAGTGAATTATTCATACAGGGGAAATCCAAATGAAAGTTTGGCACACTAAGTAACAAAACAAAACAAAAATCAAGTGTGTACAGCAATAGGAAGATAGACAGGGCAACAAACGAAGAAAAAGACAGAACGACTTCTCATCTGGGGCTTGTTAAATGCTGCGAGACAGGCCTGGAATGTTGATGAATTGCTTCTGAGCACGTGGTGCCAGGTTTTTAGTGCCCCTCAAGAAGACAGCTTGTTTGCCCACATCCAAAGGGAAATGCGTTAGTATTGATTAAAGATGCAAACGTACAATGGCCCTGCAGAAGCTGACCGCACATGCAGCAAGCTCGGTGCCTGCTGGGTAATGGAGTTGTAGCTTATGTTGTGTTTCTTAATCAGAGTAGGTGTCAGCGTCCCAAGCGGGTTGAGACCCATCTCGCTTTCCAAAGGCTTTGTGACAGTCACAGGGCAACTGGTCCTGTAAAGGGAAATGGGTCTCAGCCACCTGTGACCATCCGGAGGCCCATCCTGAAGATACAGAGCGGAGTGCGTTGGGAACGTCGGTGGCTCCTCCCACTCCACCAAAGCACAGAGTTGAAATACCAATGAGCACTTACAGAACAATTTCACATTTTCCAATGACTATACAAATACTAGCCAAAATGGAATCCACCTTTACAGACGCCCAGCAAAATGGACAAACAACCGTCATTGGGCTTGTTTTACAGACGGGGAAACGAGAGGCAAAAAAACACGCCAATGCTAGGATTGAAATCCAGAAGCTTCAGTCCTAATTACAGCCTAAATCCCAAAGCATTAGGCCAGGGATTTGCAAGATATCCTCCCCGCCCCCCAATGGGGACCAAACCCAATAAAATCATCTCCTGGATTCTCTCCTCACTCATTCATGATTACATAACATCCCTGGGGCAACTGCAGTGATGGTTCACATGGAAAAGCAACATGAGGAACGTAGTTAGTAGATGTGGAGCTTCTTTTAATATAATGTAGCAGCTGGAAACAAAAAGGGGCACTGTTCCTCCTGTGAACAGACAGATTCCATTCCACCAAGCACCATTGGTCCACGGAGCACAGCCTGAGAACTGATGCATTGGCCCATGCTGTCTTATAAACAGAAGTACACTGTAAGACTAAGAAACAGGCAGAGCTTCCTCCCTAAGTGGCTACTGAATAAACACCAGCTCCCCAGTTCGCAGCCCTTTTGCATTTCTGCCATCACCACTCCTTTGTGTACCCACATGCTGTTACTTAAATTGCTTCCATGTTTTCATTACTCGCCCTCTGTGCTATGTGTATTGAAACTCCTGTAAGCATGCTGAAGAGGTATTTGTAAGCACTGGGGACTCACTGTAGATGTGGTTTAAATTATTATGCAACAAACCTAAGTGATTTTTCAAGTCCTAATAGAGTTAGCTCCTCCTTGGGGGTGGCGGGAAGGAATAAATTCGAGCACTACTCTTCAAGGTGTAAAATAGCCATTTGCATTGCTGTCGTTCACCTCAATGGCTACGGATAGTCTTGGAAGGAGTCATCTGATAAAAATCGATGTTGATAAACGTCACTTTCACCATAAGTGCACAAACCAGCAAAAAAGAAAAGACTTCCATCGCTACCAATCAAAATTTACAGCTAGGCAAAGGAAGACAAAAGCTGCTTGAGAACTTAGTAGCATGCCACCTTAAACCGTAAAAACGTGTTGTAATGTTGGCATGAAATAATTTCCTGCAACTGTGATCGTTTCAGTAGATCAAAATTGGGGAAAAAAAGGCTAAGAAATAAGCTTTGGTATTATCCATCAAAATTATAAAAATAATAAAAATGGAATTCCAAACCTAGCTGTGTACAGCCCTTGATCCACGGGAATTTAGTGCAGTGTGTAGCCCTGAATACAGAACTGGTCTACTGGAATAATGTACCTGCTCTCAGTCCCAAGGAAAAATATATGCTGGGCCAACACTGCTGACATAACTCCTCTCAGACCAGTGGAGTTATGCCAGCAGAAAATCTGGCCCACAGGCTTCGCTGTATTGTTCCCAATTGCTACTGTTAGTGATCTCTTGAGCTTGCTTTTGCTAAAGCAACAGGAGAGGAAGCCAGTATAACTTTGTAGAAATAAATACCACTAAAGCACCACAGATCCCTGGCTGGCTTGAAGAGGACAGTCTCTTTCTCACACATAGACGAAGCTGGTAGTACTTCTGTAAGCCAATGCAAAAACCTCCCTGTATGATATACATTCTCCTGTACATGGGAAAAACCCACAGACAAGCAAGAAAGTCTCAGTTCTGGTTCAAGTCAAGTCTCAACTTGCAGAATTTCCTCCTAACCTCAAATTAACTGTATCTGTATAAAAAAAATTCCGTGTAAACCCGATGATGCGCACATAAGCCATTCAGCAACCACATGATTTTACTGTTGTCCCTTTGACCTCACTTCTTCTTACCTGTCCCCTGCAGTGTTTAGCATTTCCTCCTATTGCAGCTCGCCTTCATTTGGAGCCTGATTCTGAAACCTGGACTCACTTGAGTAAGCCTATTGGCTTCAGGGTTTTGAAAGATCACGCCTCGTAGACGGCAAACTCTCCTGAGGCAGGGACATTTGGCTCTGAAAATCATCAACGCTTCTGCATTGTCCTCCTGTTAAAACCCCCTTCTTGCTTCTTCTTTATGGAGATTCCAGTCGGACAACGATTAGGCAGCCAGTGCAATGTGAGCCTGTTGATTATGCTAATTGTAATCCCCTTTCCATTGCTTTTTGCTCCTCAGCTATGGATTGTATCCACCTGTTGTCTCTTGCTGTATATTTAGACTACCCTTGCCCCAAAGAGATTACTGTCTTTTTGTTATGTGAGTGTCCTGTGCCAAACACAAGTAGGCTCTGATTCCTGATGGAAGCATCTATGTGCTACAGAAACACTTGATGTCACCAACTTAAAAAAGGGACGTACTCCGTCCACACAGCAACACAAAGAGCTGACATCCATACCTTTGTGAGAGTCAAATCTCAGCTTCGAGGCTGCAGCACTACCATGCTGTTTTGCATGTCATTTCCATAGTTATCGTTTGTTTCTTTTACAAAAAAAACCTTCATTTTGGATAGCCGTGCAGGCAAATCAACATACTCTGATGCTCGGATCCTTAATTGGACCCTGATTTCTGATAAAAGCCCTGGAAGTTCTCCTTGAATCACATATAATAAGTAAAGTCAGTGTGTAGTTTTTCTCAGTATGGTTCCACAATCATACGGCTCTCCAACTGTTTGTTTGGACACACAACCGCTAACTGCCAGATTGCGATACCTTTATTAATGTTGGAGTCTCTCTCACACAACAGGCAGTCCCACTGAAATCAACAGAACTACTTGTTACTCAATGTGAGTAAAAGTATCAGAATCTGGGCCTACACATTTATTTCCATGGGTGGATATCCAGATTTCTGGATATCCACTTCATAGCAGATAAATGGCCCAAATAAATCACTTCAACGACTTAAAAGTAACATACTCCACCCATTTGCAGTATGTTATTCCCAGGGAGCCTGAAAAAATTTGTCCTTGCTGTCAGTCCTCCTGAGTTCATACTCTTTAAGATTCACTTTGGCTAAACCTACACAGGATCATGCATTTTCTCCCAATGAAAAGACTAAGAAATCTCAGCCCAAAGGGCATTCAAGACTATGGTAAGCCCCTGGAAGAAAATGGGGATAATAATGGAAGTGTTTTCTCAGCCATAACTCTACTGTAGCTATTACAATGCTGTAATCAAGAGTAATGGAGCCATTAGCTCTGTATATAGAAGTACGAGTGCATTTGTTCCTTGCACACATACCTGTATTTGACAATGCCATCAAAAGCTTACAAAACTATGGGATTGAGCAAATGTGCTGACACGCAGCAGTTAGAAATGAAGTACATCATTTATCAGTCATTTAATTAATAAGCTTAATTCTCAACTAAACACAAACCAGAAAAGGCCCTAGAAGAATCATTGAACTTTTAACATCCTCAACATTGACTAATACAAAGGATGATTCAAGATCCTCTCCATATAGTACGTGGGAATGATAGGCTGCCTTTGGCTTATATTGGCTCCTTGTTAACCAAGCAGAACTTCAGGCAAATTGAGTGAAAGTTGTTTCTTGTGCACAAACACTGAACACCTTAAAGTCTACGCTCATTATTCAAACCTCCTCAGGACCTTCAGAAGAACAAGTAGTTCTGGACTGTGTGAACTCAGACAACATTTTGCAGGTTAGTTCTGCTCCCAGGAATTCCCGGTAAGGCAGTCGATTCACTCATACAATGAGCAAGCACACAGAAACCCATTGTGTTCTAATCAGTTTTCATAATAGTACTGGTTCCTATTATTTCTGCAAAAGCGGAGTCCAATATCCAGGACCATATCCTTCCCTCGGAAGCTTGCAGCTGGCTCCCAACCCCTTCCCAAGAGGGCTGGGGGCATGGCCTAATGGGAATTGCATGCATGCACCTGTGGGTAGAATTTGGTTCTCATTGTTTAGCATGTCTGATCAGATTATCTCACTCCAATCCACGTGGCACAGACTTGTGTTAAAAACAGTCAAAGGGGGCCAGAGGAAGAGGGAAAACAGCTCAGTTCATAAGCTATGATCAGCTGATAAAGAGGAAAAAGAAGGAAGAAGCCACATGAAAGGGTTGGTGTCCTTACCTTCTTTTTGGAGTGCCCTCTGTCCTCCTCTTTAGCTGCTTTGCTATTTTTCCCACCTCTGGAGAGTTTCTGCTCCCCAGACTGCTTGATGGTGATTTTGATCTCAGGTGGGCAGATATAGTTCTCCAGGTTTTTAGGGGGCTTCTTGGCTCTCTTAGTGGTCTGGATTTTCAGCTTAAGACTCCCCTCTGTAAAGTTAGCCTCCTTGATTGAAAACTCCTGCTCCTCCAGGCCATCTCCTGCCACCCATTTTTCACTGTCGGCATTGGAAGTGGAATCCACATCTCTCCCAGAACCCAACTCATCCTCTTCTTCTGGCTCCATTCGTTCTCCGCTCACTGGGATCCCTTTCCCAGAGCCTGCAGCAGGCAACATGGTCTCTCCCGTGCAGTTAGAAGCAGGTGGAGGTTTCGCAGAGGCGACAGCAGCCGGCAAGAAATCAGCCTCACCTCCCCTTTGCCGGGAGCTGCCTAAAGTCTCCCTGGCCTCCATGGCAATCCCACAATGCACTGGAGTTTTAGAAGAGGGAAAGGGGGAAGGGGAAGGTGATGAGGAGAAAAAAAGGGACAAGGGGAGAACCGCAGGAACTGAATGGTAATTGTCTGTAAAATTTAGAGTCCCAATAGTCTGGATGCTGGAAGGAGCTCAGAAGTGATCAAAGCCGCAACTGTTGAAAGAAAAGAGAAGAAAAAGGAAGTCAACCCTCATGCATGTATTAAAGTGCAACCGTGAAATTGACTGAAACAGAGCACTACTGGGCTTCCCTAAGATGGGGCCAAACCAGCAAAGCACTGTGTACCTGCTGCAAGGTGCTGAGTGCCTTCAGTGAAGCACATGGGGTTTCATGACACTCAGCAACTTCCAGAACTGGGGCCTGAAGTACTAAGGCCAGCCAACCAGCAAACAGTGGCAATGTGCACATTAGTGAAACGGACTGGTTATTTAAACACACACTCACATGCACACATAGAGAAACATATGCCCATCTACATACGACTTGAATTGCTTGGATTTAGGATTCATTTGCATCACATCTAGCTGGAAATGCACCAGAAGTCCAGTTCCACCAGTGTCTAGAGTGCTGGAAGAAACCTTGAGGCCAGGATTTTCAAAAATGACTAATAATTTCACATACTTTCATTTCTAGATGCCCATCTTGAGAAGGCTGACTTTCAGAAAACCCCTACCCTTTGAAAATCAGCCTCCTTTTAAAATGCCTCAAGTTGGAAACCCCCAAAATGGAGGCACCCATTATCTTATCCCTTTTGAAAATCTTGACCTGAAGATATAGAAGAAGCTACGGAGTTTCAATTCAGATAAAGAAAAAAAAATGCATGTTTCATGCAGAGCTATAGAGACCAAGGCCAACACCAAGAAGCCAGTGAACAACACTCTGTGGACCTAGCTACATACAAAACCTTAAAGCAAATAAGGATTTCCCAACTCATCCCCTGTAACAACAAACTGTAGAGACAATCCTGGGAAATAGCAGCGTGAGCAGTCATCAATACAGCATGCTCCCTTGTATATTTCACTGCACCCGCTTGTCATTCTAGGACACAGCTCAGAATCAGAAATCATACAAGCTCTCCTGTGGGGACTGCAGTTTGCATGACTCACTACTTTCCGCTTCTGAAAGTTCTTCAGATGACTTTGAAGATCAGGAAAAATGATATTGGGCACCCTTTTCTCAGATTTCCACTGGAGCATGGACAGAGGTCACAGTCTAATCTTGGCCTGCTTGGATAGTGGTGAAAAGTCCTTACCATCCTATAGCCAAATATTGTGGTGACCCAAATACTGTTCCTACTAGACCGATGTCCACATGAAAGCACCATAAATAACATCAGCTGGCTTCCTTTTTGGCTGAAGAACTAAGAACAGAGCAACACACAGAGACTGAAGTATCAGCTGGCCCTGGAAGTGGTTTCTCCAGCTCATGACTGAGATACATTGGCAGAACATATGGAGAAGTTTCTGCATCTCTTCTGTGGATAAAGACAAGGCATCAGTGTCCAGAGCTGTTAAATGCACACCTCACCTAATCACAAAGGTAAGTGGTACCCCACCTGTGCCGTGGGGATAACATCGCCTCACTCCAAGGGGTGTCAGGAGGATGAATTAGTTAATGCCTGTACGTTGCTTTGAACATGGGAAGGTTTCAGTGAACACGAGCGCACATAATTATTATTTTAAATAAGGGACAAATCACCGCCTGAACGTTTTGACTATGCAGGTGTAGCCCACTCTTGGAATTTCTCAGCTCCTGGACCACTGGACTTCTGGACCATGAGTCCACTGACACCACTTCCCAGCGTGCTTGGAGAGAGAGGTAAGGAGGAAAGGATTCAATTAAACTCCTGCTGAGACCAGCTGGCTTCTGCACGGGGTGACTCGACAAGCGGTTTGCTGGGGCAAAGATGAGTCAGGGCTGCTCAGCCCCACAGAAGAGGGTGCAGACTGACTCAGAGATACAGAAACAAGATATAGTTTCAGCGTTGGGAGCTACTATTTGAAAACCGGGTAGTAGGTGGGCCAAGAAGAGGAGCCCTTGGGCCCGGGATCCAACTAATTCCAAGAGAGAAGCAGAGCAGCACAGGGAGCCTCTAATGAACGCCCTCCCTCCCCAGTGTCCAAAAGAGGTCTTTGAAAAGCTCCGCAGGGATCAGCAAACCGACTGGCCGAGATCCAGACTGGTCCTGGCTCCCAAGACAGCTGAGACGCCCACAGGAATGAAGACCATGGCCCACCCTAGCGAAGACACTGTTAGAGGACCCCTTTTCTTTTGGGTTATGCCAGCCAACTTTCTCATCCCCACAGCACTTGCCTCCGAACTCCATCTGCCTGGGGAGGTGCCAGGGAGGGAGCTGGGGACTGGGAAGAGCTGGGAGTGCTGGCAGGTGGAAAATGTACTGATGTTTAGTATTTTTAGGTAACTCTAATCTTTCTCCTCTCTAGATCCCATCTTCCTGTTCCTTATAAAGCCCCCCTTGGTTATGCTGTTATGTTGAGGGTTGTCATCTCTTTGCTGGGCTGTCTGTTGCAATACTTCACTCTTTCTTGTACGCTGCATTTTATAGTTCGCGCCAGAAGGGGAAGCAATATTGTGACTCGGGCACAGAGAGGAATCATCCTGGGCACCAGGAATCACAAAAACAATGGCATCAACAACTCAACCCCTGAGAGGAAAAGGAAGAACCCCCTGCAAGTAGCAAGCATAGGGAGAAGGTTTGAGCCCAACCACAAGGGAAGGGCTACACATGTAACTGCTCCTTCTAGGTAATTGATCTGGCCCCTCACCATGCTTTGAAGCCAATAGGCGATGGCATTGGAGTTGGGCATATCTTCTACTTCCATCCAGGCCAATCGAATGAAGCTCCTTATTTATCTGACATTTGGCATCATTAATTTCCTTACAGAGGGGCACAACACACACCGAAAGCTGAAATAAACACAAGCTGGTGAAGTTCTGCAGTACGGCATTCCAGCAAGTTACAGCTTGCATGCACGTGCAATGGGCGCTCTGTACTGGACCTCTGCCCGCAGGACATTAACCCCCTGCCCAGCTGGGTAGGAAGAGTGAGCTGTTTCTCGCAGAGAATAACCATTCAAACAAGCAACGCACCATGATGTGCCACTTCCATTGACAGAGACGCAACGACAGCAATCAACCCAACAACAAAAAAATAACTAGCTTTGAAAATCACTTCAAGTCAGGACCCGAAATAAAACCCTGCTCCCAAACTCTGGGAAGTTCATGGAAGGATCTGAACGTCTGCCTATAAAGGGCTGACCAAACCCTAGGCTCCCAATGCGAACTTAGGATCTGGAGGGGTATAAGTTAGATCAGAATTAGGCCTGAAAATCTTGGCTTCATCTTGTGCTAGAATCTGCAAACCAGGATATCAGTAGACCTGCAACAACAAACAAGCAAGGTACAGGAATTGAATGGGTCATTGTTTAAGAGAGCTCACAGTTCTCAGGGTTAATAGTTAAATGACTTGGGCCATGGGGCATCACACTTGTCTTTCTTGTTTGGGCAGACTACACATGCTTTGACTAGTTAGGAAATCTCAGTTCAACCTCCTGAATAAGCAGTCTCCTGTGTAGTTCCCCACCTCTAGTCCTTTCCTCAGCTTCAGGCATGCCAGCACTGGGAACTTCTTCAAACTTTAAAGTACTAGGCACCAAGAAAACACTAGACATGCTAATGGGAGATACTACAGGAGAAAGTCACTCACAGTAGAAGCAATGTTATTTCTTCTGAAGTGACAATATCCCTTTGATAGCACATCCCTAAAACCTCACCCACAAGAGATACTAGGTTCTGGGCATCTTCAGAGGTGAAGATAATAAAATTAGGGATCAGTAAGAAAAGATTTAGACAGCTTGTGTTTTTTTCATAGTTAGAAAATCAAATTCCAAACCAAATCCTGGATCCAAACATCAAGGGAAAGTTTGACCCCTGATAGTGTGGCTTGGATCTGTTTCTCATCATTTGCACTGTCAGGTGGCTTTGAGGTCACCTAGGTCTGCAAGTGAAAGTGCCAAAATAATGCAAGGAAGGATTTCCTGGCCCAGCTGGCTAAGTACAGAGCTGGAATTCTAGTGGAAAGCATGTTTACAAGAGGTTTCCAACTCTATTTTACAGGTTCAAAGGTTGAGCTAGTTCAGTCTTTTAAATGCTAATCCAAACTAACTCTCCAGCTCTTTTGAGGTTCATGGGATGGTCAATAACCTACTACAGGTGCATCACACCCTTTGAAATAAATTCCCACCAGATAGCGTAACCACTTTCAGGGCTTGATTTTGAGGCAGGATAATTCACAGGTGAATGACATAGAGTTTCATAGAATTTAGCATTGGGTGTTAATTAGGGAGTTTTCCCCCATGTCAGCTGATAAATGCAAGTGAGGGAACAAATGTAGTGTGCTAAATTCTACTTATGAATGGTCACACATCCGTTTCAATGGAACTAACATGCACATATCCAAGTGCAGGATTTGACCCTGAGAGTTGTGAGTTTAAGACCCTGCTGTACTTCATGGACGTTCTAGACCCTGAGAGCAAGAAGTTGCAAGTTTCTTTCCTTCTCTCCCTTCAAGTAGCCATGCAAACTCTCCAGTGTGGAAATGCCAGAACTGTAAACTGATTAAGCAGAGCGTTTGCTAATGACTGAAACAGCATCCATGCACTATCTGCTTGTGTGGGAGGAGTGCTGCAGAATTTTGGATTCTACCTGCAAGGAGGTGCCAGCTCTGTGCTCCCTTTGCTCTTTCCACAACAATAACCATATAAAGAAACCAGACAGGCAGAGCCACAGGGCGAACGTCTTTACTAAAGACACACAAACACGCTGCACACACAGTGCTACTCTGGCTGATTTCCTGCAGCTTCTAAAACACAGTGAGCACTAGTAAATGGCTCACGAGCCATTTAAAGCGATACTCCCCTATGCCTTGAACACTACATTAATTGCAGTCACCATTGCGGCTAGTAAAGCTTCTCTCCTTTCATCTATAGAAAGTAAATACAATTATTTACACCTAGTTACAGATGGGGAAACTGAGGCACAGATCAGTGGTGGAATCAGAATAAAGCCCAGGTTTCCTCCTGTGCCATCATCACTGAACCCCATGTGAGATACACTTACTATTTGACAGTGAAATTCCCCAACCACTGAATAAACAACAAAAGCCCAGGAAATAGAATCCTAGAATCATAGGATTGGAAGGGACCTCACGAGGTCATCTAGTCCAACCCCCTGCTAAAAAGCAGGACCACTCCCACTAAATCACCCCAGCCAGGGGTTTGTCTAACCGGGCGTTAAAAATCTCCAAAGATGGAGATTCTACCACTTCCCTAGGTAACCCATTCCAATGCTTCACCACCCTCCTGGTGAGAAAGTTTCTCCTAATATCCAACCTTAACCTCCCCAGCTGTAATTTGAAACCATTGCTCCTTGTTCTGTCCTCTGTTACCCTCGAGAACAGCCTAGCTCCCTCTTCTTTGGAGCACCCCTTCAAGTAGTTGAAGGTTACTATCAAATCTCCCCTCAGTCTTCTCTTCTGTAGACTAAATAAGCCTAGTTCCTTCAGTCTCTCCTCATAAGTCATGTGCCCCAGCCCCCTAATCATTTTTGTTGCCCTCCGCTGGACTCTTTCTAATCTGTCCACATCCTTTCGGTAGTGGGGAGCCCAAAACTGGACACAGTATTCCAGATGCGGCCTGACCAGTGTCGAATAGAGGGGAATTATCACATCCCTCGATCTGCTGGCAATACTCCTACTGATGCAGCCTAATGTGCCATTGGCCTTTTTGTCTGCACTTCACCCATTAAAAATCCATAAAGCACTAGGGAATCCACAACAGCTTTTGATGTTTGTCACCTTTCATCCCAAGTAAAATGCAGCTACCTCTGGGGCAAAGACCAACAGACAACCCACAGTACACCCAGGGGAAAGTTTTGGTCAAAGACCTACCATTCAAAAAGTGTTAAATAATCCTCAGTGTCCACATGGGGCAGCAGGAGTTTGGGTTTTTAGGTCTTCTCATAAAGACTAAAGCAGTCTACACTGAAAAGTTTTTCTGGCAGAGCTATATCAGTTGGAGTGAAAAAAACACACGTCTAATACACATAGCTAATACCAGCAAAACCCCTAGCCTAGACACAGCACTACCAACCAGACGGTCCTTTCCGCAAGCAGAGCATATCTCATCTCTGGAACTGGGATAGGCTATGCTGTCAGAGGAATGGTTCTAGAAATTTCATCGACATGGGGTCTATATCAGAAAACCCCTTCTAATGCAGGCAAAGCCTGACATACAGGAAGCTGTGTGACACTCGGTTTACCTACCTTAGAACGACAAAGAAGCCGCTCCTATCTCCTCTTGTCTCAAAAAGTTGAGGAGTTTCAAATGTAGCGTTCAGACCGCAAAGGGTAGATATATAAAAAGCCCGTGGCTGGCCTGGGTCAGCTGGCTTGGGCTCAGAAAATTGATGTATAGAGGCCTTGGCTCAGGCTGGAGTTTTTATCCCTGTGTAGATGTATGCCCAGGGCCAGCCCAACCATATAGGTGAACTAGGCAGTCCTCTAGGGCAGCAGGCTTTAAGGGGCGCTAAATTAGATGGAAGTGGTTTTTTCTCTATTAGAAAGAATATATATTAATGTGTTATCTCTTATAACATGGGGAGGAGCGGGCACCAATGCCAAAAACCCTTTGGCTGGCCCTGTGTATCTCCTCTGATCACAAGACTCTGAAGAGAGCGATCCGGTATTGACAGGGAACTGGAAAAGATATCACGACAGCTCTTTTTACCTCTGCCAAGGATTCAACAATAAACATCCCTCAGCCTTTCACCTGTGTTGGGCTTCTCGCCTCCATCACAGGAACCAGGGGGAGAAAGATTTCCCCTTCCATCAAACCAGCCAACAGAATCAATAATGAAGGGACTGTAGATGTCTCAGTGATGTACTTTTGATACAATTAGTTTGACAATTAATCTGGTTCTTTTTTTGTTTCTTTGTTTTAATATAGATCAAAGAGTCCTGCATCCTTAGGAAGGTGCTTCTCAGTAGTGTGTATATCTAAACACGCACACAAATGAAGGGTTAAATCTGCAGGAGATATAAATAAGGTACGGCTCCATGTGAAGCCCGGTTGGTTGGTCTAGGATCTGGTCAACAAACAACAAATGCAACCTTCACTCGTTTCCACAGGACACTAATTTAGGCTATGTCTACACTTACTAAAATGAGTTCAAATTAGCGATCTCCATTGATTTCAATGGGCCGGTTAGTTTGAACTAAGAAATTAGTTCGAATTAACATGGCCACATTGGTTAATTCAAACTAGTTAGTTCGAATTAACCCTTACTTCTAATACCCTATTCGAAGTTATTAGTTCAAATTAAGAAAGCCCTTAATTCGAACTAATTAAAGCCTAGTGTAGCCATGGCTTTAGTTAGTTCGAATTAAGCTTCCTTAATTCGAACTAACTTGCCAGTGTGGACATAGCCTATTACAGTCTAAAATCTAACACAGTTCTTAGCCTTTCGGCATTTGAACAGTGCTCAGTAAAGTGGTAGGCAAGTGTGAAGCATGATGCTCCATAACAGTAAAATGTCAGGGAAGAGGGCTAGGTAACCCAACCTCTAGAGTTATCTTGGGACCATGTGATTCTGCCGATAGCCCTGTGTGCACACAGAGAGAGATAAAGAGATAAACATAAATGACAGCTCACGCATAGCCATAATTATACAGGCATGTAAATATGTGCATTAAACACACGTGTATCTGTTTTCTCAGCACCGAAACATGAGATGGTAGATTATGGAATCATATTTTATTCCATAATGAGGTTTGAGACTCCATAATTAGATCAGCTAGGTACCTTTCTATGGCAGTAACTACCTATCTTAGAGGAGCACTAAAGGGACAATCAACCGAATGATCAAATAACTGACACTACCGTAAATCACGAGGCCCATAAAGGACATACTGCCTTTGTGAGCAGTACGTTGCAGTTCTGAGTTTGCACAGCAATGGGCACACATGCGTCTCCAATTTGCACATGCACACTGAAGACTCGATGCATCTGAGCAGGGTGCACTTCAAATTACACCAGTACTTTCTCAGGCACACAGTTGAAACCCAGTGATTATTTGCAAAGGCATCCTTCCTTCCTCCCACACACTCAACCACACAGGACTGGCTCCGGCTCAGAGCAATGTGCCTCACTCCCACTAGCAAGCCACTAAGAACCACCCAAGCTTGGATTTGGAGGTTGGCTGGGCGTGGATTCAGCTAGACGCTGCACCATGACTTCGTAAAGGCTGCTCTTTCCCTGTCAAATTGCTCCTCCACACCTGTGTCCTTTGGGGAGGAAGGCTAGCTGAGACTAGCTCAGCATTACCATAGTTAAAAACTAAATTTAACACAATCCCTCAGTTACTCCCCAGTAACCCTGTTGTCTTCCATGAAATTTGACAAACACAGCTGGGGGCAGAGTTTGACTCCATGTGAGTTAAGATCATCTAGTCACCTTTAATATTCAGGTTTTCAGACTTTTGTGTGCTTAGCTGTGCCAGCTTGCAGCTGCATCACTGCCATTTCTTGCATATAATTTCCCAAGTTGTTTTTTTTTAATTTAAAAAAAAGTCCATGTCTGTAACTACCAGGTATCTGGGTGCTGTGAAACAACAGAACCTGTAAATATCATTAAGTGCACACAAGAAAACGTACAAGGCACTAGTTAGCCAATGACAAGCTATAGTCCATTGGTACTGCAGCCTAAGTACAAATATGGTATGAAGGTGTGAGAATGTACCCTTTAGAGGGGCCTGATCCAATCCTAAATCAATGGGAAGACACCCATTAACTCCAATAAGTATTTTATTAGGTTCTAAATGCATATATACTAAGATGGTTCCAGAGATTGCTGACTGAGGCTGTCTGTGTTAAATGTATTTCATATAGTGTGTAGCACAGCAGGCCCTGATTAAGAATAAACCAACTTTTCTTCAAATTCAGCTCGATTTTTAGGACCCAGGGAGATCCGCTAGACATGCTCAGCTGGCATAAAATCAGGGCTGTCATCTTAAAGTTAAGAACATTTCAATCTGGTAAGTTTTAAATGGCTGCCACTGACCTATCTGAACCCTTCTGCACAGTGTCTCTCTCAGTGCATCCCAACAGCCCTAGAATTTTCTATCAAGCATTCTCAGTGGGCACTTTTCAAATAGTCAGAACTTGGGTGACTCAAAATCTTTTTCTTTCACATCAGGCCAAAGCAGAAGTTCTCAGCCAGCTCTACATTCCTATTAATACGAACAAGGAGTCCTGTGGCACTTTTAAAGACTAACACATTTATTTATCGCTTTCGTGGGAGAAAAATCCCACTTTGTCAGGCGTCTGGGATTTTCTCCCACGAAAGCTCATGCGATAAATACATGTGTGAGTCTTTTAAAATGCCACAGGACTCCTTGTTTGTTTTGCTGACCTAGACTAACACGGCTACCCCAGGAATTTGCCAATATGCAATTCCTGTTAACGTATCCGTTCAAATTCCAGCTGTTGCCCAGTCTAAAATTGTGTGGTTAGAAATAAGTCAAAAGGCAATGGTATTCCTCCCACCCCCACCTCTTGCCACACTCACAGGTTTTCTGAATCAATTACTTGGTAACTGGAGGGAATTGCTTAACCTGTCCCTCCCTCCCACCCAAAACAACTCTCCTACCATCAACCAAAAAGAAAACTTGAAATTGTTCAATGCAAAATGTGAAAGTTCCATATGCATTCATGGGTTCAGAGGTGGCTTTTGGGGTAGGCGACGCAGGCGGTGGCCTAGGTCCCTGAGCACTAAGGTCAGTGGTCAGGGCCGTCGACTGCTTCTCCTGCCAGGGGCATGCGCAAGGCATGTGCCCCGAATCCCAGTGCCCCAAATCTGGCAGTGGCAGGTGGCACAACGCGTCACCCCCGGGGCCATGGATCCAGGCGCCTGCCAGGGCTGCAGTGGCCGGAACTGGGGCCCACCTGGCCACAGCAGCCAGATCCGGCCCCCGACAGGGCTGTGAATCTGGGGCCCACCGGGGCCGCAGAGGCCAGATCAAGTCCCCGCCGGGGCCGCCGCGGGCAGATCCGATCCCCGCTGGGGCCGCAGCGGCCGGATCTGGCCCCTGACGGGGCTGTGAATCCAGGGCCCGCAGGGGCCAGATCCAGTCCCCACCGGGACCGCAGTGACCAGATCCAATCCCCATTGGGGCCACACTGGCCATATCCAGCCCCCAACGGGGTTGTGAATGCGCGGCCCCCTGGGGCCCCAGAAGCTGGATCCGGCCCCTGGTGGGACCATGGATCCGGGGCCCATCCGGCCGCAGCGGCCCGATCTGGCCCCCGGCGGGACCATGGATCCGGGGCCCGCCCGGCTGCTGCTGGCCTGATCTGGTCCCGGGGAGACGAATTGGGTCCCCCCTCCCAGGATGGATCGGGCCCCCCCTGCAACAGATCGGGCCTGCCCTGTGGGACGGATTGGGGCTGGACCGCAAACCTATTTTGGGGGCAGCGATGTCCCTCCTACCTGTGAGCTGCGGCCAGCGTGGGGCCTTTCGAATCTCCTGCCCTGAGCACTCTCAGGGCGGGAGCAGCCTGGCCCGGGAAGACTCTGGCTGCCCCTGCAGCCCTGGCCAGGTAAGAGGGGTGGGCCAGGAGAGTTGGGGAACCGGTGGACAGAGAAGGGGGTGTGGTCGGGTAGCCAGCTAGCAGAGCCGGGGGGGGGGGGGGCAGGGTCACAGATGGGGACCCATGTGTGCCTATAGAGGGCGCCACAATAGGCCTTCGCCTAGGGCCCCCAATAGCCAAAGGCCGCCTCTGCATGGGTTAATAACTGAAACCATTTCAGACTGATGGGTTCCATCTATAGCAATTTGACCAGCTATCCACAATACATTGCATGTATACCACCCTATTCATCTGTTGACCTCAAAGCACTTATCATATGTACTTAATTAAACTTCACAATTCTACTGATCCTTTATGGAAAAATACTAAAGAATTTAATAGACTATTATAACCTTGGTATTGAATTTTGTTATATTCCTGCTACAGATTTCTATAGGGAAAAAAAAGCACACAGGAAGGATTTCACTCTCTAGCAAATTAATAGGATTCCAGAGATATTTCTATAGAAGTCTGTTCATTTCATTGAGGCCAAGAAGTTCAGACATTTCTCCATTTTATATAGCTGTAAGATAACAAAATCATAAATAAATTAATAGTAGCAGATTGGTTTTAACATCCAACTATTTCTTTACCACAACTTGAAGCAATGGCAAATTATTTTTTGTGGTTTATACCGCTATTCTCCACGGTGCTGGTTGGATGGCCTGGGATACAAAACAAACCTAGCTCCAACCCAGAAGGAGCAAAATCCATTTTCCCAAAAGGGGAAGTGGTCTCTTTTTCCCACACTCCAGAGGATGAACTGATTCACCCTCTTCCAACTCCTCTCCATACTTCCCTAATTTGTGGAAGACATGTTGGATTATTCTTAGGCTTTCAATCAATTTAACTAATGTTGCTTTGTTTATTTTCATGTCCAGTGAAATAAGATTGAAGAACTCAGATGGCATCAGGGACCCCTGTCTCTTCACAGCATCCTGAAGATTTCTAAGCAGGTCAGAATATGCAACAAACTTTTGAAGCAGTATCAAGAGAAAACTGCGTTCTCAAAAAGAAAAGAAGAGCTAAATCCAAAGCTTTGAGCTTGCCTTCTGTGCCATTGCGTTAATGTTGCACATTTACAATTTGATCATGTGTCCAAATCAAATTGGGAAATAGGCCCAACCCAGAAAATCTGGATCGACTTTCAGATCACACAGCACCTCAAAGTTGAGAGTCCTGGATCCAAAAGTTTGACTCAGGACCCTCTCTTATCAAGATGGCTATTTTCTAAAAGAGAAATTTTATTTCTTCCATGGTATTTTAGAGGAAGAGCAACCTGATGATGTTCTAAGGTGAAAATAAGATCGTGAGAATACTAGAATCAGAAAGCCAGCAGCAAGGTATTGGGTGTGTTTCTCCCAGAAAGTTCTCCCTGCACATTAATCCACACACACTTGATATCCAGTGATGTGATTTCCAGATTTAATTCAACTCAGGCCTCCCAAAAGAGAATGCTATTACACTAGCCATCCCAAATGAGCAATGTGCAAAACTAAGGGATAGATTTTTCACATGCTTTTCACTTAGCCTCAACTGTATGGGTACAGATTTTGCTTATGCACCTATTTGCATTATACTCCATTTGTGTGTCTAACTGCTTCACAGGCATGTACCATCCCATATACACAAAGAAAGGCCACCGTGCAAAATCTCGCCTTTAAGTTTTATTATTCTTCTTCAGTGCACATCATTGATTTGAAAATGTAGCACACTTTTGTGCAACTTCTTGCCTTGCCTTCGAATCACACTTGCATGCAGAAGTCTTTGAAACAGCTCTCCTTACAAAAATCGGCTGAACTCTAGTGACATGTACTCATTGTAAGGGGAGTTGAGGGACAGCATCTGCGCATACTGATAATAATCACCCATCAATTCATCGGGAGACATATCAGTACCACCACAGTAATCCTCTGGACTCCAGGACTGTGTGATGTGGTTCATTAGACAATAGTGTCTCTTGCTCTCGCTTGGGTCAAGAGTCAAAACTGCAGCATAATTGCAAGTCTCTAAGCACAAGGTAATAGTTTTCTAGTCCTGGAGGGTGTTGTCCAAAGGAGAAAGAAAACAGAAGGGAAAGATTAGGTATGAGCAATTGAACCCTACTGAGAGGGCAGAAAAGTCACTGGAACTGGGATTAGCCCAAATCTTGTAATGAAAAACAAAAGTCCTGTTGGTGGGCTTCTATAGATACCTAAGAGGTGTGAGGTGAGGAAGGGAAAAGGTTGGAGGGCAAAGGAGGGGAAAAGGAATTAGGAGGATGGGAGATTATAAAAAGAGATTAAATAATAAATGAAGGCAAAATGGTGTTCTTACATTATAAAGACTTTATGGTAAATAGATACTCATTATTATTTTTTAAATTCCAAAGGGGTAGCCGTGTTAGTCTATTGTAGAAAGACAACAGAGTCCTGTGGCACTTTTAAAGACTAACAGATTAATTTATCACATGAGTTTTCGTGGGAGAAAATCCCTATCTTCAAAGCGTCTGATGAAGTGTGATTTTCTCCCACGAAAGCTCGTGCGATAAATAAATCTGTTAGTCTTTGAGTGCCACAGGACTCTATTATTTTTTAGTTAGCCATTTAATTAGAGTGGACCGGATCCTAAATTAATCAACATGTGTTAATTGAAATTATGCTGAAAAGCAAAGAAACTCACTCAATCTCAAGCAGAGCCATATAGCTCAATTGTTGTTATTAATAATCAAAACTACTATTTCTTTTGTTTGCCAGCCCCTACTGCACTTGATGGCTTTGCACAGACTTAAAGCACCATTTCACCATGTTTCAGAGAGCTCATCTTCCTAGAATGATAACATGTTAATCTACGCTGGAGTTTTTTGGCAAGAATCAAAGAGCTCCAGGAACTTGAAATAACATCAGCAAAACATTATTTATTCCCTATCCCTAGCTGCAGAGAAAACTGAGGTTTTCTTGGCTCCCTTACTTCCCAATAGATTTCCAGTTTCAATTAAAAGTTTGAGTTTGAGACATAAAACAATAAAATAAAGTCAAATCTGGGGGGGGGGGGGGGGGAGAGCATGGAAGAGAAATCTCCATTCCCTGTGTGGTTGTGTCTTTACATAACCATTCCTATCTCACAGACTGAAGAACAACTACTGTCTGGAGAAGTTTTTTTTTAACCGTTTCTCACTTCAGTGCCACATAGCGACTGAGTGGAAGCATTAATAGAACTGGGGGCTAATGTGACAGAAAGCGGCTACACAGAGTGAGATCCATTTGTATATTTCTTTCCATTTCAATAAAAACTTTCCTTTCTCTTCTATGAGGTCACAGATACTTATTTCCCTAGATGTGCAATGCCATTGCCTAGCACAAGAAGGACAACTGCCACATTTACTGTGGACTGCAGCAAGTTAGATCTGGCTGGAGGGACTGTTTATCAATTGTTACCATTTGGGTCCTTAATATGAAACACAGGATTGATTTGCCTGCTCTTCTTTCCCCCTGAAATCCTCCTGTCAATATGAAAGGAATCAAATTACTTTCCCTGACTGCAGGATCAACATTTTACTGGCCTGGAACACTCCTTTTAATTTGACAGATGTACATATAAGGCAACTGAACGACATGGCTTACCCACTGGTATATATCAGAGCCTGGCTAGACTACTGCTAACCAATGCAGCCTACACTGAGTAAGTCACTGGCTTGTTTACTCCTAGCAGGTAATGAAACACCTTCATTTTCAGTATTAAAAAAAAGAGAGAGAGGGAGAGAAATATTGTTTCCCCTTGCATGTTCCCCTACTACATTTGTTTGTCACCTACTCCTCCCAGTGCTCAGTTCAGATTACAGAATCACCACTAAATACCAACAAGGCTCTCGTCAAGACTAACACATTTATTAATGGCATGAGCTTTCCTGGGAGAAAATCTCCCTTCAATACAACCACTGGGCCTTTGATACCAGCCCAGCCTCCCAGCCCAGAGGCAGAGGTGTATTAAGGAAAAGCACCACCAAACGGAATCGATTTTTAGGCGAACTTTGCCAGAACTCAAATCTAGCCCTCGCGCCTTTCACATCCTCAGCGACTTCCTCCACCGCCTGCAAGCACCCTGGCTTGGGAGGCGAGCAGCACAGCTATCAACCCACACAGAGAGACGAAAGAAATAGATACCGAGGCATCCGGGCAGAGAGAGAAACGTGTCTGGGCGACCACGCACAGGAGCGAAATTGACCAGCGTGTGAATCCTGCATCAGCAATACCCCCTACACCCCAGCCCAGCAATTCGATGTGAGCTGATGACAGGGGCCTTCTACACCCCTATCTCCCTGGCCCCTGCTTAGTGCAGCAAAGTCGATTTAAACTATATCTTCCCGCCTGGCTGGGGAAGGGACGCTTTGGGGGCAGGGGGTGGGTTCCCGCACAGATCCGCAGCTCAGAGTCCCAGAAACAGGGGGGGGGGGGGGGGGTGGGGGGGGGGGGGAGGGACTGAAACTGACAACTTGGTGTTAATTCCCTGGGCAAAGTCCTTTCCCCGCGATCCCCGCCCTCCAACCACGGGCTGCCTTTCCGCGCGCGTCGTGGCTCCCAGGAATTTGCGAAGGGGCGGCCAGGGCTGGAGCGTGGGAGTCAAGCGCGAAAGCCGGATCAGCGCCGTTTAGTGGAAGCGGAAACCAATCGGAAATCCTTCTCGCCCCTGCCTTTTTAGACACAAACCCCCGCGCCCGGGCGGGCAACACAACAGGCTGGCCCACCGCGGGGTGTGAGGCGGCGCACGCACACACACACACGGGGGTCACCAGCGCAGGCCAGGCGAGGCACATTGCGGCACGGCGCCCGTCCACACCCGGGGGGGATTCATTGCACCCGGGGCACGATGCCCCCGGAGCCTCTCCAAGCCAGCCGACTTCCCCAGCCCAAGCTCGCCGAGAGCCCCCAAAAGCTCCCCCCGGCTGTGCCCCCCTATTTCAGGGAGGGAGAATCAGGGGTGCAATGAGCACGGTTTACTTCTGAACCCAGGAGGGGGTCCGCGCTGTTAATGACACCCCCCCTCCCCGCACACGCTTCCTGCACCGACGCACACTTGTTTGTGCCTGTAAATTGCTGCTTTTCTGGCGCGCGTGTCCTTTTCAATGTCAAAATAAACCCTGCAAAGGGCTGCTCCGTCCGCAGCACCCACACGGAAGGGCTTTCCATCCCGGAGTGAACTGGACTGGATTCACTCCCCTTTCCCACAGCCTCCCCCCTCCACACACTGCTCTTGCACATTTGGGGGACAGGGAGAAGGGGAAAATCCCCAGCTCTCTAGGCTCCACTTAACCTGCCATTTACAAAGGGGGGGGGAGATCTGCCAACCCCCCAGACACACACACACTCCCGCCACCCACCCCACGAAAAAGCCTGAGCCAGACTAGGCAAGGGGGTGTGTGCAGAGGGGAGGGAATGAAACATCCTACAAACTCCTAAAAAATACTCACCCCCCCAGGCGCCCGATCTCCCTCCCCAGCCACAAACCCCACCGAAAAGGGGGGGGCGGGGATCACATACACCCTGAATAGGCATTTACACACAATAAAGCCCTTCCCGCGCCATTGCAAAGTCACCAAAGGAGGGGGTAAGGGGAGGCAGGCGACATTAACTTTTCCATGCAGTCAAAAGCAAACCACCCCCCCGCGCCGTGAAGATCAGCAGAGCCAGATTTCCACGCTGGCTGGTGTTTACTAACCCATAGCCCCCACGCTGCGGCGGGGCTTCTTCTCTCGGCTCCCCCACCCCCGCTTCGGGTCTCTTCTCCTTCAGATCCCGGCTCCAGTCCCTCGCCGGAGCCCCCCAAGGTGGTTTCGCTCCGGCTGCGGCAAAGCCATGGCGGTGCGGCTCATCTGTCAGATCAGGGGCGCACACAGGCGTGCAACACACGCAGAGGGGAGGGAGGGAGCGATCGGGGCCGGGGAGGGGGGGGGATGCACGGAGAGAGATAGAGAGGGAGATAAATAGAGAGGGATTGAGCGAGCAGGGGGGAAAATGGCGTCTTTGCAAACCGGAGTCCCGGGCTCAATCCGATTCACACCCGGAGCAACAGTCCCGGCTCATTTTAGCAGGATCCGAAAGAAAATGCACAGAGGGAAGGGGCGGGGAGGGGGGAAGAAGAGAAAGGAGGGGGGAGAGCGAGGAGGGAAAGGAAGGGGGGTGGGAAATCAATGCACCGGATTAAATCCTGGCTCTGCAATGGATGGGGCTTCTCCCGGTCTCGCTCCGGCTTTGCAAAGGGACGAGCTGTGGGCAGACGAGGCTGGCTCCTTTGTAGGGGTCCCCCCTCTCCCCTGGCTCGCAGAGGGGGGGAAAGGTTTGAATCAGTTTGAATCAGGGCTGAAGCTGCTCGCTGACGGCTGGCTCCGTGGCTCCCCCTACGCTCCTCTGAGTCCTTCAGCGGCTCTAGTCCCGGAGCGTAGTAAGAAAAGGGGGGGCGAGTTTTTTTTTTTTTATGGGGGGGAGGAGGGATCCGTGCTCCTGCTACCCGTCCAGATTGAGAGACAGGTCTAAAGCAAGGGATGGGGGCTGCTTTTTGCTCCCTTGGGGGCTCCCCCCACTTTTTTGGTCTGATTTTTTTTTTTTTAAGGAGGCAGGGGCGGTGATGAGTTAGTTTTGAGCCGATCGCTTCCTCTCGCCTGGCCCTGTCTGTGTTTTCTCTCTTCCAGACTTGCAGCAGTAGTGGTGCCTGGCCTGCTCCCCCCCCAAAGGCAGGATCAAACACACACAGGGGCTGTGTGCTGCGCGCTGGTTAATGGACTCAACACTGCCACTACCTGACTCAACCGCGGCAGTGTTGGGGGCTGGGGAGACATGCCAGGGAAAAGAAATAGAGCAGGCAGAGAATCAGATTACTTGTGTGTCCCCCACCACCACCCAGACAGAGATTTTTCACATCAACCCTAGAGGTTTATTCTAAATAATGGCATGTGCCAGGGCTTTTTTGTAAAAGGTGCTGATACTCATATCTTGATAGTAAATTTGAAAAATGCCTCTCGCCACCCTCTTCTTGCAGCAGGGCTCCTTTCCCCGGCTGACCCCACTCCTCCAGCTGGGCAGCAGAGCTGGCAAAAATGGTGCTGGTACCATCATAAAAAAAATACTGGTATGTACCCTGGTTCTGGTGATCTGGCTGGATTGGGTATATGCTTCTGGTGCGGAGGGGATTGTTACAGTCTAAAGGGGGCAGGCTTTATGTGCAAGAGTCAGCCATAACTCACTTGAGTAAGCCTAGTGAACACAGGATGGGTGAATCAGGACGAGTGGAGGTTTTGTTTGCTTGTTTTTGTTTTAAAACTCAGCTAGATGGCAAGAGCCGAGCTGCATCACTGTGGGGGGGGGGGGGAGAAACAGTGGCAGTACGCAGTACCCCCGAGTACCATCACACAAAAGAAGATGCTGGTACTCAGTACTCTTAGTACCATCACAAAAAAAAAATAGTTGCCGGTACTCACACAAAAAAAATGGTGCTGGTACTCAGTACCCCTGAGTACCATCACACACACACACAAAAAGATGCTGGTACTCAGTACCCGAGTACCATCACAAAAAGAGCCCTGATCAGGACTGAACAGGTGAGTAAAGGTTTGCTGGTGGAGCTTCTCCTCAGAAATGAGCACACCTGTGGGATTTCAGAGGCAGCACAACTGGGAGTTAGCCACAAATTATCTTGAGTTCCTCCACTGTATGGTTCTCTTATTTTATGCAATTGCTCGGGATACCCCCATCCTGTTCAGACAGCACCACTTGTATTAAGAGCCAAGCTATAGGCCACCTGCAAAGGACCAGGGTGCATAACCAGAGCAATGACACAAGGGGCTTCTCCCCTTTGAACCAACATGCAAGCACCAGCCTCAAAGACAGCCGTTACAATCATTGGGGACTCTCTGAGGCTGGCAATTCACCAGGCACGAGGTTGGGTGCATACTATAGACTCCTTCGGGGATAGGAGGCAACACACAGTTCCTTTTTTTGAACACACTAGTTGGATGGTGAGGTTCTACCTGTCCCATAAGGCACAATGAAGCCAGGAATCATTTAGCGCCCGGTGTACACATAATCAATGATCTAAAAATGAGATTGTAAACGTCTTGGGGCCATGGAGAATCTCTTTGCTGTACGGTGTCTGTACAGCACCTAGGATTATGGGGTCCTGGTCTAAGACTAGGAGTCTACGAGCTATCGTAATCCAAATAATAATAATAGACAAGTCAACTTGTCTTTAAAACACTTCTCTCTTGTCCTTCTTATGCATGAGGGAAAATTCCAAGTCAAGTCTGAAGAGCCACTCCCTGATGCTTCTTCAAAACCTTCCTTAAGACTCACCTCTGCCAAGATGTCTACAAAAACCCAACCAGATGACCATGTCAAAGCAGGTGACAAATTGTCACTATCTTTCCCCCATTCTGTTTTTTTCCTACTTCATCTCCTCCCACCTCTACTCAATATGAAACAAAAAAGCAGTCCAAAAGGATGTGAGTCGGAAATACCCGTGAAACAACAGCTGTTTTAACATTTCTTGGTAGAAAACTGAAACCTTTCATGGACATTTTCCCACTGAAATGTGGGTTTTGAGAATTTATAGCGGGCAAACTTTCTGCACAAAAATATTCAACTAGCTCCATTAATCATCATTAGCTCCATTTTACAGAGAGGAACATTGATCCACGGAGAGATGATGTGACTTGCTCCACCTGGTTCAGTGAGTCAGCAGTAGAGTTAATTGGGAATTTTTTTGACAAAATGTGAATGTGATCCTAGGGTGTTTTGGTAAAGGTTATTTCCATTAAATATAGAGAAGCATTAATACCATATAAGGCTCTGGCAAGATCTCATCTGAAATACTGATATAACTCTGGTCACCCAAGTTCAAGAAAGACTAATTCAAATTAAAACAGGTGCAGAGAAGGTCTTCTAGGATGACCAGAGGAAAAGAAGGCCTATTTGAGACATGGAAACTAAAAGAGCTTGGTTAGTTTAGCCTAACAAAATGAAGGCTTCAAAACAATCGAATTGCTCGCTATAAAATACATCAGGAGGTAAATATCAGTGAGGGAGAAGATCTACTTAAGCTAAAGAACAATGCTGGGACCGAGAACAAATGGATATGAACTAGACATGAAGGCTACACCTTGCTGCCAGGGGGTGTTGTGAAGTCCAAATCTATAACAGGATTTAAAAAGGACCTAGTTAAGTTCATGGAAGATGGATCCACCAGTGGCTATTAGCCAAGATGGTCAGGGGTGCAATTCCCATGCTCTGAGTGTTCGCTGCCTCTGATTGCTAGATGCTGGGTTGGATCACTTGATCTCTTCTGTTCATTCCCTCTGAAGTACCTGGCATTGGTCGCTCTCAGAAGACAGAATACTGGGCCAGACAGACCATTGGTCAGTATGGCCGTTCTTATGAATAAGTTTAAGATGGATTTTGGAAGAAGGTTTCTAATCATCAGAGAAGTGAAGTTCTAGAAGGGACTCCCCATAGAAATAATGGGGACAAACAACCTGATTGGTTTAAAGATGGAGCTTGGTAAGTCTATACACAGGACAATATGGGGGGTCGGAGGGGGTGCTGTGTGAGTTCAGTCCCCTGTCCTAACAGTGACCCAGGAAGTTCATTCCAGACCTGTGTCCCTTCTTGATAGTCCCCTTTTTACACCTCCAAGGATCACTTTAGCCCTATTAGCCACAACATCGCACTGGGTGCTCAAGGTGAGATTTTTCAAGGCAGAGTCTCCCATCCTGTAGACATCGCCCACAGTACACTTTTTGTTCTCATAGGCTATGTCTACACTTACTAAAATTAGTTCGAAAGCAAGCACTTGCTTAGTTCGAATTAGCGATCCCCATTCATTTCAATGGCTGGTTAATTCGAACTAAGAAATTAGTTCGAATTAACATAGCCAAATTGGTTAATTCGAACTAGTTAGTTTGAATTAACCCCTCAGTTCAAATACCCTATTTGAACTTATTAGTTCGAATTAAGGAAGCCCTTAATTCGAACTAACTAAAGCCTAGTGTAGTCATGGCTTCAGTTAGTTCGAATTAAGCCTCCTTAATTCGAACTAACTTGCCAGTGTAGACATAGCCATAGATATTACCTTGCATTTGTCTGTTCTGAAGCCCACACTGCTGGATTGGGACCACTTTGCCACGAAATTCAGACCATTCTACACTAATAACCTGTTGTGCTCTTTATTTATCACCCTATCACTTTTTGTGTTATCTGCATAGTTAACCTGCAAAGTTTGTATATTATCCTCCAGAGAGTTGATAAAAAAAATTGAGATGTGTTGGGTCAAGAACAGAGCATTGCAGGCCCCCGCCATTAATCCTAGAAACAGAAATGTAGGGCTGTAAGGGAACTCGAGAAGTCACCATGTCCCCTGCTTTGTGGCAGAACTATATAATCCTAAATCATCCCTGACAGGTGTTTGTCCAACCTGTTCTTAAAAACGCTAATGATGGGGATTCCACAACCACCCTGGAAGCATGTTCCAGAGCTTCACTACCTTTATCTTTTCTTTTTTCCCTAATATTGAACTTAAATCTCTATTGCTGCAGACTGAGCCCATTACTTCTTGTCTTGCTTTCAGTGGACATGGATGACAATGGACCACAGTTCTCTTTATAACATATTTGGACCCCGTTAACAGATCTTCCCCCTCAGTCTTCTTCTCTCAAAACTAAACATGCTCAAATTTTGGGTGGTCTCCCCCCCCACCCCCACCCAATTTTTTTCTCACAAATCAGGTTTTCTAAACATTGTATCATTCTTGTTTCTCTCCTCTAAACCAGGGGCATGTCCCTCTTTTAAACCAGTCCCTGATTTCTGCCAGGCCCCTGGAAGTGCAGGGTAGGCCCGGCCAAGTGCCCTAAAGCACATCATCAAGGAGCTTCAGCCTATTCTACAAGATGATCCCTCACCCTCTCAAGCCTTGGTGGACAGACCTTTCCTCACCGACAGACAGCCCCCCAACCTTAAACAGATACTCACCAACAACTACAGATCTAACAATAGAAACATTAAAGCAGGCAGATATCCCTGCAACAAACCATGTTGCCAACATTGTCCACATATCTACACAAAGGACACAATCACAGGACGTAATCAAGCCAACTACTCCATCAAGGGCTCACCTACTTGTCCGTCAATGTGATTTATGCCATCATGTGCCAGAAATGCCATCCTGCCTTATATATTGGACAAACAGGACAGTCTCTGCCCAAAAGAATAAATGGACATAAATCTTACATCAGAAATCACAACATTCAAAAACCAATAAGGGAACACTTCAATCCCCCTGTTCATTCCTTTGATAACTTAACAGCTGTGCTCAGACAAATGAATAACAAATCACAGCTTCATAGTGAAACTGCAGAATTGGAATTTATATGTAAATTTGACTCCGTTGCCTTAGGGTTAAATGGGGACTATGGATTTTTTTCTCATTACAACAGATGATTTGACCTCACCTTCCTTTATATGCTGTTCCCCAGTGTTTGAATCTTACCATCTACTTTAATTTGCTATTAAAGTCTGACCTAATCCTATGTCTTACACTTCCCTGCATTTATTTTCCTCCCATTCTGTAAGTTTCCCATCTTCAAAGCATCTGACGAAGTCGGATTTTCTCCCACGAAAGCTCATGTGACAAATAAATTTGTTAGTCTTTAAAAGTGCTGCAGGACTCCTTGTTATATCTAGACCATACCCTTTATGAACCAGACCTGTAATTTTCTCCAAAAAACAAAACAAAACAAAACAGAAACTAAGGAAAAAAATAAACAAACAGGTTTGTTTGTAAGACCTACTGTCCATGAAGCCATGATAATTGATATTATTTATATATTTAGCCTCCTCTGCAACCTGTCTTCTGGATCTACAGGAGGTTGGAATAGATGACTTAATGGTAGTGACACCATTTAGGGCTAGAGGTAGAGGGCATGCACCGTCTTTCTCCAGGATTTTTGCACTTGCCCGAAGTTACATAGACTGCAGAACCTGGGTGGATGGATGAGGGGGGCATCATTGATCAACGGATTTTAAGCCCTGGCCCTGTACTAAATGTTTCCAACTGCTGCCAAAGGAGTCCTGAACATTACACTCCATGGTCTCAATGACATGGAAATTTGAACCAGACACCTTCCATAGAGACAAAAAGGGCTTCCAGGCTCAATTTCAGTGGGTGGCATTGTGATCTGGTGGTCTGGGTCACATCACTATTGAATTTGGCCCTGCCACCCCTCCATCCAGATGAAAGAGGGATGGGCCAAATGGTGTTGCAACCTGGCACTCAGGGAGTCTTATTCTTGCATGGCAGTGTTCAGGGGAGTCTGCCAAGGACTCAACTCCTGATGGCACCAGCTCATGCACTATGTGTGTAATAGAGAGGGGAGATTCACCAGCTGAGGGAGATGTTGGGTCCTAGCAGGGGAGCTGGGGAGGATGAGTGGGGACCAGAATTAGGGTTCTGCCAGAACACTAGAATTTGTCCCTCACTTCCAAGAGATAACTCTTTAATGCTCCCTCCTGGTCTAAAAATCTATCACCCTGAATCTATAGATTTGCAGAAGAAATGCAGGCAGAATCACAGAACTACCTATGTTGAAATTTGGCTGAGAGAATAGGATTGACACCTAAACTTGTGAAAAGTGCCATAATAATAGATAATGATCCGAACATAGCAGAAACAATGCCATGAGACTTATTGGGACCAAACACACACCCTGAAAAATGAATACCCAATAGTCAAAATGAATGGTTCACTGGCAAAGCAAAGACTGCAGTTTGGTTACATACGTTTCTTGGGAACACTACCCTGGAACAACAATTTTCAGGTTTGGCTTATGAATGATTTGCAGAAGAAATATATAGCACTACTCATATATTACACTGATGTGCAATAGTATAAAACATTAATGCAGAAAATCATAGAATCATAGGGTTGGAAGGGACTTCATGAGGTCATCTAGTCCAACCCCCTGCTAAAAGCAGGACCACTCCCCCTAAATTATCCCAGCCAGGGTATTATCTAACCGGATCTTAAATATCTCCAAAGACGGAGATTCCACCACCTCCCTAGGTAACCCATTCCAATGCTTCACCACCTTCCTCGTGAGAAAGTTTTTCCTAATATCCAATCTCAACCTGCACACCTGCAACTTGAAACCATTGCTCCTTATTCTGTCCTCTGTTACTAATGAGAACAGCCTAGCTCCCTTCTCTATGGAGCAGCCCTTCAAGTAGTTGAAGGTTGCTATCAAATCTCCCCTCAGTCTTCTCTTCTGTAGACTAAATAAACCTAGTTCCTTCAGTCTCTCCTCATAAGTCATGTGCCCCAGCCCCCTAATCATTTTTGTTGCCCTCCGCTGGACTCTTTCTAATTTGTCCACATCCTTTCTGTAGCGGGGAGCCCAAAACTGGACACAGTATTCCAGATGCGGCCTCACCAGTGCCGAATAGAGGGGAATAATCGCATCCCTCCATCTGCTGGCAATGCTCTCCCGCTGCAGCCCACTATGCCATTGGCCTTTTTGGCAACAAGAGCACACTGTTGACTCATATCCAGCTTCCTGTCCACCATAACCCCCAGGTCCTTTTCTACAGTGCTGCTACTTAGCCGATCCGTCCCCAGCCTGTAGCAGTGCATAGGATTTTTCTGTTCTAAGTGCAGGACTTTGCACTTGTCCTTGTTGAACATCATGAGATTTCTTTTGGCTCAATGCTCCAATTTGTCTAGGTTTCCCTGAATGCTGTCCCTGCCCTCCAGGGTGTCTACCATTCCCCCCAACTTGATGTCATCCGCGAACTTATTGAGCATGCAATCTATCCCATCATCCAGATCATTAATGAAGACATTGAACAGAATCGGCCGCAGGACTGACCCCTGGGGCACTCCACCCGTTACTGGTTGCCAACTAGACATGACACCATTGATTCCTACCCGCTGAGCCCAATGATCCAAAAAAACCATGATTTTTCCAGGGATTGAGGTGAGGCTGACTGGTCTGTAGCTCCCTGGATCTTCCTTTTTCCTTTCTTGAAGATAGGTACTATATTTGCCTTTTTCCAATCCTCCAGGAGGGCCCCCGTTCACCATGAGTTTTCAAAGATAATGGCCAGCGGCTCTGCAATCACACTGGCCAGCTCCCTCAGCACCCTCGGATACAGTTCATCCGACCCCATAGACTTGTGCACATCCAACTTCTTTAAGTAGTCCCTAACCTGACCTTCCATCACCAAGGGCCGCTCTCCTCCTCTCCATTCTGCATTCCCCCTTGTAGTAGTCTGGGAGCTGAACCTCCCTGTGAAGATTGAAGTAAAAAAAGCATTGAGGACTTCAGCCTTTTCCGCATCATCCAGCACGAGGATACCTGCCCTATTCAGTAAGGGACCTACACCATCCCTGATCCTCTTCTTGTTCCTGACACACTTGTAGAACCCCTTCTTGTTATCTTTCACATCTCTTGCCAGCTGCAACTCCAATTGCCCTTTGGTCTTTCTGATTTTATCCCTGCAGTCCCGAGCAATATATTTATATGCCTCCCTAGTAATCATAAATCATAAATTTGGCAACACATCTTATTTGCACTGAATAATTTGACCAAGTCTCTACCTTTAACCAAGGTCATCCCAAAAATTTATTTCCTCACAACTACTCTGAATACTATAAAAATCATAGTCATTAATAAAAAATATTGACTCATAGGCTATGTCTACGCTTGTTAATTTAAGTCGACTTAGCTAAGTCGACTTAGCATGTAAACACTCAAATTTTAAGTTGACTTAGAGGGGACCCTACAAAATCGACCTAGAGTGTCCACACTGGACCTGGGATAGGTCCACGGTGGCAGGAGGGGCACCCCTTGCCAAGTGCCTGGGGACTCAGCCTTTTCCCCATTTTACCTTGGTACAATGGGGGACAGGGACCCTGGCAGGGCATAGGGGCAGGGTGGGCAGGGATCTGCCCTGCCCTTTGGTGGGGCATGCCAGGCTGTGGCTGTGCCAGCCACCCTGGCAGGGAGGGCAGGGGGGAAGCCCTGGAGCCCCCTAAGTCGACAAAGTCCTCAGATAATGCATTTACTTTTAGCTATATTAAAATGCATATTGTTTGTCTGTGCTCAGTTTACCAAGCGATTTAGATCACTCAATCAGTTCCGTTCTCTTCATTACCCCTTCCCCAATTTTTGTCTCATCTGTAAACTGTGTCAGTGATGACTTAAAGTCGACTTAGGGCTACTCCACGTCCACACTGGGTAAGTCAACTTTCTAAAGTTGACTTAGCCAGCAACGTCGACTTAAAATGAGGTTTAACAAAGTCGACTTAATTTTTCCTTAAGTCAACTTAAGCAGCTGCTTAAGTCGACTTAAGGAAAGTGTAGTGTAGAGGCAGAGTAAATTAAGTTGACTTAATTTGTAAGTGTAGACGCACCCATAGAGTGGATGATTGCAAGTTTAAAAATATGACCATGATGGGTAAACAACACACCTCAATATGAATTTCCAGGTAACTAACCATTGCTAAAATTTGTGAATCTTTTGGATTTTCAGGAATAGATCCGTAGCAGCCCAAGTATCCAAGAACAACTACTAATATGATCCCATAAACACAGAGGTGCCAACTCAACAGTTATCCAAGGATCACTTTTGGTATTACTCTGCCAGTTCCTGTTTTGAGTCTCCTCTGAAAGATGGCAACACTCTATGGGTATGTCTACACTGGCAATTTAGGTCGACTTAAGTAGACTTAAGTCAACCTAAATTACTCCCCGTCCACACTGGACTTTCCTTAAGTCAACTTAATGAAAGCTTAGGTGAACTTAGTAAAAACCACCGGTTAGGGTCGACCTAACCCTTAAGTTGACTCCTTAGGTTGACTTAAGCACAGTGTGGACATGGATTAACCCTTAAGCCGACTTTATTAAGTCGATTTAAGGGCAGTTAGGTCGACTTACTAAGTCCAGATTCAGGGTAACCACTTTGTTAAGTCGACTTAATAAGGTCGTCTTTAAGTTGACCTTATTAAGTCGACTTAACAAAGTCGACCTAACTTTTTCTAGTATAGACATAGCCTATAGGACTGTGCTGGGGCATTGGGTTAGTAAGGATTCAAAGAGAAGGCTGCCACCTACTGAATTGTCACCATTGCTTCCTGGAAGTTCTGGGTTTGCCATCCAGCAGCTGGCAGGCCCAGTGCAGCTTAATTTAGGAGCAATAACAAGGTGATATAGCTGAAAACAGGGGTGAAAATTACTCCTAACCCCTATAGTTTGATATCAGAGCGGCACTCAAGCAGGCAGATTGATGTTGAATACATAGGACTGGACAGTTTAAGAATATTCACTCATGTATATTTCTTTAATAATATAGCCTGGTGGATGGTAGGAATGAAGACCCCTTCATCCACTGCTTTTTGGAGTCTGTATTGTCATTTTCTACATCTTGTTTTCCCTTCCCCAGAGCAGGTGGGTAGGGAAGGGTAGGGAATGGGAAAATCCTGGTTCCAGATCTTCAAAACTATCTAGCCAGCACAGCTGATCTGGCATGAAAGTAGAGCCATTTGCTGCTGGTGTAGACCAGGAACAGATTAATACAAACATGAGCAAGTGGGAAAGGGGAAGGGAATTGCATCTCTGAACCTCCAGGTTTGTACGTGGAGTGAGGCAGTCTACCCACAATCTTATTCTAGCCCTTGGCGAGAACAGGATGGTAGGTAGGAGAGCATCTTTCATTGGGCATTAGAATGTTCAGTGTCAGTCTAACACAGTCTACACTGATCAGTATTTGGATGGAGTAAACCCAAAGGGTATCAAATTCTGATCACCTCAGCTGTCTATTAAAAACAGGCTGGTTATGCATCCATTGCCAAATTCAGCCCTAACGTTTGAAGGTGCAACAGGCAATGAAGTCCAAATCAGTTGCACCAAACTTAATCTGGGACTAAATATGCTCCTGCATCTGGGAAGGAGAATGCTGTTTGTCCAGCAAAGCTGGCTGGTGAGTTTTGTCACCAAACTCTGGGGTTGGGGAATCTGGAGTGCAGCATTTTTACCAGCAACTCTCTTGTCTGGGAATGGATGGACAAAGCTTCATTGGCCTTCTGGCTTTCAGAACTCCAAGGGTAGTCTGATCACTGTTTTCCAGTTGACTTCCCCGTGACCTGAAGAAACCCGGTTTAAACCCAAGTGTGTCCCCCTGGACGTTTGGATAAATATGCTCTCTAAGCATCTTTAGTATTCCACATTAGCTATCCACATCTAATATGGCTTTTGAATGTGCCTTGATCTCTCCGAGTTAGTATATTATGCCTCTCTCCTCCTTTCCCATCCCATCTTTCCTCTGTCTCCTCCACACCTGTAATTTTTCTCTTGTAATGCACTATGGCTTAATATTATAACAGTTTTGCCTAAAAGGTTGTTACAAAGAGGAGGGAAAAAATATTCTCCTCTACCGCTGATGGTAGCACAAGAAACAATGGCCTGAAATTACAGCAAGGGAGGTTGAGGTTGGCATTAGGAAAGAATTCCTAACTGTCAGGGTGATTAACCACTGGAATAAGTTGCGAGGTTGTGGAATCTCAATCACTGCAAATTTTTAAGAGCAGGTTAGACACGTACCTGTCAGGGATGGTTTAGAAGATACTTGGTCCTGCCATGAGTGCAGGAGACTGGACCTGATGACCTCTCATCGTCCCTTCAATTTCTATGATTCTATGATACGTAAACAGCTGCCTGCTGCTGGATAGGTTGCTGACCTGGCTACATGTCTGTGTCCACATTATCCTCTAGTAGCTGGCCTAAAAAGAAGATTAAGCCTTAAAAAGCTGCTGTGGTGTAGTGAGGCACAATATTTCAGTTTTGAAAAAGACAAAGAGGGTTATGCAAAATATAACAACAGAGTTGTTCCCATGTCATTTAAGCAACAACAAAACAATAAGGATTTTTTTTTAAAGATTTAAAATGTCACTCCATAAAGAGTTTGTAGACGAAGCACTACAACATTGTGCTAATAAATGAGTGCTAGACAGCGAGACTGACCATCTAATTTCTTTTAATTGTCCAACTTGAGTAAAATGCAAAATGTAAATCAACAGCATACATGGAGGGAAAAGTATTTGACAAGGAACAGGCATTTCAGAATGATTCTATCTAAAGCATATACATGGCCCCAATAATATATGAGTGCCTCTCAATTTTTAATGTATTTATCCCTGCAACACACCGTCAAAGAGGTAAAGAAGATCTGTTGTCCCCATTTTTCAGATGGGGAAAGTGAGGCTCAGAGAAAAGTGAGTTGCACAATGCCGCACAGGGAGTTTGTGGTCGAGCAAGGAACTGAACCTAGGTTTTCCAAGGCCTGGACTCCTGCACTAACCATTGAACTATCCTTCATCTCTGTGATGTACATACTTGCGGTGAAGTACAAACCACACATATATTAAACAGCTGAAACAGTTGAAATAAGTAAGATACATGTTTAATTTCTTTTCCTTTAGTTTTAACAAGGTCTGCATCTCTGCTTCATTACATAGTACAAATACAGCAGAAAACTTTTACTAAAAGCCAAGCTAAAAATACAGGGATTCTTCTTCTCTGTCAGATCTCCTGTCCCCAACTTATACTTGCCTCGCATCAAGCCTTAGAAAGCTGGCAGAAAATAAATTGTCCTATGTAAATTACCAGTTTCTTTCCTGAATGACAGCAGACCAAAAAGATAGCCTATTCCCAGAGGAAGTCAAGAAAAGATTGTGTCAGAACCAGTAGCCCGATCCTGATAAGTTTAAATTGCTGTCGAGTTGTGTTTGGATACTTTATATAACTGCCTATATGTCTCCATAGCGTTATAGATTGAAATAACACCTATGGATGGTGCATGTATCTGTGATTAAAGGGAGATGAAATGATCATGTAAAACTGTATTTGGTGAACAATGCCGATTTGACCACACACACATTTCTCAAATTTATGTCAGCTTTGTCAAACTCTTTCAATTAAAAAAAAAAAAAAAAAGCAACCTAAAAATGTTAAAAAAAACCCCAAACCATTTTTCTTTGACATTTTCAAAATGAAACATTTTGATTGTTCACTTTGAAATGATGTTGTGTTTCAAATTTCCCTTTCATTTTAATAAAAGCTATCAACAATATTCTACAATAGTCAACTAGAAATATTTTGTTGTTGCAACCTAACTTTTGTTTCATTTGTTTTAAATGTTAGATTATATATATATTGGAATTGACAGCAAACTGAAAAATGTTACGCTACCAGTTCTAAGTAGCACCTTTTCTGTCCAGTGCCCCTTTCCATTTATAGAAATCGTGCCTGTGAGCAAGACAGCCATTTTGTTCTTCTGGCTGCGGTAGCCTGTAATGAGAAAACACACAAACTGTGCTCTCTCAGAGATATTATTTTTGCTCATTTTGTTTGCTGTTTTTCTTAAACCAATATAAGCATTTGAGGCAGAAAGTATAGTCATTTTTGGTCTTTGTGGATGAAAAACAGAGAATGAATATGGATTGTGTGAACTGCTAAAAAATTCGCATTGCCACGGCTTTGAGATCATCACATCACTCCGGAAGGACAGAGCTGGGGCTGAGTTTTTGGAGGTCTCCTCTAACAAGTGACAATATATCCTGCCCTTAGCTTCATATTTTTTCTTGCACTACATATGTTCACTTTTTGTCCTGAAATTTGTTTTCAGTCCCCATCTGTTATTTCCCATTTGTAGTAAATTAGTTACCATGGAAATGATGACATCATTCATAGAAGTGGAGTGGAGTGCAATGTGAAGTCAGTTTGCGATACAGAGTGGTTTGCATAGTATGAAGCTGGTTGGAGAAATGGTGCAGTGTAAGAGATAACTTTTCATGCTCACATATGTAATAAAAATACTTTTATGTGTGCATGTATCAGTCTATCAGGCTGTATGTTTTCCACTCATGTTGTATGTATGCATGCATTTGTTACAGAGTTGTACATATATAAGGCACCTCTGCCTTATAGCATGAAAAGTTTTTTCTTTGAATCTGTCCTGTCTGACATATGAAGACCTCTGGTGGCAAGTAGGGCTTTGTCTGGGCAGGTCCCACTGCAAGGAACTTTGAAGTCATCTGATTGTCAGATGGGTCAGGCAGAGTGGAAAGCATGTTCCCAGGAGGCGTTAATCTTACATCATTATTGCTATCAAGAATAATGGGGGATGTTAATGTTAGAGCCAAGCTGTCAGGTTACATGTCTAATGTCACTTCCTCTGTTCCCTGGGAAGTGTCTTTTGCCTTAGAGCTATGCAACAGAACAAATTACACACAATCAATAATGGTCCAGAATAATAACAATATAGAAACAAATATTTGTACTTGTGCATAGCATTTTCACCCCAACAAACCATATAAATTAGGGGCCATCCTTGCTGACACTGAGCAGTACCTTACTCTCAGAGTAACTTTAATAGCAATTCTGCTAGAGCAAGATACTATCCAGTGTTAACAAATGTGCTCGAACCTGACAGCATATGCTCTACACTATATAATACACCACCACAGATATGGAGCCATATCTAGAGGGCTGTTGAATTTTGGCAAAGGATACTAGGACAAACCTTGTTCTTATAGCAAATGTCAGTAGGATCTTTAAGTTATACTTGCAAAGCAGATATGAACTTGGAAACAAGGTCTTGTATAATAATGAAATCACCCGAATACTTATATGCCTGCAGACAGGTTGCATATTCAATGGATGCCTGTTAAACAAAGAATGTTGCCAGTCCTGAAATTCTTCACCCGGTTTGTTTATTTTATCAGGCATTTGTGTAACTCCTTCACTGCTGCAGGGCAATGTATAGGTCATGAGAATGCTTTCAATACAGTGTCGTAGCCAGCTCCATGTTGGTTCCAGGATATTAGAGAAAGACAGTGTGGGTGAGGCACTACCTTTTATTGGATCAAATTCGGCTGGTGAGAGAGGCAAGCTTTGGAGCTACACAGAGCTCCTCTTCAGGTCTGGGAAAGGTACTCTGAGTGGCACAGCTAAATACAAGGTTGTTCAGCATAGGGAGTTGGCATAGGTTTGTTTAGCATAGGTAGCCATTTAGCATAAGTAGTTTTAAGGGACCGTTCAAGGTGGAGTGGCCCAAACAGATTCCTTATTTCATGATGCCCATTTCTCTCCCACCTTGGAATGAGAGTTGTGAGCCTCGTAATCTATCTCCTGATTTCATACTGCTAGCCCTCTCCATAATATCTGGGTGCCTTCCACATAACACTGATAATAGCAAAGTCCTCCATGAACTTCATGGAGTCTGGCTCTTCTCCCATTTCGGGTTATACACTGGAGTAGAATCATTTTGCTTGTTTGGCTTTTTAAGTTGCTTGGTTGATTTGTTCATTTCACGGGGAGTTTGGTTTCCAAGAGGCTGTAAATACTGTGTCATTCTTCAAAGAGGAAGGTTTTTGCAATATTTCTTAAGGTTGGTCATACTTTAATCACCTGGTCCCCTCTGGAAGTTTGTTCGATAGCTGGCTCCCCTCACCTGACCTTCGATTGTCCCCTCTCATGCACTTTGTGATCTGCAGTGCCTCAGAGGAGTACAACTATCTAGGCAATTCATGGATTGAAATTTGTTTTTGTTATGGTTGGGCTTGCATCCATTAGTTGTATTGAAGATGAGGACCAAGACCTTCAACTGGAGTTGAAAACTGACTGGAGCCAATCGAGTGCCCTGAAGTGCTCATGACAGCTTACGCTGTGGAGGAGGTGGGCAGATGCATTTTGTACCACCTGGAGCCACTGCATTGCCTTCACATTCAGCTTCAGATGGGGCAGATTTCAGTAATCCAGCCTGCAGCTGACAAATGCATGGAGCACTATGGCCAGTTCCTGATCTGGGAGGAAGGGGCGGATTTTCTGATTGAGCTGTAGATGAACAATGACATTTTTAAATGCCGTCTCCCTTTGATCATCAGGCTTAGTGGGGAGTTGAACAGGACCCTGAGGTTTTCCACCACTTTGCTATCATCCTCTGCTCATGTACACTACTTCTGCACCAGCATCATCAGTCCACTCACTGTAGTGGATTCACTCCTGATTGACATAGAGGAGATCTGACTCAAACCCACAGGCCGCTGGCCACAACCATAATCAAGAGCTAAAGGGGCTTGTTTAATTGCCAGTTAAATATTTGCTGCCTCCTGTTAAATATATCCTTAGTGTACATCCTTACTATCCTGTGTGTTAAGATACATGCAGCCAAAAAAAAAAAAAAAGACATTTTCTATGAAAAAGCACATGTTCATATAATTATAGACGTTCTATTGTCGCTATATACACTACGGGACAGAATTACACTTACAGGGGCATTTCCCAACTTTTACATGTTTAACTATATAACCTTGGTATTCTCTTACCAGATCGTTGTACGGTATATATCCATGCATATGAACTGGCCAGGGTATATTTTACGCATTGTCTTTTGTGGGCTAAAGTCCGAATTGCTCCACAACATGGCATGGGCCTTATTGTAACAGCTCAAAGAGACTTTGAAGCAGGAACAGCTAAGTTCTAGCTGGGTAACGTGTGTAGCATAGCAGCAAGTATGAAGGCAAAGGTGGCTAGGGATTTGTTACTTTATATCTATCTGTGAACACAAGCGCACACACTGAACCACTTATACTTAAATATTGGGCTTAGTCAGCTGGGAAAAACACTCATATTGCTGAACAATTTAATGTTACTGGTTTATCTACAGATCGATTGATCATACTTATATGGTCTCTATTACCATAATATCTGAGCCCCCGACAATCCTGAGTGTTTTTATTCCCACAACTCCCCTTTAAGGTAGGGACAACGGAGTGTTGCTGTTTTAGACATCTTCTTTCAACACAGTGATAATGCTCTGGGTTCTTTGAGGGGGACGGGAAGTGTTGATTGTGTATTATATAGCAGTGCATTTTGCACAGATTGCAGCCCTCCATAGCTTGCTATCTGTGGAGTATAGATTAATAGATTTTAAGGTCAAAAGAGACCAGTAAGATATCTAGTCTGACCTCCTGCATAATGCAGGCTATGGAACCTCCCACTCACTCCTGCATGAGACATCTAGTCTATGATTGAGTCTCTGAAGTCCCCAAATCATGGTTTAAAGGCTTCAAGGTATAGATAATACACCAGCAAGTGACCCATGCCCCGCACCACAGGGGAAGGCAAAACCCCACCAGGGGCCCTGCCAATCTACCCTGGGAGAAAATCCCCTCCTAATCCCAAATATAACGATCAACTACTCCCCGAGCATGTGGGCAAGACTCACCTGCCAGTCTTCCAAAAGTTTTCTGCACCTGCTCAGAACTCACCCCATTTGAGATCCCATCACAGGCTATTGGCATATCTACTACGAATAATCAAAAATCAGTTCACTGAAAATTAGGCTGTCCCATGATACTACCCCCTCCATAAATTTATCCAGCTCACTTCTGAAGCCAGCTAGGTTTTTTGTCTCCACTTCTCCTCCTCCTTTCCCCTGCCCCCTTCGAAGGCTATTCCAGATCTTCACTTCCCTGATGGTTAGAAACCTGTGTCTAATTTCAAGTCTAAACTTCCTGATGGCCAGTTTATATCCATATGTTTTTGTGCTCACACTGGCAATGATTTTAAACAATCCCTCTCCCTCTTTGGTATCCCTCTGATGTATTTATACAGCGCAATCTTATCTCCTCTCAATCTTCTTTTGATTAGGGGCGCTGCTCATCTACATCAGGTGTGTACAAAGAAGTGACATCCACAACATCTTGGACACCAGTGCACCCTTGAACTTTGACTAGCTCTAATGATGAGATTGGAAATACTTTAGGACACGGACCATCTTTTCTTGTTTGTGTGTACAGCACCTGGCACAGTGATGTCCTGATCTTGAGGAAGACTCTCTAGGCACTACTGTAAAACAAATAATAATTAAATTCATGATGGGATTGATATTTCAGGAGGGACATACAGTTTCATCCATCCATTTAGGGCCAGAATTTCTAGAGTATTCAGACTCATAAATAGACATCAGAACATGTGGGTCAATTTTCAAAGGAGCTCAGAATATTGGGTGCAGAACGCCTTTAAAAATCTGGGTATTCTTGTCACAGTTGGAGCTGCTGGGTGAGAAGAGCTGCATAGGAGCTGCATTCCTTTAAAAATCTAGCTCCAAATGTGCATGCTGAGCTCTTTTGAAAAGTCTGTCATAAAGGCTATCTGGGGTTGGCCCACGAGTCACTATTTTGTCATCCTTATTATTTGTATTACATTTGTGTCTACAAGCCTCAACCTGCACCGTGGCTCTATTGTCCTTGGAGCCGTACAAATGTACACAGAGTAAGAGACATTTCCAGCAGCAAAGAGTTTGCAATCTGAATGCACGAGATGGGAAAAGCATAGTAGAAGGGAAACAGTTTACAAGTGGGAAACTGAGGCAAAGAGAGATGAAGTGACTTGCCCAAGTGGTCACGGGAATTCTGTGGCAGAGCTTTGAATTGAACCCAGAGCCATAACCATAATCCTACATCATCCTTTCTCTCCCCTTAAGTGTGACATCATGCCCCCAATGGCATTTCCAGCACCAAGAAGTCAAATGTCAGATAGACCTATTAGATTCATTGAGATGTATTCCCAATTGCTTGCAAAATCCATTCCCCAGGAACATTCCTCCATAACATAAATATATAACAACACCACTGCTTGTAGGCAAAGAAGAGCACACATACAAAAAAATACCCTTAGAGTAACTGGTGCAGGACTTCATCTTTAATCAGGTTCAGGTTCATATAACGGCACTGCTTCTGTCAGTGTTCAACCCTTGTCTGACTTTTCACAGTACCCCACCCCACCTCCACCCAAATCTGTGACCCGGGGTGACCCATCTCACTTTACACCTTGGCCCAATAACAGCCAGCGGTGGAATGTGATAACCTTCTACATGGATATCATAAGTGAAAACAGGGAGGGTAATTATTTAGGGTGAATCAGGTGGGGAAAACAGCTAAGGGTAATGAGATGGAACAGTGTAAAGGAAAGTTTAGACTGATTAGCAAGATAAAATTATTCGCAGTACATTCTCTTAAGACAGTGAGATGCATTAGGTCTCAATTACTGACAAGGCAATCGATCTAGCTACCCAGTTACTGACAGCAATACGGCTACTGGACTGTCAAATCATCTCCCAAAGAAAATGGTGGATGCTTGATCCCATGAGACATTTCAAACGGAACAGGACAAACCATGCTGAAATATACCATTGGAGCTCATTCCGTGCTGGCTGCGGGGGGATACAAAAGATGGGTAACTTGCAAGTTGGAATTGCACCTGACTATATACCCAGCATTATATCCAATAAGCCCTACATTGTTGCAAGACCTTGGCAAAATCTTCAAAGGGGCCTAAGCTTGCTTAAGTCGACTTAATTTACTCTGCATCTACACTACACTTTCCTGAAGTCAACTTAAGCAGCTCCTTAAGTCAACTTAAGGAAAAATTAAGTCAACTTTATAAAAACTAGTTTTAAGTCGACTTTGCTGGCTAAGTCGACTTTAGAAAGTCGACTTAGCCAGTGTGGATGCGGAGTAGCCCTAAGTCGACTTTAAGTCGACTTAGGGGGCTCCAGAGCTTCCCCACTGTCCTCCCTGCCAGGTTGGCTGGCACAGCCACAGCCTGGCGTGCCCCCCCAAAGGGCAGGGCAGAGCCCTGCCCGCCCTGCCCCTATGCCCTGCCAGGGTCCCTGTCCCCCTTTGCCCCATTGTACCTTAGTACAATGGGGCAAATGCTGAGCCCCCTGACACTTGGCAAAGGATGCCCCCCCTGCCACCGTGGACCTGTCCCAAGTCCACCTAGCCCCTACAAGTCGACCTAGGTATCCAGGGTGGACCCTCTAGGTCAATTTTGTAGGGTGCCCCCTAAGTCGACTTAAAATTTGAGTGTGGACATGCTAAATCAACTTAAATTAACAAGTGTAGACATAGCCTAAGTGACTAGGATACAGACTGACTACAGAGCTTGCTTATACACATAAGATGTGTTCAACCTAGGATCTTTTACTATCCTGGCTGAGGTTCATTTAAATAAGGTATTTTACACACAACACCACCTAGTTGCTGTACAGTATTATATAGATTAATATTCCATTACATTGCCCCGTTTAATTTCCACATTCCTACCATTTATATCACTCTTTTTGACGTTCACTACATATCAGTCTATTAAGCATCTCTGAATGGTACTGTTTTTCTAATTACACAACCTAAACATATCGTAACGTGGGCCATCTGGCTGTTTATTAGTTGCAACAACTGGCTGTGGTCAGTTTGTAATCCTTGAGTCATTGTCTTCATATTCTGCATCTTCCTCCTATGGATTGCTCTGTTGATTGTTCTTTCTGAGGAATAATTTACGGATCAGACCATTTCTGTTGAACTCTCAACTGTTGGCCTCGATCATGTCTGATCTGGGCACTGAATTCTTTTTCTTTATGGCAGCTGGAGTTGTGGATCCTTTTTCTCCATTCAATTTAATATTAGCCTGGTTCTAGATATGCCTGGTTCTAGAGATATACTCTCTAACTGAGCAATATCTGTTATAAAAGAGTTAATAAGCTCTTTTAACCTTTTTATCTGATGTGGCTATCTTTTCATATCTGTTCACTTTGGAGATAGAACTACTGATCTAGCTTTGGAAAAGAAGCTGAGTTATCTTCCCAACAGGAGTTGTGCTGGACTATATCCAATAGCTACCATTGGTGTTGATGTGTAATGCTGAAGAGCAAGGAATGGATCTTCCTGCTGTAGGATTTTCTTGGCCTTATGTGCAACTCTCTTGGCCTTTCCATTCACTTATGGGTAATGTGGGCTGCTAGTAATACAATCAAAATCATATTTTGTTTAGAATGACTTAAATCATGTTGCAGTGATTTGTGGTCCATTATCCATCACAAGATGTTCTGGAATGTGAAAATGAACATAAGTACACTTCAGTTTCTTGATAACACGGTGATACGTTTTGTTTCTCAAGTACATTATTACTATATACCTGGAAAACAGTCCACAACAAGCAGGTAATGATGTCCTCTGAATTCCCATAAATCTGCAGACAGCCTCTTCCAAGATTTGTCTCGTAGAAGTGTTGTTATTAAAGGTGCTTTTACTCTGTTGTCTGTTAGTTCTGAAATGTTTACATGCAGATACTTTATTCTTTCTATCCTTGCTGATGCCTGGCCATTATATTAATGGATCGGTCCATTTATGACATTTTGTTAATTCCTTAAGTCCTTCATGGAAGATATTTAGGGTTTTTCCCCTCATTTTGTTTGAAATTATAATGCAATTGCCTTTAATCATGAGTCCACCTTACTCATTACATTGTCCACATCCCACAAAATAGGGTTTTTCAACTTCCTTAGTGTCCTTAGGTTACTTGATCCAACTACCCTCGGTGTAATTTAGAACTTCCTGATGTTGCATGTCCGTTGAGACTTCCCTTTCTGCTGGAATAGTCTTTTTCCTGACACTGGCTTGTATATGTCCACAATGTCTTTATGTCATCTTCAAGCTCATGGGTAGTTTGTTGACTGCAATGCTGGACTCCATGTCTGAATGTCTGCTACTATAGATTTTTCACAGGAACATGTTTAGCAATTGGGTTAAATCACATTAACCTTAGCAATAGACAGTGCTTGATCCAGGTCTTTTCTGTTGATGAGGGTTACAAGCAGTTTATGGTGTGTTACCAGTGTAAATGACTCCAATCTATACAGATATTTGAAACATTTCTCACATGCCCCTATGCTTGCCGGGCACTCCTTTTCAGTCTCTGCATATTGATTTTCTGCTTCTTAAGAGAGAGAGAGAGAGCGCAAAATGCAATTGGCTTCCTTTGAGAGCCATGCCTGTTGCAACAATACACCACGTAAACCATACCAGCTTGTACCCACACTGACCATTGAGTTTGTTGACATCATAGTAATGAGAACTGGAATGGCTGAGACCATTTATTTACCTTTTTAAAAGCAATTTCCTGATTTGGCTCCCATAACCAAGATGTGTTGGACATTAACAATTCATTCAGTAGTTCTGTCACCGTAGAAAGGTCTTGTAGTTATTGATCGAGGGAAGTTACCGTTCCTGCTATACATCTCTGTTCTGGAACATTAGTTGGTGCATTCAATTCTCAGATTGCTTTTATTTACTTAGATTAGGGCTGATTCCATCTTTGTTTATTGTCTGTTCCAAAAACTCAATTTGGTGTAGATGGAAAATACATTTTTACTTGTTTAATCAATCAGACTGACTGATTAGTCTCAAGACATCACGGAGGGTTTTGTTGTGCTCGTCCATTGAAGATCCATATATCATAATACCATGAAAACTGCAATTCCGATTGTATTTGTTAACAATTCTGCCCTCTTTCTCTGGAAAATTTCTGGTGCACTGGTAAACATAAAAGTTAATCTTTGAAAGCAAAAATCTTCCAAAGGATGTGAGTAACATAGTCAGGTTAGCCCTTTCTTCCGCTAAAGGAAAGTGCCAGAATCCAGCAAAGACACCCTTTCATCCAGGGAGGAAGTCATATTGTATTGCAAGGATATATAATTGACTCTCACAACTGCTTCTTTAAGACTTTTAAGATTTACACAGATTCTATATTTTTTCCATTTTGCACTGAGGCACACCATGCTATTGACTCAGGGATTTTTTTCAATTACACCAATCTGCTACACTATTTCTAACTCTCTGTCCATTTTATGAAGTAATGGGAGATGGATTGTGTGAGATGTATGCACGCTATATGTTGTAGCATTATCTCTTCAGGTTATTTGTACTGGATCTTCTTTCCAAAGTCCATTATTACCAAACAGTCCATCAAGTTCTTCCACCTTTCTCTCTGGGACCATCCTGGCTACCACACTGCAGCTGAGACGGTGCTTGGTCTGTGATCCTTTGATCACATACACTCTGAATGCACAGCTTTTGTCTTCGCAAGTTGTTTCTCTGGAGAACTGGACCATTGAGCTCAGAATACCTTCAGACTAATCAGAACTGCCTCGCAAGACTTCGGCTCTGGGAGAGGTTGAAGATTGTAAATCTGTTCTAAAATCAATGTGACATTGATGTTTGAGTCAGTTTTAAAGTTCATAGTCTTATCATGAATATTCCATTTCACTCTGTAGGCAGGCTCTATATCATCACACTCAGATCCCAGAAAAACTGGCTGTAGACGGTTCATAATATCAGTCAACTCCCTGACTGCGTTGGTGTGGCAAACAGCTACAAAATGTCCATATTTCGTGCATTTACTACACCATGTGCCTCTGGATGGACATGTATCATCTCTTGGGATATGTTTTTCCTGCCCCATACACTGTGAGTGTAGCCTAGAATTTGTCCCTTTTTGCCTGGAAGTTCTCTTTCCTTTTCTCAGGGGTTTTATGATAACAACTTTTAACTCTCAAGTATCTCTTTATAGTTTCTAAGCTAGTTTTAGGTTTTTAAAGTTTGTCAAGTTGCTCTAGGTTTTGCTTTCTCACCAGCTCAGACTGCTTTGCTTCTGTGTACCTGTGGCAAATGTTAAATCTCTTGTCAGTTCCAGAAGCTGTGAAAGGCTTTATCTGTTAATCAGTAACCAGCCTGTTTCTGATATGCTCATGTTTTGTATTCCCCAAATCACAATTTTCAGGCAATATATGTAGTGCTCTTATAAAGCATGCAACATTTCCCCCAGGTTTTTGAACTCTCAGGTGGAACCATGCTCTTTCCTAAATCACATTTTTCTGGGGCATGAAGTATGCATCAAACATAGCCAGAACCCTTTCATAGTCATCTTTGTGATTATCATCAGTAAAGTAAAAGAATTTAATGGTATGCTCTGCTTGCTTTCCCATGGCATAAACTAATCAAGATGCCTGTATATCATCCATTTCCTTATGGAACTTGGTAGCAATGCAGAATCTTGCAAAATATTGACTCCATTCTGACAGTTTGTCAAAGCTGAAGTTCTCTGTGGCATTGAAGAGTGGCATGTTGGTGGAATCCTGAAATCTTTGTTGCTGTTTTCCTTTTATATGCAGACTTTGTTGATGTTTTCCTTTGGTTTCTGTTCTCAATTTACTTCTGACGCCATGTCATATTCCTGAACCTGATACAGACTGGTTACAGAGCTTGCTTATACATACCAGTTGTGTTCACTACACTATAAGTTCCTTTAATGCTCTGCCACGTATGGCAGAGGTTGACTTAATTAAAGTATTTTACATATAGTGCCACATAGTGGTTGAACAGAATAATACAAATTAGCGTTCTATTCCGGGAGTCTAAGTCCCGTTTTCAAAAGTGACTTCCAAGGACCTACGTTAACACAAACTAGGAACCTGTTAGTTTGTGCCACAGCGCTCATATGGGGGAGTTAACGCATATCGCTTTGATGGGCACTGCTGTTAACACCCCTGAGTCTGAACTGCAAAGCCGTGTAGATCCGACCTTGGCTCCTAAGAAAACAGGACCTATGCTTGAAAGTCAAGTAAGCACCTTTGAAAAAGATACTTGGTGACAACACATCTGAGTTCACATACGTCACCACCAAATACAACCCATTACCAATACACAAAGCCGTTAGTGGCAAACAAGCTTGCTGCTCTGAATCTCTATGCAATTGCCACAAGCCTAAATACTATAGAAATCCAGCACATCAAGGGTACTATTGCAGTTTGCATTAAAAAAAAACCCAGCGATTAAAAAGTTATCCAAGAAAGCTATCGTTCAGTTGTTAGCTCTGCAAGCATATTCCAGCGATGCCTTTCCAACTACTTCAGAATAATCTCTGTAAGTTCTTGCTAAGGGCTCCATTGAAGTAACCTGTCATTTACTCTGTCTTTCACCAATTCATCTCAAAGAGCTGCACCAGCTGCGATCACTTGGAGTTGGAGCTGCCGTGTTCCAAGGAAGTGCTACAGATGCAGAAAGAATGTACAATTCAGAGACCCTTGAGAGCCTAGAGAGAGAGCCTAGAGAGAGAGAAGGAGGATGGATTTGCACTGCTTGCACCTCCTACCATCACTGCAGGGGAAAAGTTGAATCTGTAACATAAAGCAGGAGCTCATTCAATACAAAACAGGGACATGGAGCATATAATTGCTAGGGATGGGTCAATATTCTGCAAGAAGATGCTCTTCAGTTGTATTCTCTATCCAAGCTGAGTCTATATTGCCTTAGTTGTCCACTCACAGTGGAGATGATGCTGAACAGTGACCTGCAAGTGCGACCAGGAATAAGAAAAGGGAAAAAGCAAGGACTCAAGACTCTTGGTTGCTATTGGCAGTTTTGCTATTTTGTTGTGCATCTGAGCAAATGATATAAATGCCCCGTGCCTCAGTTATCCCATCTGTAAAATGGCAACAATAGCTACCTCAGAAAGGTTTCGTGAGATTCAGTTCACCGATACAGGAGAGGTGCTTTGGAATCTGTGGAAGACAGTCCCCATGTAAAGCTGTGTCTACACTATAGCTTATCTCTATAAGCCACCCCCTTGAGTGACATGTTACACCAACAAAAACGCCAGTATTGACACTATTATTTCAGAAGGAGAGTTCCTCCCACTGCCATAACTATTGCCGCTCATGGAGGTGATTTTATTATGCTGATAGAAGAGCTCTCTCCTGCCGGCGCAGTGTTTTCACAGTCACACTGCAGTGCTGTATGCGTAGCCAAGCCCACAGTGAGAAATATTTCTATAATTACTCTCATAGGTAGATCTGAACCTGTTCAGGTTCATTCGAATGTCACACAGGTCTCTTCCTAGGTAGCCATTTTCCCATACATTGGCCCCTTTCTTGACGTCCGAATTGCCAGATGACTCTTTCTCTGGCTCCACAACATAAGATATTTGCATTCTGATCTCATGATGAAAACATTTAACAAGGGGTAATGCTAGGTCCAAATTCAGCACTAGTGCAAGAGTGTGCAACTCAACTGGAATCTGGGCAATGGGCATGTCCTGCACGAGGGTGAAATTTGTCCCCCTGACTCTGCCAGATCGGCCCCATTCACTGGTGTGTAAAGTGAGAGGAGCTCTACCTGTGATGTTCAAAACAGGTTAGACAGATCTAGGTCCCCTGATTCTGGGAGACAGGAAAACCCTGCCTGTGCTGTTCACCAATCCTGAATGCAGGTGCCTGGATCTGGGTGGAATAAGACTGCATCTTAACACATATACCATATAGCTTCCCAAACTTCTTGGCTCAAGGGCCACAGATACCATTCTTACAACGCTGAAGGGCCACCAGTCTCCGCCAGCAGGCCTCTCCTCTCGGCCCTGACAACTGCAGCCACATGCAAGGAATTCAGGCAGAAGGCTGCCTCCTCTCTGATCTCCCCTCTCTCTGGCTGCAGCAGGAAAACAGCACATGTCCTGTAGTCTCACACAGTCAATGTGGGGCCCTCGTCAATGACTCCCTTCGGCAGCCAAGGGAACGGAAGATCAGTGTTCCCCTCCCTCTGATCCTAGCACCTGTGGACCCAGGCAGAGCGCTGTGCTGGGCTTCCTGCTACAGCCAGTGGGAGGGGAGCATTGATCTCTTATTGCGTTGGCTGCAGAAGGAGCATATACCAGTCTCAGCCCCATGGAAACACACTCCGCACCCTTCTGCAGCCAGCAGGAGAGGACCCAAGGGCAGGCGCATCACAGCCCCAAAAAGAGATTTGGGGCCCGGGCCCAATCTAGGGCCTGATCCATCGGGGGGAGGGGACCCGATCCATCTCCTGGGTCCCCAGCCGGGACCAGATTGGGCTCCTGCCGCCACCGGCCTGCAGCCCAGCCCTGGCCCTGGTGGGGGCCGCATCAGGCCAGGGGCGACCAGCCCCCAGATGCCGGGCACCGGTCGGAGCTCGACTGAGCCGGTGGCAGCCAGATCCTGAGTACCCAGCCCCAGCGGGGGCCGGATCTGGCCACTGGCAGCTGGACCCTGGGCCCCGGTGTGAGCTGCATTGGGCCAGCGGCGGCTGGGCCACGGATCCCCGCCAGATTCGAGGCCCTGGCGCTGGGACTCGGGGCACGTGCCCCATGTGCCCAGCACCAGCAACACCACTGCCCACGGGCCACTTTGAAAGCACCCATGGTTCACTTTTGGACCCTGGGCCACAGATTGGTAACCACTGGCTGGTGGCACAAGGATCTTACCACAGAAGGGGAGATAACTACTGAAGAGAATGCAGGAATCTCCCCTTTCTGCAAATATTGCACAGCCCGGTGAGAAAGCGCTGCTTGGAATTCAGCCATGATCCTGTCCAGAAACAGCACAGCCTGGATTCTGGTCTTGGCAATAAGAGTGGTTCCAATTCCCAGCGTAGCCAAGCAGAACAATCAGGTGGGATAGCTTGGTCAACCAGATCTGAGTGAAGACAAACCCCCCCCAGGTCCCGGAAGGAGAGAGTTTGGGGGGTGGGGAGGGGGAAGGAGTTGGTTAAAAATAGTGGTACTTCCAGGAGCCATCAACTCCAAAACACCTGGCTTGGCTGCACGCGTAGCAGAAGATGCCAGACATGAAAACGACAATTATAGAACAGAGGCAAATCAAGACTCTAATCAACGGGGTGCCAAAAAGAAAAAAAAAAGTGAGAATTAAAGCCCATCCTCCTTGCATGACGGAGAACAGAGAAGCCAAGGGGCTTTCAGGCCAATGCAGAATCAGAATACAGCAGCTGCTAAACAGATTGGTAGTGAAAGGCCTCCCCCCAGTCCCCTTCCGCATCTAATACCAGGAATCGCAAAGCAGGGCATGACCAGTGGTAACTCTTCCAAAAATAATGGTTCATCTGCTTCTGAATCTGGTCCAAGAGGTCCTGGGATAGGTCCAGAGTCGCTAGCCAGTGCCACAACATTGAGGGCCCATGGTTATAGGCAATTGGAACCTATCCCCCAAAATTGAGTCCACCAAGCAGCCAACACCATTTCTATTGGTGGCCTGGCACCTTCTTCTTAGTCTCTTCCCAGTTCTGTAACACATCGTTCCAATTCCTAAAGGATCGCCATGTCTTAATCCAAGAGGCACTCCACTGCAATTGTTGGCCCGACAGAGGAGGGCTGCTAGCATCCCAAGGATCAAATTGTTCTTAGCCCAGTTAATGTGGCCAGAAGATGTCTATTCACAAGCCTGAACAGAAATGCATTTTTCCTGACAAAGTCAGAGCTGTGCCCTTTTATGATTATCCCATCATCAATTAACATTTAGAGAGCCAAAGCTGAGCAACAGCACAAAACCTAGAAGGAGAGAGCCAAGGATCAGAGAGAAATGATGGAAAGTGGAAATACTTTTGAGAAAAAAAAACAAGCCACGGAATGGGGAGGCCTATCTATCTTGAACAATACCTGCACACTTCTTCCTGCTCAACAGCTTTTTAAGGCGGACATGGTTCCTACAATCAACCAAATTGTCTCTCATGGCAAGGACAGCTTAACAAACAGAAGCTGTAAATCATAGAAACAGGCCTCAACCTCAAAAAACCATACTAGCCTCAGGAACGCTGCATGGTTTCTTATTTAGTTGACTGGCTAGAACATCAAGAGCCTGTGAGGAGTCAGAGAAATCATTGTCATCCTCTTTGGGTGTGTCTACACTGGCAATTTAGGTCAATTTAAGTAGCCTTAAGTCAAACTAAATTACTCCCTGTCTACACTTGACTTTCATTAAGTTGATTTAAGAAATTCCTTAAGTCGACTTAATGAAAGCTTAAGTAGACTTAGTAACAACCACTGGTTAGGTCGATCTAACCCTTAAGTCAACTCCTTAGGTCGACTTAAGCACAACGTGGACATGGATTAACCCTTAAGTCGACTTTATTAAGTCGACTTAAGGGCAGTTAGGTCGACTTACTAAGTCCCCGTTCAGGGTAACCACTTTGTTAAATCGACTTAACAAAGTTGACCTAACTTTTTCTAGTATAGACATAGCCTTTGCGTGCTTCAAACTCGGCCAGCTCTCAGGAAGATTGAGCTGCTGTTGAACCATTCTTGTAATTCCCATAGGAGAGAGATTCAGTGGGTGTGACTGGCACATTTATTTTTCTAAGAGTAATAGGCAATGCATCCCTAGGCTGGGACCTACCACCATCACTATGACATGCACGATTGGGACTTCAGAGTTCAGTGGAAGATAACACTTCACTGAAAACTCCAGGCATGGAGCTACCATTGCCAACAGATCACAGGGTTCCAAATCATAGCCCTTTTAGAAATAGTCCCAGAGAATTCAGCCTTGCTGGTGTGTTCTTCACGCCCATCTCTAGAAGCTGGGTCTGCTTACTATGCAAAGTGGTGCTCCTCAGACTCCTGGACTCACTTCTGTCCAGGTACAAGTGATGGGGTCACAAGGGAAGGTTCCTCTTGAGGAGACAATGGCAGACTACATACGGCAAGCAGGGAGATCCAACCTGCATCAGAGCCTCCAGATTCTGTGTCCTGCTAGCCTTGGATGTCCCTGCCTCCTCCCCTCTCTCCTGGGATCCCACATTCTCAACAGGGACCTCCCATGCAGGGTTACCACACAGAAAACTTCATGTTTTCAGAGATAGCAAACACTGTATATTCTGCCACCATCTCTGTGGTGTTTTAAAACCAATTTCAAGGGCTGTTTAGGGTTATTTAGAACCACATAAACCCAGCATCAGAACAACATAATGCCTCACATTTGGGTTCTTGCAGCCTAATGAATCACTTTCACAGCAGAAATTACCTTCCTATAACAGGATGGATCAGACACTAGCAACTCATTGTGAAGAAAGGTGTATGTTGCTTGGGGGCACCGGAAAAATAAAAAAGAACTTCAATAGTAGACATCAACCAGGGGAAATCTTTTACAAAATGTTCCTTGAGCCAGAGTCCCTCTTCTACCAAACAATTCACAATACCCCGGAGCAAGAATGCACTTTAGATTTCCTCATTCGAGAGGCAGATTTTATATTAACATGGGCAATAGCATTACTTACACTCAGCTACACAACTGCCACAGCACAGGAGACAGCAGATGCACACCAGACTTGTGGGTTACACTGCTAAACCCATCTGAAGGGGACCCCACAAAGCAGTCACCCACATACCCCAAAGAATGGGCAGAGGAGAGAAAAAACACCACCCCTAAAACAAAGAAAGAGCAAGTAACAAACAAAGGAACACAGCACTAACCAAACAAAGCTAGCCTCTCAGAAGCTGAGACAGACACACACTGTACAGCTGGGTAGTTATGGCCCTTGCCTTAGAAATAAGTCCCCACTCCAGCTCATTTCCCTAATGATCTATGTTGGAGTGTCTCACTCCCTCTTGAAATTCCATCCAGGACCTGAGAAACCTTTCCCACAAAAATTGTGCCCCAGCCAATCTGTTTTCACAGAACACTTCAGTTTTGACCAGAAATAGGTATTGAAATTTTTGGCACCAGCAGAACTACAAACATAAAACTCATAGCCACTCGGGGACTCCTTCCCGAGCAAAGGAGCCATGAAACAGGTGGATTGGGACAACTGCCAGCAATTCCTCTGGTAGCATACAGCACTGCAGGGGGAGGGAGGAGCAGGAGAAAGGGAAAGGGGCTGGTGTAAGACAGAGCAGTGGAGTTTACACCAGGTTCTAGAATCAGAATTGGGGGCCCTGTGAATGGGTGAGCCCAGAGGTGACTTAAAGCCAACTTTACCCTTCTGCCTAAGTCCTATACCAAACTCAGCTTACAGGACAGCTCACAGCTTGGACAGAGCAGAGAATGGGGCTCTTTATATTTAAGCCGGTGATTCTCATCCTATTTAGCATACACGGCCGACAATGTGTTATGCGGGGGCACATCCAATACTACCTGTATGGCCCTGAGGATGTCACATGGGCAGCAGGTTGAGAACCACGGATCTAAACTAATGAAATATACTTAATTTGTTACATTACTAGCAACCTCTAAGTCTCTGAATCCTGGATGTAAACTTTAAAAAATCTTAATTTACTGAGTTAAATGCAGAAAGCAAATAGCAGAGAAAGTGAAAGAAAAAGACATTTGTGCACTACATAACATAATGGTGACCTGCTGCCGGCTAAGTGGGCTTCATCTCTGCGTGGGTATCTTGGTGTTATTATAATATCTGAATTCCCTGTACATAGGGAAAACTCAGAGCCATGTCTGCCATCAAATCGGCCCAATTACTATAGTATTCAAGCACCTCACTGTGTTGAGTGCATTTATTCTTGGAACACCTCCATGACATAAGGAAGTGCTATTACCTGTTTTATGAGGATGAACTGAGGCAGAGTCAGATGTGAAGGTTGTAGTAGAGCTGGGAATTGATTCCTGCCTTAGCCATGCCACCATTCTTTCCCACACAGGGACACTCTGCAACTCAGCTCATCTCTACTGGCACCTATGACAATTCAAGTAAGATGTAAAGAATAGCTCAAAGGAATTGATTAGTCCACAGTTTTTAGTACAGCTGAAAAAAAGCTCTGAAGGTTTGTCTGCAGGGAAATTGCTTCCACAATCCAATTTTTAAGCTTTGATTTATGCCCTAGGTTTTGTTTTCAGTTCTCGGTTAACCCGCCCCCCTGCCAAATCTCAGGACAAAACTCAACCATAGCTAGTCAGTTCTAGCTGCTTGCACAGTGACACCACAAAAAATTGCCCATTGGCCCAGATTTAGGCTATGCAGCTGGCCTACAGGGTTGGATACATAGGAAAAACCCATATCATCTGGTTTCTATTATTATGAAAGCTTCATACGGCTCTAATATTAACTGTGACTACAGGTTCTCACAGCACACAACCCTCCCAAAACCTGCAAGTCCCAAGCCACAAGGTTTGGCTTTTGATAAAAATCTCAGCTTTCCTGGAAGGTTTGGATCTAGGGTTTCCATTTGGACCATCCTATAGACGAAGTCACCCACAAAGTGTAGATCTGGATTCAAGATAAGGCCTTGCAATCATTCAAGAGTGGGTTTGGGAGCCAAGACTTTCTCTGTACCCATCTCTAACAGAAACATTTCAGCAGAGCCAGGCTGCCCATTGTGCTGTGAGCTGAGACAATCCCGGATCCAAAGAGCCTTACAGTCTATGTAAACATGACATGGAAAAAAAAGAAGTATTCCATTCCTCCATTTTACAGATAAGTTAAATGATTTGCCCGAGGTCACACATGCAGTCTGGCGGAAACCTAAGAATTTCCTGAGTCCCAATCTGGTGCTTTTACTCCTAGGCCATCCCTCCTCTCTATGAAACATCACAACCATTCTGTTCTGGTAATACACGTATCATTTGCTTTGCCTCAGTTATGGAACCCTGAGTCCAAATGACCTCCCTCATCGGAAGAGTAAAGGCTCACAAGAATTCTAGGCTGAGGCTTCTGTTTCACCTGCAGCGCAGGGCTGGATTAAGGCAGGGGCTTTACAGGCTGCAGCCCTGGGTCCCAGCCTAACGGGGGGGCTTGGGGTCCCCCCCAATATCTGGCCCTCACCAAGTGGCACACTGCCACGGCTCACCTTCAGCATGCCTACCGAGCCTCCAGACCACCCAACCCAAGGGCAGGGCAGGAGTGCTGCGGACCACAACCTCTGGCCCACTATGGTTGCAAGAGAGGACAGTCCCTGCTCCCCGCTCCCCAGCCCTTGATCCGGCCCTGCTGCAGTGATATGCTTAGCCACTGGTTTTGACTCGGTTTGAGAGGTTTTTAAGGTGCTGCTTGACAAAGCCCTGGCTGGGATAATTTAGTCCAGGTTAGTCCTGCTTTGAGCAGGGGGTTGGGCTAGATGACCTCCTGAGGTCCCTTCCAATCCTAATCTTCTATGATGATTATATGAGAGCACTGTGTGGTACTAACCACATTGATTAGCTGTTTCCATTGGAAAATCTTCTTAGAGTGGCCCTTGTTTGCTTTGACCTTGACTCAAGCACAGAAAGGGAGCAAAGTGGAGATGATCCATGACCCACTAATTAATCACTTGCTTCTATTAACTGTTCCTCTGTCAATGCTATTAAGTGACAGCATCCCAGGGTAAATAGGATACAGCGTAAAGAAGCTTACAATGCCATCTGTCCTTCCGTACTATGGTGCTTTTGCCCTTTGCAAATGATCCCTTGGTCTTATTGCTTTTTCCACAAAGAGATTTGCATTAAATATCAACATAATACACAGCTAAGTAATTCTTCTTTAGCCAGGAGTGTGTCTGAGGGGTCTTCCAGAGCTTACAGTCAAGTGCTTCATTATAGTTACAGCAATCAGTTCAGAGTAACAAGAGCAGAAATAGCTATTAAATACACAGCAATTAGTTAATGGTTGCTTGAATATAAGAAGGAGACGTTTACTTGTACGTGCCCCTAATAATTCTTCAGATGTTACAATGGATGACAAAACAAACAAACAAGTGTTCCTCAAAAGAACAAAGTGCTAGGAATAACCAACAATGACATTTTCCCACCTGGGAATGTTATTACTGTACAGGCTAGTTAAGAGTGAATCTTTAAACCTGTCCATTGCTTAGCGCCTCGGCATTGTGTTTGTCCCGTATGGAAAGAGACAATGCACACTTTCAATCTTGATGACTTTCAGTTTCGGTGAAGGGAAACAAGAGAAAAAACTAAAAGACTTTAGACTCATCCAGATTATTGGGATCAATGCAGGGATTAGTGGGGGCGGGGGGGGGGGGTAGGAGGGTGGTTATTTGCCTGTAATGAGCAGGATGAGGTGATCTAGGGGTCCCTTCTGCCCTTAAACTCTGCCCATGACTCTAAGAAATGTCTAGGAGAGCGTGAGACTCACGTAGAGCAAACTTCTACTCAAGGTGACTAAGAGTGAGATAATCTGGGGCCCAATGTTGATTTGAAGCTCATCTTAGTGAATACAAAATTTGGGCCAGGTGTGACATCCCGACACCCATCTAGTAGTTCAACGCACTTCTGTGGGCACATTTGTGTAGTGAGGGGACAAATCAGTGGGACTTAAGGAGATCAGAAACTGGCCTTTTCTCAGAACTTCCCCATTCTCACCTTCATCTCTTTTATGTCCAGTTCTTCTCTCCTCTTTCTTCCAACCCTAACAGAACTTTCTCCTCCCTCAACAGCCCTGAGCCTCCTGCTCCCATTCCTCCCTGTATGATCACTTCTCCTCAGGAGAAATGCCCTCATCCTACTGTAACAAGATGAAGGGGACAGTGGGCCAAGTCTCAGGACTCCTTAAAATGGTCTTTGGGTAATCCAGTTGCTGCAGACATGTCCTATGAAGAAGATGTCTGTGTATACATAAAAAGGTAACAGATAAGGTGCCCAGAAATGGCACTGAAAAATATGCAGCATAGTACCCAGGTTTTGTAGTACTAATAAACTTCATGTTGTGCATTGCAAATGGTATCTCGTGTGCAGCTCTTTGCACTGCTGACAGATATGGCATTCAAAACCCTCACGCTTTATTGCTGCAGTTAACCAACTTGTGCATTTGCAGATCAGCATCGGTCTCCATTGTTGACAGTGCACACGCAAAGATGCGTAGACATGATATGATGTTATGTGCCTTGCCCACATTATGGGGCATGTCACTGAGATCTTAATTGTGGCTCTATTCAGAACAGAGTGAAAAAAAATAATATTTGCCATGCGGACAAGGGTAAAATTTTACTTAAAAATGCATGATGCCTAGCACAGTGGACCATTTATGTCTGACTGTGAACGGAACGCACTATTGCTATACCAATATAATGCCAACCCCCTGGGCTGGGTCATCAGTGGTGGTGCTTGAATCTGGAACCTCTGGATCTTAATACGCAAGTGTCTCTTGGCTGAGCTAAAAGATCTACTGCTTTTTGGCAGGCCATAATAGGCTCAGCCACCTCTATTTGTCTTAGCCCCCACTAGAAGGGAACACAGTGCCACGCTGAGTAGGTAGTTTATACATAGTTTACACAAATAACTAGGGTTTAATCCTGTGCGGTGCTAAATGTTCTCTACTCCTACTGACTTTGATGGTAGTTGGAGGTGCTTAGCTGCTTTCAGGCTCAGGTCCTACATCTTCTAGGATCATATCATAGGTAAAACACTTCACATCCTCAAATTGTTATTGGCTAGGGTGGTTTTCATGGATGTAAGGGCCAACGTGACAACTGGACAAGTATCCTCCATCCACCAAAAAAAAAAGCCCCACACGACATGAATTATTTTTTGCTTTATTGTCCCTAACTCCCCACTAGTGTTGCTGGGGCTGTCACTCTACACGGCAGAAGTGGAAGAGAGGAAATGTGGCTATGTTTCACTGATGGATGAAATGATTGCTGTGTAAACTAAGGTCAAATCAGCAGAGTTGCATTAGTGTAACTGAGGCCAACGTGGGTCATGAAGGCTGTATCTTGCTCCCCCTTGCACAAGTGTAAGTCTTTTACCTAGATGTATCTGAGAGTGCAACCTGGTTCTGAGCTTGTAATCAACTTGTACAACTTGTCAGGGACTTTGGGGGTGAAAGGTGCTATGTAAATGTCAGTCATCATTTACCAGCACTAGGTTGAGCACACAACAATTCCATTCAGACTGAGAAGCAAAGCCTGCCAGAGGCACTTCATCAGGACACACGGAGGAGGTCCTCTTAAGAAACACATTGAAGGGAATTACTGGTGCGTGTATATGTACAGAGCACAGGCACAACACCCTGCTTTGTAGGCACCAACCAACACACACTCATTTATCTGCCCATTTACCCAGATTTCCCTCTAAGTTTTTATAATTTACAAAATTCAAATGAGTAAAACAGTAGCCATGTAACAAAAAATAGTTGATAGGAAGGATGTGTGGTGCTGAGTGGCTAAGCTTTTTATAGTACATCGAGTGAATCATTTATACTGGGCGGCTTATTTGATTGAGGGTTGCCCCTTTTTCACTTACGAGATGTCCAGGAGCCCAGCGCAATGGTCTCAAATGTATTAAAAATACCCTGCGGCATGCTGTGTAGCCCCCACCAAGTTCAGGGAAAATATTCTCAGCTCAGGCTTCAAAATGCACACACCAGCCATTATTTATGTAAGTCAGCTGCCAGCCTCTCTGTTTCCTGATTGGGTGCCTTAATTAGTTACCCAACAAAGTGTGAATTTTGAATATTGTAATGGGAGATGCGCTCCCATGAAAATTATGAAAAGTATGAAAATTACTCTCAGGGTACCCATCCTGTCTCAGCGGGCTGGAATTTAGGCCTAAATAAGCAGTTTGATTCTGGGAAAGGACATAGGTTAAACACAAGCTGTGAGTCTGTTTTTGCACCAGAAGATTTTACCTTCAATGACTATCTGTGCTTCTGAGTTTTAGAGTTTCTTTCATGAGCATTCAAGTTCAACTGATAAAAGGTTCATGGAAAGTGAACACAAAAGCAAGCTAGGGACCACAGCACTCCACCAGCACTTAAATAGTAATCACAGTTCATTCAGATGAATACACACACAACATTTTTTCTATTGCTTTCTGCACTCTGCTATGCTTGCATTCCCATTGGTCGGTGTGTGAGGGATTAGTGAATGTATATAATCTCATCAGACTGTCCTTTGAGGTTGCGGGGCAGGGTGGGCATGCAATAATGGAAGGCAAAAAAAATTAGGAAGCAGGAGGTTGAGCTTTCCAAATGTATCCCTGTGTTTCTTCTCATTTATTTTCTACTCAATTCTTCTTGATTTCTCTTTGGCAAAGTATTCCCCCTGCCTTGAATTTATTCGGAGTGCTCTTTGATTCCTACTTCATGATAGCCAGGTGAGCATTAAATATTGTTTAAACTCTCTTCTCCACCTTTGGAGACTGGGAACATACAAAACTATTACATTCATCAAACACTTCCAGATTCTCCTGCCACTAACAACTGGCCAACTCTAGTTACGTTTCAGTAAGCAAACATTGCCCGCCCCCACCCTCCAAGGATTCTAAGAGATGCATACCCTTTCTTATCATATGTGCTGATAAAGGGATTTTCATATCTGAACCACACCTAATGCATGAAGAGCTAAGTTCTGCCCTGAAATATGCAAACAAAACTCTAAGTGAAATTATCAGGGAACAAATTCCAAAGGGGTAGCCGTGTTAGTCTAGTTCAGCAAAACAAACCAGGAGGCCTGTGGCACTTTTAAAGTCTAACACATTTATTTATTGCATGAGCTTTCGTGGGAGAAAATCCCACTTCATCAGACGCTTTGAAGGGGAACAGAAACTGAGCCTTAAGTAGCATGTCAGCTTTTGCACATTTTAACCCGATTGTCCTTAAATGTGTTTGTCCACTGTGAGAATGCACTTTTCTCTTCAGGAATAAGAAAAGGGGAAACACCCCAGAACATACTTACATTCTAGAAGACAAGGAATTGCAGCATGCAGCAAGCAGCAACCTACTTCAGAATGGTCTCTCTAATGTTGCAACAGCTTTACTCTGCTAAATTGAAAGGGCTAGCTCTGAAATGCATGCTGGGAAAATCCTGTAGCCAGAGAATCCTGTGTAGTAGATAATTAACAGGGACTAAGAGAAACAACAGAGTCCTGTGGCTCTTATAAAGACTAACAGATTTATTTATTGCATGAACTTTCATGGGAGAAAATCCCACTTTGTTAGATGCTTTGAAGATGGGAAATTTACAGAATGCTAAGGGGTTAAGAGGTTGAGTTGAGAAAGGGATTTTCCTGCATTGTTCATACACAGCTAAAGGTTAGGCCCATTTTCAAAGATAGGTGCATGTGCAACTTGTGCTTGACAATAAAGGATGCGCTCAGGAATCAGCTATCTTTCTACACAGGTAGCAAGGCCTCACGAGGAGTTTAGTTGTTCAAACAGTAGCGGGTTATGTGAGGGATTTGAAAATCCATGGTTCAAACCTACCCACGATGTGAGGTGAGGGATCAGTAAGGGATACATATGGTGAAATCTCTGTGGGCTTTTAAACCAATTTCATTTACGTAACACCCATAAGAAAATATCTTTTAAAACAGGTTCTTTCTTTCTTTCTTTCTTTCTTTCTTTCTTTCTTTAAACATATATAAATCCCATGCTAATCTGTTAACTATAGGAAGACATGCAACAAAACACATATGTTGTACACGTTTTTTATAGCAAAGACATTAGGCCAAGAAACCCTCGGAAGTACTCAGACACTTAATTCCAACTGATTTCAATGGGAGTCAGATACCTAAATACTTTTTAAGGATCTGGGCTTTAATGAAATTATGATCAAGAGGTGAACATAGTATGTGGCTTCAGTCCCATTTGAAAAGAATAGGAAACACTAAACATCTTTATTAAGGGCACTTCCTATTGCACTCCAAACTATGAAGTAGTGGACATCTTTAGTAAGGAAATGAGCAACTTCATTCCATTGGGTGGTTTCAGTCCCATTGTAAATTGAGGAAAATGACAGCCATTTTGAGTAAGGAAAAATTGTGATTATAATGGGAAAGATTTTGGAAAAAAAAAAAACCTTTGCTTAATTATAACCTAATTTCTTCAAATAGACATTTAGACTCATAGGCTATGTCTACACTGGCAAATTAAGTCAACTTAAGGAGGCTTAAGTCAACTTAAATTAAGCTGCGTCCACACTAGGCTTTCATTAAGTCGACTTAAGAAATTCCTTATGTGGACTTAGTCCACGTCCATGTACAGCACTTTGGTAAGTCGACTTAATAAAGTCGATATTAAGTCAACTTAAAGTCGACCTAACTTTTTGTAGTGTAGACATAGCCATAGACTCTAAGGTCAGAAGGGACCAATATGATCATCTAGTCTGACCTTCCGCACAATACAGGCCACAAAACCTCACCCACCCACTCTTGTAATGAACCTCTAACCTATGACTGAGATATTAAAATCTTCAAATAATGATTTAAAGACTTTAAAATGCAGAGAATCAATCAGCTGACCCATGCCCAATGCTACAAAGGAAGGCAAAAAACCTCCAGCGCCCAAGCCAATCTGCCCTGGGGGAAAATTCCTTCCTGACCCTAAATATGGCAATTAGTTAAACCCTGAGCATGTGGGCAAATGTCACCAGCCAGTCAAGAAAAAATTCTCTGTAATAACTCAGAACCCGCCCCATCTAATGCCCCTTCCAAGGTCACTGGCAGATCTATCACCAGTTGTAAAAAATGGACAATTGTCAAACTAAGCCGTCCCATCATATCATTCCCTCCATAAATTTATCAAGCTCAGTTTTGAAGGCAACTATGGTTTTTGCCCCCACAACTCTGCTTGGAGGCTATTCCAGAACTTCATTCCTCTGATGGTTAGAAACCTGCGTCTAATTTCAAGCCTAAATTTCCTGATAGACAGCTTGTATCCATTTGTTCTTGTGTCCACATTGGTGCTGTATTCAAATAATTCCTCTCCCTCCCTGGTATTTATCCCTCTGATGTATTTGTAGAGAGCAATCTTATCTCCCCTCAACCTTCTTTTGGTTAGGCTAAACAAGCCAAGCTCTTTAAGTTGCCTCTCATAGGGCAGGTTTTCCATTCCGCAAATCATCCATGTAGCCCTTCTTTGCACCTAGAATCATAGAATCATAGAATCATAGAATAATAGGGTTGGAAGGGACCTCACGAGGTCATCTAGTCCAACCCCCTGCTAAAAAGCAGGACCACTCCCCCTAAATTATCCCAGCCAGAGTTTTGTCTAACCGAGCCTTAAAAATCTCCAAAGATGAAGATTCTACCACCTCCCTAGATAGCCCATTCCAATGCTTCACCACCCTCCTCGTGAGAAAGTTTTTCCTAATATCCAACCTTGACTTCCCCAGCTGTAATTTGAAACCATTGCTCCTTGTTCTGTCGTCTGTTACCCTCGAGAACAGCCTAGCTCCCTCCTCTTTGGAGCAACCCTTCAAGTAGTTGAAGGTTGCTATCAAATCTCCCCTCAGTCTTCTCTTCTGTAGTGGGGAGCCCAAAACTGGACACAGTATTCCAGATGCGGCCTGACCAGTGTCGAATAGAGGGGAATTATCACATCCCTCGATCTGCTGGCAATACTCCTACTGATGCAGCCTAATATGCCATTGGCCTTTTTGGCAACAAGGGCACACTGTTGGCTCATATTCATCTTCCCGTCCACCATAACTCCCAGGTCCTTTTCTACAGCGCTGCTACTTAGCTGATCGGTCCCCAGCCTGTAGCAGTGCATGGGATTTTTCCGTCCTAAGTGCAGGACTTTGCACTTGTCTTTGTTGAACCTCATGAGGTTTCTTTCGGCCCACTGTTCCAATTTGTCCAAGTCTCTCTGGATCCTGTCCCTGCCCTCCAGAGTATCTACCATTCCCCCCAACTTGGTGTCATCCGCAAACTTACTAAGCACGCAGTCTATTCCATCATCAAGATCATTAATGAAGATGTTGAATAGAACCGGCCCCAGGACCGACCCCTGGGGCACTCCACTCGTTACCGGTTGCCAACCAGACATCGAGCCATTGATTCCTACCCGCTGAGCCCGTTGATCTAACCAGTTTTCGATCCACCTTACGGTCCACTCATCCAACCCATACTTCCTTAACTTGCCAACGAGAATGTTGTGGGAAACCGTATCAAAAGCCTTGCTAAAGTCAAGGTATATCACGTCAACGGCTCTTCCCGCATCCACAAATCCAGTCATCTCATCATAGAAGGAAATCAGGTTGGTCAGGCACGATTTGCCCTTGGTGAATCCATGTTGACTGTTCCTGATCACTCTATTTTCCTCCAAGTGTTTCAGGATGGATTCCTTGAGGACCTGCTCCATGATTTTCCCAGGGATTGAGGTGAGGCTGACCGGTCTGTAGTTCCCCGGATCCTCCTTTTTCCCTTTCTTAAAGATAGGTACTATATTTGCCTTTTTCCAATCCTCCGGGACCACCCCCGTTCGCCACGAGTTCTCAAAGATAATGGCCAGCGGCTCTGCAATCACTTCCCCCAACTCCCTCAGCACCCTCGGATGCAGTTCATCCGGCCCCATGGACTTGTGCACTTCCAATTTCATTAAGTGTTCCCTAACCTGACTTTCCATCACCGAGGGCCACTCTTCTCTCCAGTCCGCGTTACCCCGTGTAGTAGCCTGGGAGCTGGCCCTCCCTGTGAAGACTGAAGTAAAAAAAGCATTGAGTACTTCAGCCTTTTCCGCATCATCCTCCACGAGGATGCCTGCCCCATTCAGTAAGGGACCTACACCACCTCTGATCCTTTTCTTGTTGCTGATATACTTATAGAATCCCTTTCTGTTATCCTTCACATCTCTTGCTAGCTGCAACTCCAATTGTCCTTTGGCCTTTCGGATTTGATCCCTGCAGTCCCGAGCAATATCTTTATATGCCTCCCTTGTCATCTGTCCAAGCTTCCACTTCTTGTAAGCTTCCCTTTTATGTTTCAGCTCCCCGCAGAGTTCCCTGCTAAGCCACGCTGGTCGCCGTCCACATTTGCTGTTCTTTCTGCACATCGGAATGTTATCTTCCTGTGCCTTTAACAGGGTTTCTTTAAAATACAGCCAGCTGTCTTGGACACCTTTCCCCTTCAGATCAGCTTCCCATGGGACCCTGCCCATCAGCTCCCTAAGGGAGCCAAAATCTGCTTTTCTGAAGTCCAGGGTGTGTGTTCTGCTTCTTTCCTTCCTTCCATTGATCAGGATCCTGAAGTCTACCATCTCATGGTCGCTGCTGCCCAGGTTGCCATTTACTTCTACTTCCCCGATCAATTCTTCTCTGTTTGTGAGCAATAGGTCTAGAGGTGCAAGGCCCCTAGTTGGTTCCTCCAGCATTTGTACTAGGAAGTTGTCTTCAATATTCTCCAAAAACTTCCTGGATTGCCTGTGCACTGCTGTATTATCTTCCCAGCAGACATCAGGATAATTGAAGTCCCCCATAAGAACCAGGGCCTGCGACGATCTGGAAACTTCTGTTAGTTGTCCATAGAACGCCTCATCCACCTCCTCTTTCTGGTCTGGCGGTCTGTAGCAGACACCCACCACAACATCCCCCTTGTTGCATTCTCCCCTAAACTTAACCCACAAGCTTTCAACCATCTTGTTTCCACTTTCATAGTGGAGCTCCGAGCAGTCGTACAGCTCTTTTACATATAACGCTACTCCTGTTCAAGTTTGACTTCATCTTTCTTAAACATGGGGGACCAGAATTGCTACACCTAGAACGCTACACCTGTTCAAGTTTGACTTCATCTTTCTTAAACATGGGGGACCAGAATTGCACGCAATATTCCAAATGAGGTCTCACCAGTGTCTTGTATAACGGTACTAACACCTCCCTGGAAATATCCCTTCTGATGCACCCCAGGACTGCATTAGCTATTTTCATGGCCGCATCGCATTGGCGACTCATAGTCATCCTGTGATCAACCAGTACGTCCAGGTCCTTCTCCTTCTCTATCACTTCCAACTGATGCGTCCCCAATTTATAAGAAAAATTCTTGTTATTAGTCCCTAAATGCATGACCTTGCACTTCCCGTTATTACATTTCATCCTATTCCTAATACTCCAGTTTACAAGGTCATCCAGATCTTTCCGTATGATATCCCAATCCTCCTCTGTATTGGCGATACCTCCCAACTTGGCTTCATCTGCAAACTTAATTAGCACATTCCCACTTTTTGTGCCAAGGTCAGTAATAAAAAGGTTGAATAAGATTAGTCCCAAGACCGATCCTTGAGGAACTCCACTAGTAACCTACTTCCAGCTAGATAGTTCACCTTTCAGTATGACCCGCTGTAGTCCCCCCTTTAATCAGTTCCTTATCCACCTTTCTATTTTCATATTAATCCCCATCTTTTCTAATTTAACTAATAATTCCCTATGTGGAACTGTATCAAATGCCTTGCTGAAATCTAAGTAAATTAGGTCCCCCACATTCCCTTTATCCAAAAAATCTGTTATCTTCTCAAAAAAGGAGATCAGTTTAGTCTGGCACGATCTACTTTTTGTAAAGCCATGTTGTATTTTATCCCAGTTACTATTAACCTCAATATCCTTAAGTACTTTCTCTTTCAAAATTTTCTCCAAGACCTTGCATGCTACCGAGGTCAAACTAACAGGCCTGTAGTTACCTGGATCACTTTTACTTCCTTTCTTGAAAATAGGAACTACATTAGCAATTCTCCAGTCATACGGTACAACCCCTGTGTGCACAGATACATTAAAAATCCTTGCTAATGGGCTGGCAATTTCATGTGCCAGTTCCTTTAATATTCTTGGATGAAGATTATCCGGACCCTCTGATTTAGTTCCATTAAGCAGCTCAAGTTTGGCTTCTACCTCAGATATGGTAATTTACACCTCCACGTCTTCATTTGCAATAGCTACCCTACCTCTATCCCCAAGCTCACCATCAACCTCATTAAAGACAGAGGCAAAGTACTTATTTAAATATTCAGCCATGCCTAGATTATCCTTGATCTCCACCCTTCCTCAGTGTTTAGCGGTCCTACCTTTTCCTTCTTTGATTTCTTTCTATTTATATGGCTAAAGAACCTTTTACTATTGGTTTTAATTCCCTTTGCGATGTCTAACTCTGCTTGGCTTTTGGATTTTGGCCTTCATCACTTGATTTCTACATGTTCTGACCTCCAAGAGGTAGCCCTCCTTTCCTATCCACCCCATCTTCCACTCCTTGTAAGCCTTGTATTTCCTCATCCAGCTTGGTTTACAATCCTTGCCTATACATTTTTTCCCCTTCCATGGAATGCAGGCTTCAGATAGTTCCTGCAACTTTGACTTGAAGCAGTTCCAAGCATCCTCGACGTTCACATCCATGAGTTCTTTGGCCCAGTCCACTTCCCAAACTAATTCCCTTAATTTTTTAAAGTTAGCCCTTTTGAAGTCAAAGACTCTGGTCACGGATTTATTTTTGTTTATCCTTCCATTCAGTTTGAACTGGATTAGTTCGTGGTCACTTGAACCTAGGTTGTCCCCTACAACCAGTTCCTCTATTAGGTCTTCACTACTGAACAATACCAAATCTAAGATTGCGTCTCCTCTTGTTGGTTCGGAAACTGTTTGATGGAGAAATTCATCCGCTATCACATCTAAGAAAATCTGGGCCCTTTTATTGCTACTGGCGCATGTTCTCCAGTCTATATCTGGGAAGTTAAAGTCTCCCATAATCACACAGTTCCCAGTAGTGTTTACTTCCTTAAAGGCCTTCAAGGTCTCTATCCATGTCCAAATCAGATCCTGGTGGTCTGTAACACACCTCAAGCACTATCCTAGGAGAAACCCTAGTTGCTTTCTTCCCCAATAAGGACAGATGGCACTGAGTTCCAACTATATGAAAAGTTTGAAAGATAACAAATTAGCTATTAATTAAGATAAGGGGTCCAAAATAAGCCCAGAGATTGTCTATTTCTTAAAGATCCCATTTTTACATTAATGTTAACTCAGACATGAACTAATAGATTTAATTGAAAATCCCAACCCTCAACAAATTTAGCCTTGATTGACAGATTATGTGCTGTAAATTTGGGGAAGATACACTATATTATTCACACTAAAATAAATGAAGCTGGATCTCCGCTTTAAGGGCAAACTGAATCCAACTTTCATAATAATATAATTAACATAATTAACTAAAATTAGCGGGATGGGGACACTACTGTGCTCCTGTAATACAATATCACGTGAACTAGGCAAAAATATATGATCACACCCCACATTTTTACTCTCATTGCCCTTCTAAATCTTTAACTCTCTCATGATATTTAAGACTGTTTAATTCACTTCCTTCCTCCCTCTCAGAAGCAGGTCGGGGATGGGACTGTCGGCATTCTAAGGGCCCACTGTGGTAGAGCCCAAAGCTTACTTCTGTGATTTGCTGTGCTTAACAGATTGCCACCCAGTTCAATTCCTCACTCTGCCTTTCCTTCCCAACCAAAGCCACTAGGACTGGGAGGTTTCCTGGTAAACCTAAAGCAAAATAAGGCCTCTAGTCTCAGCAACATGATTATTCTGTGATAATGGAGCCCACCTCCCCTGGAGGGAAGACCTTGTAACTATTACATGACTTTCATTTTTACACATGTAAGGAAAAGGTATTGAACCCCACAAGCTGTCAGTTAACGTTACAATGCTTCTGCTGAGAGGTTGTGAGCGTCATCCACTCCTTAAAATGCTAATGACCCTCCTCAGATATGTGATCACAGAAGCCCGTACACAGGGCTATGTTGCAGTCTCTTGTATTTTTTGCTTGTAGCAGTGAGCTTGTGTTGTGCACTTCTGGTGAGGTGAGGGGTCCATTTAGTATGCTGAATATACTAAAAGGAGAAAGTATGAAAGGTTCACCTCTAAACATTTATAAGCCATAATCAGAAAAGAAGGAAGAAATAAACCACTGTTTGAGTGAATGAAATGGGATACAATGCAGAGGCAAAGATATGAAACATCATCTCTCTTTTAATCTTTCTCCGACAGTGCCTAACAGCACATAGCATTCTGATCTCCTTCTGAAGCTATCCCGCTTGCTGTGCCATTGAGAGATGGAAACTAAGTTCCATTAGAATCTCAGAATCTATTTCCACTTAAATGGCTTGAACAATGGGTAATGCTACACTCGTTTTATATGTCAAGGACATAGCAGGAGAAAAGTTCATGTAAGGTGATTTCATTGAAGTTAAAAAACAAAACACTAAATAGTACACGACTGTAAGTACAAAATAGCAAGCTGTGATCTGGGTGGACTTTAGAAGCTAAGCAATGTCAGGGCTGATCACGACTTGGATTAGAGTCCTGCAAGGAAAGCTAAATGTATGCTTAGAAGTAAACTGGCTGATTCAGTAAGTGGTTCTCTTTTCTCTGAGTCAATAATAAAACAAAGCCCCAGCATACTGTTGGAGGTGTCACCTTTCAGATGAGATACAAAATCAGGGCCCTAATCTCCTACGTCATTAAAGAACCAATGGCACATATGTTCATGTCAACATTATTGGGAAATCAATAATTTTCCATTTCAGTGTTTGGAGTGTTTTTGTTTTGTACCTCTCCAGCAACTCTGAGTTATTTAAGGGATGTTATTAATGGCAAGAGAATCTGAATATAATCTGTTTCTGTCAGGTGTAGGAAACAGGATGAGGGAATGATCACAGAACTCCACTTCCATTGTTTGCCATGTGTGGTACTGTTAAGGAATTCTTTTAACCTATACGACTCCTGTGTATCTATTTATTATGAGAAAACCTCAAGATGAATATTTTGGAGGAGAAGCCAGAGCAGAAGAAGATTCAGGTGACATTCATGGTGGCATGTAGAATGAACTTCCATCTTGAATGGTCCCTTGCAAGTCTTCTTTCAGCAAACTGCCTACTTAGCATGCCTAGTGGAGGATCTGTACCATGATATATATAGCTGTGTGAGGGCCAACATTTGTATTACAGACTGATCTTCAGCAGAATCAGGAGTGTGTGCTCTCAGTTATGTTATTTAATGTTCTAATAGACTACTGTAACATTTGACACTGAAAAACCATTTAGTTTCCTCTCCTCATCTGTTTTTAGAGGCCATGTTTGTGCTCCATATAACAGAATGGTCATCGCTACTGCATTGAACACTTGTATCTTATTTGTCACATAGACATCCTGCAGCTCAGAGGCCTTTGAAGAGGCTGAAATACCATTGATGCAAGACCAATCTGACATGTCATTTCTTCAGATATAGACCCTCTTGTTTTCAACTGACTACCCAGATAAATAAAACTCATCACCTATTCAATGTCAATGCCATCCTATGCAGCTTCGGTAGATCATTTGTTTCTGTTTTATAGGTGGCATGCATAGCTTTGGTTTTATCATCATTGATCTGAAGTCCCGTTGATTATTTAGCTTTTTGCAGCTCTTCTAGCATGAACTGCAGCTAACCAGTAATCTGTCCAACAAACCACCATCATCTGCATTTTCCAGAACTTCTGTAGATGACCCTTTGCATATCACACCTCCTACTTTCGTCATCAGATAGTCTATTAGAACATTAAATAACATAACTGACAATACACATTCCTGGCATGCTTCTTATTCTACTGAAGATCAGTCTGTAATGCGACCCCTACATGGCACAAATCCTTCCTTAAGGGTGCTAAGTATGCAGCTAAGGCTAAATGTAATATATTTGGCTGTTTCCTGAATATATCTAACTTTGGTTTCAGCTAGTGATCTCTTGGATAACAGCTTTACTTATGGGACTGATGATGTTCCCTTATTCTATCTGGGTTAGAATATAGGCTATCTCCTGGTTATTTAGTACTTTCTCTTGTAGAAGGGGATCAAAAATCAGGGATGGGGTGGGAAGAAAGTTATGTAAATTTTTCTAATCGCAACAAAGCTCCAGTTCTAGTCTTGATAATATTTGATATCATTTGCCCCAGCTTTTCTCTTAATGCATTTCCCTTCTGACCAGCTAATACCCTAGGAAACACCCCATAATGCATGCCACCTTTGCAAAAATCTGCAAAAGGCACTTAGGCTATGTCTACACTTGAAAAGTTAAGACAACTTTATTAAGTCAACTTAATAAGGTCAATTTTAAGTCAGCTAAAAGTCGACCTTATTAAGTTGACTTAACAAAAATCAACATAACTTTTCTAGTGTAGACATAGCCCCTTTTCGACCTTATTAAGTCGACATAACACTTTAAGTCAATTTAGTAAGGTGGATTTAGGTGCTAATCCCTGTCCACACTGGCTTAAGTCGACCTAATAAGGTCAACTTAAGCTTTAAGTCGACCTAAATCAAGGTATTATTAAGTCAACTTAACTTTTCCTTAAGTCGACTTAAGGAAATGCTTACGTCGACTTAAGGAAAGCCCAGTGTGGACACAGAGTAGTTTAAGTCAACTTAAGCCTCCTTAAATTGACTTAATTTGTAAGTGTAGACGCACCCTTAGAAAGGAGCAGGATATAAAGTAGTTTTCAGGCTTCATCCTTTTCCTGGTGAAGTTTTTAAATGTCCACTGTATTTCATCTTTATTGTGTAGGAAAAGAGGTGATAAAAGAATGGAGTCTATTCCTTAGCACTTTACGGTGTCATTTCAATGCAGTTAGGTCTTAACTACTTACACGAAGCACTTTTTAATGGAACACACTTTGGCCAGATCTGTGAGGCTAGAGGGAATATGTTGCTGGCTGCTGTTTTAGTCTTCTCTAGTTCCTTGATGTTCCATCTACACTACAGCCATAACTGAATCTGAGGCCACAGTGAAAACATGACCAAAACAAACAAGGAATTCTGTGGCACTTTTAAAGACTAACAAATTTATTTATCGCATGAGCTTTTGTGGGTGTAATCCCAGTTCATCAGATGCAATAAAATATGGTTGTCATCAAACCCAGTTACAACATGGTCAAAAGTGGTACTGTTGGTGGGACCTAATCAAGTCCCCCAAACCAGTTTACATTCTAGAGAGTATGTTAACACCTTTGGCAACCCAGTGTTTCAACATCATTAGGTCTCATCAGCACTATCTTTTGCTTTCCTGCCTCAGCATAGTTATAGAGTTGTCAGGATCGTAGGTCCAAATTCTGCAATATGTGTCACGTAAATAGTCACATATAGTTACTGTGATTTCTCATGGATGCTAAGGCTACAGTCTCTGGTTTGTGTTGGAAATGTCTGGACCTTGGTTCTCTTTGCCTTCATAAAACAGAAAGTTGGGTTCCCAGCCTGATCTCAATGGTCTGATCCAGCGCCAAGGTTTCTCAAAGTTTGAAGGTGTTTAGATTCAGGATTCCAACATGAGTCCCTCCTAGAGTTAAGGCCAACCTATGACAAATGGGTTGCATATCTAGGTAATGGTCTCATGGTGTCACATACAGTATTTCTGGCCACTTTCCCACTGACTTCACTTGAAATTATGGGAGTCCAATAATTATGAACCTCCTCCTTTAGAAGGCTTCACTGTATGCTGCTACTCTTCATCCAGCACTTACACGTATAGGCAACACAACTGCCCTGAAATAGTTAATGGTGCCATCTTATTTGCAAAGCATTACTTTTCTTTTAAGGGCTGTTATCTCTATTTAAAGGCTGAACTGAGTTTTAAATTTAACTTCCCATTATTGGGGTGCAAATCACCTTAGTCTCATAAGTATTATACGTCTAAACCATATTTTCCATCGTGGAGGATTTTTTTTTTAAAGTATTTCCCTTTAAGTAATTTTTTCCATTAAACTAAATATCCGTTGATTTTTTTCTCCTCCAAAGGCAAGGTCCTTTCAACTCATGCCAGTGTTATTATTTTTCAGAACGAGTTTCATCTTGATCTATAAACATTTTATGCCAAGAATAATGCCGTTTTAAAGACAATAAGTGCCTATTTCTGCCTGAGGCCTTCGGAAACCCCGTAAAAGAGGCAGTAGGAATTAAAGGCACTTAATCATATTTCCCCATTTTAACTGTTATTTTTCACACTCCTAAGCAGATTTTCTAACCTTGCTGAGTCCTATTGAGCACCATAAATCTTAATTAAAGATGTAATTTTTTTCTCCCTATGAAATCTGAGCTGAAAAGAACGTTTCTGGTTTTTAAAGCTAGCACTGTGCACAAAGTCTTAAAACAAACCAGACTATCACACTCAAAGGGTTTTAGAACCAGTTATTTCTGCCATCATGTAGAATTGGTTCCATAATTATTGTTATTGGAAGGGGCAGGGGGTGTTATTAACTTCTGAGCTTCACATTTTCTATGCACAAGACATCCTGGGGACAATATTATAAATTACACCAATTTCATATCTGTTTGGAAAACAGAAGTTATGACCTATGGAAACATATACATGATCACAGGGATCTCTTTTCAACATATTCTGTAGGTTTCTTGGGGTGGGCACTATTGTAGTGGGAGACGTTAAAGGACAGATCTTAATCAGTGTACATTGGCACACCCTCCACTGAGAAGTCAATAAAATTACCATGATTTACACCAGCTGAGGATTTAGCCATAACAAACACAATATTTCTATTGCTTCTGGTAGCTGCAGAAAGGATATGATCCCTATTGGGTTGATCATTTTAGTGTTGCATCAGTTTTAATATTGGTAGTGGATACTGCCTGCCTTTCAGGATAAGGCTCAACTGGTAGTATCTTCCTCTACTTAGAAAAGGAAAGAGGTGGCAGCATACTCAGGCCCTGATCTAAAGCTTATTGACATCAATGGGAAGACTCATGATGAGTTCAATACACTTTGGGGTGGCTTTCAATGAGGAATGGCAAATGTTTAATGGTGCCCACTGTAGATATATTGTTTGTATTCTCTTTTCACAGAGCACTAGGGCAGCTTAAGGGTCTGATCCATAGGCAAATGAAATCCATGTGCTTTTTTTCTCCAGTAACTTCACTGATATTTGGATCACGACACTTAAAGAGTAGCTGTGCAGTGGTTGCCATTGCATGAGGCAGAGAAGGGGTGTAGCCATGGGTGGACTCAGGTGGGCCAGGGTCCACCCACTTGGAGATCAGGCTCACCCACCACAGTGCCCGGCAACAGCACAAACTTCTCCACCATGGCTGTGGGGCTCTGCTCTGCTTGCAGCTGTGGCTGGGCCCTGCAGCTGTGGGTGGGTCTGATCTCGCTGCCTCTCCCTCTCCCTTCTCCTCATGACAAGTCCAGTTGTTAAGTAACAATTGGAGTAAGAATGCTGGTGCTCTGCTCCATTTACTACCTAGCAACTGGAGCATCATCATGCAGTGTCCGATCACATAAACGGAAGCTGTCCATGGTCAGGCCCACCCGACAGACTCAGGAGCTGGCCAGAAAACCCTGGGGCAAAGAGTTTATCTACACTTCAGGTTACTACTTGGCAAGCCAGCATGACTCTACAGAGCATCAGCTTGTCCTGTAATACTCTCTGGGCACTACTATGAAGTAATGAAAGTCTAGGAGTTCAGCTTAGCTTTCTAGCAGTAGTACATCAAGCTGCATTTTGGGACTTTCATTGTTCTATAGCAGTATCCACATGGAACATTACTTTATGACAAGCTGGTGTACTGTAGATTAACAACCCGTGCAGTAACTTGCTGTGTAGACAAGCCATGAGCTCTCCGTTGTAATGCGTTCTCTTTGCCCTAAGGACTTCATGGAGTCCCCAGTTAACTGGTTCTGATGGCTATCCAATGACTTCTCATCACAGGTGTCATTAATAGTCAGAGAGAACACCATTGATTGAGCCCTTATACACATTCATTTACTCAGTAGCTCCTTCCACAACAAACATATCTTTAGACACAATTACCTAAGCATAACTGATTACCTAAGCATAACAACAGTCCAAGTTTTGCATAGATGCAGGCAAGTGTGTAACATTACTCATAGGAATATTTCCATCTACTGCCTTGAGTAAAGCTATGCATGTGTTTAAATGGTTTTGCAATGGCATTTCCATTAGCTCTTGAGCTGATAGAGAACATTTTTAAATGATTATTAAATCGCCTCAAAATAGCTGTGGAGTTAGAAATATGGCTAAAAGAGGGGATGATTATATTGCTCCCAAACCACTGAATGTTCTGATCTAGAGTAAGGATCTATATGTGGAGAAGGCCCTTCCACAAAGATCCCTTAGTACAGTGGTTCCCAACCTTTCTGAGTGAAAGCCCCTTTAGTTAATATTAGGTAAAACACGTCTCCCAACCCCCACTCACCAACCATAAACACACATAGCCCCTATAAGCACATATAATGCTAATAATAACACTAATAACAACAATACATTACATCAGGGGTTGGCAACTTTTGCTGACCCCTGTGCCGGCCCCTCCTCCTCAATCCTCAGCTGGTGCTGATGGCCCACTCATAGAAAGAAGCCACCTGGAGTGGCTCGTCTCGGCAGCCTTCCTGGGGACCCCTATCCCCAGGCACACCATGGAAAGAAGTTGCCTGGCATCACTCCTTTTGGTGGCGGCACACCACAGAGAGGAGCTGCCCTGGGTGGCTTCTTTGCATGGCATGCCTGGGGTATGCACATGGCAGGGACCTCCGCACTTCAGCCGCCCCTGAAAGAAGCCACTTGGAGTGTATTTTGGTGGAAGGAGTGGCAATTTCTTTGGCGCCGCAGAGGATCATAGAATAATAGGGTTGGAAGGGACCTCACGAGGTCATCTAGTCCAACTCCCTGCTAAAAAGCAGGACCACTCCCACTAAATCACTCCAGCCAGGGTTTTGTCTAACCGAGCCTTAAAAATCTCTAAAGATGGAGATTCTACCACCTCCCTAGGTAACCCATTCCAATGCTTCACCACCCTCCTAGTGAGAAAGTTTTTCCTAATATCCAACCTTGACCTCCCCAGCTGTAATTTGAAACCATTGCTCCTTGTTCTGTCCTCTGTTACCATCGAGAACAGCCTAGCTCCCTCCTCTTTGGAGCAACCCTTCAAGTAGTTGAAGGTTGCTATCAAATCTCCCCTCAGTCTTCTCTTCTGTAGACTAAATAAGCCTAGTTCCTTCAGTCTTTCCTCATAAGTCATGTGCCCCAGCCCCCTAATCATTTTTGTTGCCCTCCGCTGGACTCTTTCTAATTTGTCCACATCCTTTCTGGAGTGGGGAGCCCAAAACTGGACACAGTATTCCAGATGTGGCCTGACCAATGTCGAATAGAGGGGAATTATCACATCCCTCGATCTGCTGGCAATACTCCTACTGATGCAGCCTAATATGCCATTGGCCTTTTTGGCAACAAGGGCACACTGTTGACTCATATTCATCTTCCCGTCCACCATAACCCCCAGGTCCTTTTCTACAGCGCTGCTACTTAGCCGATCGGTCCCCAGCCTGTAGCAGTGCATGGGATTTTTCCGTTCTAAGTGCAGGACTTTGCACTTGTCTTTGTTGAACCTCATGAGGTTTCTTTCGGCCCAGTGTTCCAATTTGTCCAAGTCTCCCTGGATCCTGTCCCTGCCATCCAGAGTATCTACCATTCCCCCCAACTTGGTGTCATCCGCAAACTTACTAAGCACGCAGTCTATTCCATCATCAAGATCATTAATGAAGACGTTGAATAGAACTGGCGCCAGGACCGACTCCTGGGGCACTCCACTCGTTACCAGTTGCCAGCCAGACATCGAGCCATTGATTCCTACCTGCTGAGCCTGTTCATCTAACCAGTTTTCAATCCACCTTATGGTCCACTCGTCCAACCCATACTTCCTTAACTTGCTGACGAGAATGCTGTGGGAAACCGTATCAAAAGCCTTGCTAAAGTCAAGGTATACCACGTCAATGGCTCTTCCCGCATCCACAAATCCAGTCATCTCATCATAGAAGGAAATCAGGTTGGTCAGGCACGATTTGCCCTTGGTGAATCCATGTTGACTGTTCCTGATCACTCTATTTTCCTCCAAGTGTTTCAGGATGGATTCCTTGAGGACCTGCTCCATGATTTTCCCAGGGATTGAGGTGAGGCTGACCGGTCGGTTATTTCCCGGATCCTCCTTTTTCCCTTTCTTAAAGATAGGTACTATATTTGCCTTTTTCCAATCCTCCGGGACCACCCCTGTTCACCACGAGTTCTCAAAGATAATGGCCAGCGGCTCTGCAATCACTTCCCCCAACTCCCTCAGCACCCTTGGATGCAGTTCATCTGGCCCCATGGACTTGTGCACATCCAATTTCATTAAGTGTTCCCTAACCTGACTTTCCATCACCGAGGGCCGCTCTTCTCTCCATTCCACGTTACTCTGTGTAGTAGCCTGGAAGCTGGCCCTCCCTGTGAAGACTGAAGTAAAAAAAGCATTGAGTACTTCAGCCTTTTCCGCATCATCCTCCACGAGGATGCCTGTCCCATTCAGTAAGGGACCTACACCACCTCTGATCCTTTTTTTGTTGCTGATATACTTATAGAACCCCTTTCTATTATCCTTCACATCTCTTGCTAGCTTCAACTCCAATTGTCCTTTGGCCTTTCTGATTTTATCCCTGCATCCCTGCAGGATGCTGAGTGCCGCTCCAAATGGGCTTGTGTGCCACTGTTGGCACGCGTGCCAGGGGTTGCCTACCCCTGCATTACATCATCACCATCATAAATTACTCTTACCCAAGTAAGAAGCTTAGCCTACCCTGGCGTAGCTTCCACTGCATGCCCTGCATAGCTCTACCTTTTCCCATCCCTTGCGGACTGAGGGTAATGGAGGGGCTCCTGTGGACTGGCCATGGCTACTCCAGGCCCCACTGGCATGGAGGTCATTTACTCTGCCCAGGGGGCTAGCCAGTGTGAGACAGGGGCAGCTGCTCCTGGGCTCTGGCAGGAGTGGACGTCAGGGCTGGTGCTCCACTCTGGCCATCACAGAGTACGGAGAGCTAAATGACCACAATATTACTGAAGCCTTATGGATCCCCTATAATCTTTAGCAACCCCCCCACAAGGGTGCCTTACCCCCTAGGTTGGGAACTGTTACCTTTGTAGGACTGGTACCTACATGTGACTTGAAAGAAGAGAGTGCCACTTTTGGGGTTGACCCTACAAGCACATATGCCCATAAAGAACGTTAGTGTTGACTTCAGTTGCATTACTAAGATGAGTAGAGTACATAGCCAGAGGTATAACTTTAGTCACATAATGAAAGTATTCATGTGAGTAAGGTTACACCTTTGGGTAAGTATGCAGGATTGGAGCTTCATAGTGCCATCTCCTGTTGCACAGCCTTTGGGTTTCCCCATCTGTCAAGTCAACCAATGAGACATATCAAAGCTATTTATTAGATAGCTGTAGTTACTGCTCCTTTAACGTAATATGACGTCCCCCAAAGCAAAGCTGAATAAAAAAACCATTGATTTATTAGCAGCAAAATGTTTCCTTACTGCCATACAGTGATTGTGTCAGGAAAACCTAATTACTGTAGATTTACATCTCTCCTTTCAAAAGAGTTTTGGAAGACAAAAATAAGAAGTGAATTCTTCACTAATTCCCCCAAGTAAATAAGGCTATCAACTCCACGCATTTATTTATGTCTGCTTGATGCATAGAAATACAAAGGCTGACCCTTAATCTGTCCAAAGAAATAGATTACTGTATTTAGTATATTTATTTTACAGTTTTTATTATTAAGCTACAGATGCTTTGGGAGCATTATAGTTGCATAATATCATTATAGCCAGAGTCACTAGGTGGCATTGTTGCGCATTGTTTTTCATGTTCTTTTTCTTACCCCCTGTGCGAGTAAATGTTCAGTTTTGGGAAGATATGCTGGCTGATATTTTACTCTCCTGCTCCCTTTATGCAGCGTTAAAGGACTAGAGCAGTATGAAGGGGCTCCAAGAGCTATGGCTTCACTTGGGGAGGATCTTTTTGGTGCAGGACCTGCAGAAGATAGTGATAAGGTTGCCTTCTGAAGATTCCACTCAGAAGCTCTGGCAGAAGTGGTGTTCAGGGGCATAAAGAGTTGGGGGTTAGGCATTCTCAGAGTTTGGCTGGTGTGGGAAAGGCAATTGAGGAATAGGGTTGCAGTACACAGTACAATGGAGATTCTGAGCAATCCTATGGGCGGCCAAGCGGCTTCTGTAACTTAGATTGCCTTTCATGGCTGAATAATAACCAGGGGGGCTACTATGAGGTAGCATAACATTAGTTGGCTACAAATATGGCTTAAAACCACCATGGCTGCCCCGCACATAAGCTGCTAATTCTATTCAATGACTCTAGGGTATGTCTACACAGCAGTTAGACACTCTTGGGTGGCCTGTGCCAGCTGACTCAGGAGCTGTTTAACCATGGTATAGACGGGCTCTTGGTGCTACCCAAGCTTTGGGAAAATCCCACGTTACAGGGTCCCAGAGTGCTGGATTCAGCCGGAAGATGAACATCTGCACCACAATTCAACAGCTCCTTCGCTGGGGCCCGTGAGCCATAGTCAGCCAACTTGGGCCAACTGCAGGTTTTTAATTGCAAGGCAAATCTGCAAAGCAAGCTGCATCCTGCAGCAGCAAGTCTCAGAGCCTGGGTCTACAAACTCAGGCTCACACAGCTCACACAACAGAGCTAAAAATACCTGCGTAGACACGGTTGTGGCGTGGGCAGGAGTTTAGGCTCTGAAGCCCACTCCTACCATCAGCCCATCTGGTTCTTTTAAATGTGGAGCACATACTCACACCTGGTGTTCTGGTTTAATGCAAGGCTTTGGTTAGAGAGTGTTGTGTGAGTGACAGGAAAGTTTGCTCTCTGCCTTGGTCCTGCTTAGAGTAATTCTTGAGGAAAAGATGCCCTCTCTGAATTGGGCCTTGGTCTTGTACTCAAGCTAAGTCGATACTGATGGCGGCAAAATGGCCACCGTCAGCGTGATCTTCTGGGTTCGATTGAGTAGACGCACACAATCGATCCAGAATTCGACCTAGCAACTCCAGCCCCAGAACTGAAGTGTCAGTGAGCAAACCAGAAGGCATTTCTGGTTGCCTTAGCGTAGTGTGTAGGGAGTACTTACTAAGTCATCATGAGATACACAAGGTATTTTAGGTATCTTGCGTATCTCCCGTCGACTTCCATCAAAAAGTGCGGCAACTATAGACTAGGCCTAAGATTCCTAGAAGAAGGGATTATCCTACATCTCTTCGCCTGGACTTGTGTACAGCTGTAATAAAACAAATTACACTTAAAATAGTCCCAGCTCCTCCTTCAGTGGGACATGATCTGCAAGGACTCAAACATGTCGTGTATAAAATCCAAAGTCATTTTTGTTCTTTTTCCATTTAATTTTTGGATTTATGAAGCACACCTCTAAGCACCTTGGTCAATATGGATAAGTTGTTTTAATAAATTAATCTAGTACAGAATCTCGGAGTGACCATCTCAACATCAAAATGCCCACCGCAGCTTCACCTATACAAACTCACTGCATCAACCTAGCCAAATTCTTTGAGAAATTAAGCCTCTATTATTCCATTCTCTTTGATTCTTTTCTTTTATCAACTTCTTTGTTAATTATATTACCTATTTTCTTATTGAGGCCAACATATTAAATGGCAGTAACTAAAATGCTATTGATTTCATATCTAAATTTTACAGCTTTACAATGGGCTGAAGCAGAATATAAAACCTAGGCTGAGTCTACACTGGTAAATTCAGTCGACTTAATTTACCCTGTGTCTAGACTACAGTTTTCTTAAGTCAACTTAAGCAGCTTGCTTAGGTTGACTTAAGGTAAATAAAGTCGACTTAATTAAAATTAAGTCAACTTTATTAAACCTCCTTTCCACTAGACCTAAGGCTTAAGTCAACTCCCTAGAGTCGACTTAAGCCAGTGTAGCCGTGGGGTAGCCCTAAGTTGACTTAGGGCTATCTCAGGGCTACACCAATGCCCTCCCTGCTGGGGGGGGCACAGGAGGAGTCTGGCATGCCCCCCCACAGGGCAGGGCTCTCCACCCTGCCCCTATGCCCTGCCAGGGTCCCTGTCCCCCTTTGCCCCATTTTACCTAGGTACAATGGGGCAAAGGCTGAGCCCCCTCGCACTGGGCAAGGGGTGACCCCCCTTCCCCCATGGACCTGCCCTAGGTCCCCCTAGCCCCACAAAGTCGACCTAGAGCATCCAGTGTGGATGGTCTAGGTCGACTTTGTAAGTTCCCCTTTAAGTCGACTTTAATTTTCAGTGTGGACACACTAAGTCGACTTAAATACACAAGTGTAGACATAGCCCTAAAGACTCTCAAACTTCAGAGATGTTGGAATTGACATTTGATGCTAGAGCTAAGCTTTGTGATTCAGGCCCATTCTTTATAATAAAAGTAAATTCACTTCAAAACAGGATTTCCAGAAATTTAGTAGAAAATTGTAGCAAATAACTAATTAAGACCTTTCAATTAGTTTGAACAATTATAGTTTTGTGACCCAATTATTGTTAAAACCGCATGCAATACCGTCATCAAATCTAATTCTTCTGATTAAAGAGGCAGTTAATGTATGTTATTTAAATAATGAATTAATAAAAATGTATTTATTTAAATTTAGAAGCCATGGGCCTGATTTGCAGAGGTGTATACACACTCTTTCTCATGCTTCTGTCCTGTATGGATAGAAATTTGGACGCATGTAACTATGATTTGGGCATGCACCAAAGGCTTGATCCAACCCCCACTGAAGTCAATGGAAAAGCTAATACTGAGAGATGGATCAAGTCTACAGTTATGGTTGTACATAATCTCCAAATTACACAATCATCCATTCCGGTTTGCACGTGCGCAAGTGGGGTATGAGCTAAGCTGAGTATATGCCTGTGCATGTTTGCTTCGAAAGAAAAATCCAGTCTTATGTATTAAGCTCTAGAATGTGTTCTATCTTAGAACTTGTCTTCACTAGGCTGCTCCATCGGCGCTGCAGCCATTGATGCAGTGGGATTGATTGAGCGGGTCTGGTGAAGTCTCTCCCAGTCAATTGCCGACACTCTCACGTTGACTCCTGTACTCCATTGGAATGAGAAACATAATGTTGATGGAAGGGTGTCTCCTATCAACATAGCATAGTGAACACAACATAGTGACTTGATCCAAGATATGCTGACTTTAGTTACGTTACTTACGTTATGTAACTTGTGTACCTTGCATCAATGGAACCACTCAGTATAGGCAAGTCAGCTTACTCTCATTACCACCATCATCAATTTTTAAAATGTACTAAGACTCACAATATCTCTGTAAAGTAGAACAGTGCTGTGGGCCATTCAGGTGAACCTGCAGAAAATGAACACTTTTCAAGATGGAACCCTTTGTCATGAACATACATCTGCCATGTATTTCTTTAAATAACATGCTCAGACAGAGTGTGTTCAGGTTGGGAGCAGCCTGGCCAGGGAGTGACTCTGGCCATCTCTGCAGATCCAGCCAGGTAAGGGGGGAAAGGGATGAGGGGTGTCAGAGGATGGGCAGGGGAGGGAGGCTGAGAGGAGTGGGGATGGACCTGGGGCCATCAAGGAACCGTGGGTGGGCGGAGAAGGGGCGGGGTGCTGAGAGGAGTGCGGAAGGAGGGTGGGGGGTCGGGGAACCAGCAGTGGGTAGGGATGGAATGTGGGGGTGAGAGGAGCAGGGAAGAGGCCTGGGAGTTGGGGAAGGGGCAGGAGGGTGGGGGGTGAGAAAGGTGCTGGGGGGGCTGAGAGGAGCGGGAAGGGGCAATGGGGGAGTCAAGGAGCTGGCGAACGGGCAGGGAAGGGGTGGGGTGGCATTGAGGAGCGGGTGGTGGAGTGGAGGCCCCGGGGGTGGCGGAGGTGGAGGGTCCTGACGACCACACCCCTGTCTGCACCGCTCTTCCCTGTGTACCAGCACCCTTTTTTTTTTTTTTTTTTTTAAAGAAAAAAAGCACTGAGTGTGTTACTTCTTCAGGTTTTGCCAGACTTTAAAACCTGTTATGTTCTCAGTTGCTATTTTCTTAGTATTATACAACTTAAGACAGAAATATATTGTCATACTCTAATTATGCATTTATATCACAATCAATTTATATCATCCCATGCATAGCATTGCATTCTTTTTTCCAGTTAATTGCTGTTACCCTTTAAATGTATTTTTAGGACCTAATCCCAGACCTATTGAAGTGAATAGAAAGAATCCCTGATTACAACAAGCTTTGAATAATGATTACTGACCACAGTGAAATGTGTATGGCATGCTACCAAGACTTCCTTGCCAATCTATCATGGAAATATAAACCTACCTGAAAATACATATTTGGAATAATGATGTGCAGTGTCTATAACCCATAAATTGACTTTTCCCTGTTAACACATAAGCACAGGGACAAAGGAGTAGCTGGAAAAAAGTACCTCATTCAATTGAAATCAGAGCTGGCTGAAATGTCTCAGATTTTAAGACGTAGGTGAAATTCTGTACCAATTTTTAGACTGCCTTTAATATAACTGGCAAAATGTGTCCCATATATTTCTCTGACACTAGTGGACTAGTTTCAGGCCTAGCGTACTAAGTGTGTTTTGTCCACGTATGTAAACACACTACATTGGAAGTAACGTAGCTGTCCTTGTCACCCACCATATACAGGACCATCTCTAGGGCAGTGGAGGCCCAGGGACAATTGGCCTGTGGTGGCGGGCTGGCCACAGGTCCCCAGTGTTGGAGGGGGCTCTGTTCAATGCTGGGGGGGGGGTCCTCCCTGCCTTGCCCCTCTGCAACATTCTGTGTCTGCCCCACCCCCGGCCAGCTGGCCAAGCAGTCAGTCCCAGGGGGTGGTCAGTGTATGGCTGAGGCTAGAGTCCTGGCCACATTCTGGCCCACCTTGCTCCCTGGGGCTGACCAGCTAGCCAGTGGCAGGGCAGGCATGGAACGGAACGCTGTGGAGGAGCAGTGCAGGGAGGGCTCCCTCTGGCCCATGGCCCCCCTTCAGGGCTAGAGGGGCAGTGGAGGTTGGTGCGGGGCCCGCTGAACCACGGGGTCCAGGGCAGTGGCCCCACTTGTTGTGCCACCCCACCCCAGGGACAGCCCTCGGGTTATATATCATATTTGGAAGAGGGCAATGTCAAAGCCACATTATTCTAGGAACTTCTGACCAACAGTAAGGAATGTAATCTAAATGATCACACTGGAAGTAACAGTATAGTGACAACAAACGTTAATTCCATGATTTAGTATCATAGAAGATTAGGACTGAAAGGGACCAGAGGAGGTAATCTAATCCAGTCCCCTACTCAAAGCAGGACCAACCCGAACTATCTCAGTCAGGGCTTTGTCAAGTCACCTTAAGAACCTCGAAGGATGGAGATTCCAACATCTTTCCTAGGTAACCCTTTTCAAGTGCTTCACCACCCTCCTACTAAAAAAGTTTTTCCTAACATCCAAACTAGACCTCCCCCACTGTAAGTTGAGACCATTGTTCCTAGTTCTGTCATCTACTACTACTGAGAATACCCTACTATACCCTTTCAGGTAGTTCAAGACTGCTGTTAAATACCCCCTCATTCTTCTCTTCTGCAGACTAAACTAGACTAGTTCTTTCAGCTGCTTCTCATACGTCATGTGCTCCACCCCTTAATCATTTTTGTTGCTTTCCCCTGGATGTTTTCCAATTTCTCCACATCCATTTGGTAGTGGGGGATCCAAAACTTGACACAGTACTCCAAATGAGGCCTCCTTAGTGCCAAATAGAAGGGAATAATCACTTCCCTTGACCTACTGGCAATGTTCCTACTAATGCAGCCCAATATGCCATAAGCCTACTTAGCAAAAAGGGCACAGTGTTGGCTCATATCCAGCTTCTTTTCACTATATCCCCTAGGTCCTTTTCTGCTGAACTGCTGCCTAGCCAGTCAGTCCCAAGTCTGTAGCAGTGGATGGGATTCTTCATCCTAAATTCCTTGGCCTTGTTGAATCTCATCAGATTTCTTTGGGCTCAATCCACTCATTTGTCTAGGTCACTCTGTATCCTATCCCTGAAGTCCAGTGTATCTACCAACCCTCCCAACTTATTGTTGGGGTGAATTCTCCACAACTGACCATTTCTAAATCAAGGTTGTATGTTTCTCTGAACAATCTGCTCTAGCAATTAGTTTGGGGAAGTTTTCTGGCCTGTGTTATGCAGGAGGTCAGACTAGATGATCACCATGGTTCTTTCTGGCCTTGGAGTATATCAATGAATGAAATTTGAGGCTAGAATGTAGGCACCATTCACAGAGTGATTGCAAACTCTTCATGAAGCAACTATCTAAAGAGAAACGGGTGGGAGTGAAAACAGAAGTGAAGTGAAGTGTTCATGGTCATGCCATAGGTGATTGGCAGAGATGGGAGTAGAAGCAGTGTCTCCTGGTCCAATGGGCTAACCATGAGAGAATACTGATGCTTGCTAAATGAGCTAAGTCTCATAACAGCAAACCATGCATAAAAATAATATCTTCATTCAATAGGTTGGGAAACGGAGGCATAACATGGTGACTTGTCCAAGGTAAGACAGATCTCTTAAGTTCTAGTCCCATATTTTAACAATGAAACCATCCTTTTCCTTACATCCTCAGATGAGTTACATACGTCACTGGCACACTACAAAGACTGTAAGTTCCCCATCTTTAAAGCGTCTGACAAAGTGGGATTTTCTCCCACGGAAGCTCATGCAATAAATAAAGTTGTTAGTCTTTAAAAGTGCCACAGGACTCCTTGTTTGTTTTGCTGAACTAGACTAACACAGCCACCTCTTTGGAACTTTACAAAGACTATTTAACTCTTGTTCATAAAGTAACTGGAATTGAGAACTCTATTATTCACTATGGTTAATTAATAAAGTAGGAAGAATTTTGTACTTTATAACCACAACTTACCTAATAGTTTAGGCCCATAATTCCCCATGCTTATCTATTACAAGAAAAGGAGAGCCTTTATTATTTTCCTGCCTCTTGTGTCTCTGTCTTTTTGGTTTCAGGAACAGAAGTTTTTATTCTACTCCATTTTTAAGGCATCTGCCAGGGAGAAATGCTTTTTGAATAGTCATCCCAGGCTTTTTTTTTTTTTTTTTTTTTGTTCAGTTGATTGGAAGGAAGGAGGTGAGAAACGTTGAAATTGCTGTCAGACGTCACACCTTTCGTGCACCCTTGTTTGTGCTTTAGGGGTTGTTGACACACATATGTGCAGTGGTTTAGTTAAACCACTGTGGGAAATGCTCATTTCAGCTCAAACCAAACTTACATAGGTTTACCTTAAATTGGTAAAGAACTGGGTAAATCGAAACTGAAGTAAATCTTATTTCAGTTTACCGCAGCCCATCCAGTATCTTACAACAGGCTCTCTCTAACACCTTTAGGTCTGGTCTATACCACAAGAGTTTAAATAAGAAGGTGTGATGTGGTACTGATTTAGTTAAACTGGTGCAATTCTGCCTATAGACCACTCCTAATTCAATTACTCTCCCTTGACTGGAGTGTAAATTAAGTGATCTAGTGTGAACCGCCAATTTTTTCTTCCACCATTTTGATTTCAAGGAAACACATCTTGAGTAAGCCTGTTCTTCTGCTGCACAGGCTGGGACGTCAGGAAGATTTAAATCCCAATAATAAACCATCTTTCATTGTGAATTCTTCTCATCATAAGGAGCTTACAAATCCTAAATCCTGATGGGGCCACCCCCCGCCCTGTGCACGCTCTCATAACTCTTCTGGCCTCACTATCACAGGAATGCTGTCGATACCTATTATCACGCTCGGGTCAGAGGTGAACATCTGAGCTTCTAGGTCACAGAGATATGAAACATGGTGAAATATGGCAATAATGATCTTTCAGGGATAGCTGGAGAGATTCTATAAACATATAAGAGTGCCTTTAGGAATCTGTTTTCTGTCTTCCCTAACAGACAAGGAACTACTTTTTAGGAGAGCTTAAAAATCCTCCTATAATAGGCCTAGAAGTTTTTTTTTTTTTGTTTTTTTTTGGGGGGGGGGGAATGGTTCTTTTATTAGTCATTAATATTCTCTGTGAGCAGCTGGGAGGGGAGTTTACATAAGTGATTTCTGGTCTATAGTTCAGCTCACAAGCGCTGCCAGCTTGACGCAGGTCTCAAGTGTAAATAGACACTGATTACCCTTAGAGTCACTCAGTAAACTTTCGGCACTCCTCCCTTTAAAATAAAGAGTGCTTTGTTCCAGGGAACACTGCCTCATCCACAAGCTCAAAGCTTCTTTTAATTATCAGCTACCTTCACACTCCAAAAAGGCATTTTTCTTCTAAGCTTTCATCTTCCAATGTGGTCACGATTATTTCATTAAAGCAGGAATTGGGGGACCAGGGAAATAAAAAAAGCCACTGTAAATTTGCCACTGGGATTTTGCGAAAATCATTATACAGGAGAACTCCTGGAGCATTCGCTGCATGGGCGGACTGGAAGTCTACACAAATCTCGGGTTCAGAGAGGTAAATGACAAAACGACATAAAGAAGCTTCCTTTGGCCTGTGACAGGCTGAGCAGAGGCGGTGGAGGGGGGAAGGAGGGAGTTCTCTTGAACAAAGCACTCTTTATTCTGCAGAGGATGGCAAACATTGTGTGAGCATGTTAATTACCATAGACTGACTAGCCTCTTCCAGTCCAATCCGAACCCCTAATATCAATAACACAAAACACCCCAAAGCTGGCTGATCAATTCCTATTCCTTGTCATAGAAAGAGTCTGGTCCACCACAGTGGCGCTAAGTCTCATGTTCATTCTGCAGTATATGGCAACACTACTCACATTCCTTTCTCCCTCTTTACCCTTCCCCCCTATGCTTGACCCCTCCTTCCCCTGGCATGCTTAAAATCCAGAAACTTGCTTGCTAATTACTGTGGTTATGATTTGCAACCTGTCTGGTGGTGCCAGGAAGTGAAACGCAGCCTTTTCAAGCGTAGGGGAATCAATCTGTCTGCAGTCAAAACAGAGAGATGTGTTTCAAGCTAATTTGGAGGGGAGGTGGGGGTTGTCTATTAGAAGTTCAGTGATGACAAGCCCCATTGAACAGAGATGCTTGCTTGTCAAAACCTACCCAGAAGTCAGGAACTTAATCCATAAGAAAGGAAACGGCTTTTCTCCCCCCGACCCCCTTTTCTTTTTAAGCTCAACCTATATGATCACATATAAAGTTGGAGCCCTGGAGAATTTTAAAGCCTGTTTTCAATCAGACTGAAAAAAAGTATTCTAAGTTTTTCTCTCTCCCTGCCCACTGCTGCTTCAGAATCAAGTTTTTTTTGTTTTTTTTTAAAGGGTTGTCACAAGGGTCTCTGCAGACTTCAGATTTTGGTGAAGTTTTGCACGATTAATAGTTTTGGACGTGTGAGGATGGCACAAAAGTAGAGGACCCTATATCCCTCCCATATATTGGGACTAAACTGTAATAGTAATAAAGTGGTAGCAAAACACATAAGCTTACTGTGTAATACTTGTCAGTAGCATTAGGAAGCAAAAGAAAATTAAACAGATTCTGCATGAATTAAGAAGTTCAGAAAACATAAGAATGGACCTGACCCTTCACTCCTGCCTGGTCTACACTTAAAATCTAGCTCACCATTGCTGAATCACTGAAGGGTGATCAAAATCTAAGAACTTGTGCTGTGTGCTTCCAAACTCTGTTATGCACTGCGTTGAAGAGCTCACATTGGCTCTGCACTGCACATTGCCGCTGTGTGTATAGTACAGATAGATCCACTGACCAAAAGCCCTCAGTGGTAGAGAAGTGGGCTCATGGCAGCTGCTTCCTTCCATAGTCTGGAATAGTGGTTCTGGCCTAGCTGCTACGTTGTCCATCCTACTGCAAGTCTTCTCTGTGTATCCTGTGCACAACCCCAGCTTTGCATAGCGGAAGAAGATTTCTTCTATAGTACTAATGCTAAAGAGACCACATATAGATGTGTGGTTACCGTATCTAGGGTGATACATACCAGGACCATCCACCCACATTCATCAAGGCATAATTTGTGCACCAGGTGGGGTCAAAAATTGTTTCTCTGGTACCTTTTTTGAGCAAATAGATGCAATATAAGGGGTTCCTTGGAAGAATCTACTGAGAAAAAGAAGACTTCAGCTCAGGTGGCTCATTGGTTTGTTTGGTGCAATTAACTGTGATCTTCAGATAACCATTGAGCAGACGGTAATGAGCTAAACAAGAACATCACTACCTGTTATAGTAGTTACTGAAATTGTGGTAGATACCTTTTGTGTTAGATAGGCTGTGCCATGAGACTGGTCTAGGTGATCACTGCTGGGGAGTTATGTCCACTCATACTTGTATAGACATGGTTATTTTTGATGAAAGTTATGCAGCCCAGATCCTCAAAGATATTTAGTACCTATATAGCATTTAAGACTCAAATGAGAAGAAAATGAAATAGAGATATTTTATTAGCAGTTTACCATAATTATTAAATCCAATGAGAAAAATTATATGTGATCAGCTGTAATATTTTCTATCAAATATACATCAGGATCTTTACTGTCAAGTAGGTATGCTCAAAGATAGGTGTCCAAATACAGATTTGGACAACTGAGTTCCTGAAAAATCAATGGGACATCTAAGCAATTTAGATGCTTCTGAAAATTTTACCTGTAATTCCCTAACTTTATGAACCAAAGTTTGAAAATTGGGTCCCGCAAGCGCCTATTGAAAATATTTGGTAGCCCTGATTAATGAGGAAGGATCTTAATCAGATGTTTCATCACGGAACATTTCATGCATAGATTTTAACTTTTGGATACTAGAAATAAAGGTCGGATCCAATTTGCACTGAAGTCAAAGGGAAGTCTTCAGAGGGACTTGAATGGGGCTGGAATGTGGTTGAGGTGGAAAACAGTCCTCTGCAATTCCCACAACAGTCATAATTTTCCATTTCCTTTTCCTAATGCATTGCAGTTGCTTCCACTGATGGAAGAATGCAGGTGCACTTCAGTCAGACGAAGAAAATCTTAGGAAGTAAATGGATTTTCCCCCCTCATTCTTGCTCTAAAGAAATGGAGAATGTTCTTAAGAATATAGAATCATAGAAACTGGAAGAGACCATGAGAGGTCATCGAGTCCAGTCCTCTGCACTCATGGCAGGACCAAGTACTCTCTTAAACCATCCCTGACAGGTGCTTGTCTAACCTGCTCGTAAGAACTTCCAATGAGGCAGATTCTACAACTTCCCTAGGCAACTTATTCCAGTAGTTAATCACCCTGGCAGTTAGGAATTTTTTCCTAATGTCCAACTGAAACCTCCTTTGTTGATATTTAAGCTCATTGCTTCTTGTCCTATCATCAGTGGTTAAGGAGACTATTTTTTCTCCCTCCTCCTTATAACAAACTTTTAGGTACTTGAAAACTGTTATCACATCCCCTCTTAGTCTCCTGTTTTTGGATATTTCTACACTAGAAACTTAGGTCGACTTAAGGACGCTTAAGTCGACCTACAGGACACCGCATCCACACATGGCTTTCATTAAGTCAATTTAAGCTCTTCCTTAAGTCGACTTAATAGCTACCACTCTTTAGGTTGACTTAACATTTAATTCAACCTGTTAAGTCGACCTAAAGCTGGTGCAGATGCCCTAGGTTGACCTAATTCCCTAAGTCGACCTAAGGGGGATGGGCTAGGGAGAAGGGAGCCGTGGCTTCCCACTGAGAAGGGAGTTGCGTCTCCTGAGGAGAAGGGAGCTGCGGCTCGCTGGCAAAAGGGAGCCGCGGCTCCCTTGTCCTGGGGGAACCATGACTCCCTTCCCCTGGGGGAGCTGTGACTCCCTGGCAAAAGGGAGCCATGGCTCCCTTTTGCCTCGGAGGAGCAGCTCCCTTGTCCCGGGGGGGAGCCACTGCTCCCTTCTTCCGGGGAGAGAGGAGCTGTGGCTCCCTTGTCTCGAGGGGGAGCCGTGGCTCCCTTTCTCTAAGCTGCAGCTCCCTGCATATGTGAACGCAGGAAGTTGACTTTAAGTTTCAGTGTAGACGCTGTAAGTCGACTTAGCTTTTCTACTGTAGACATACCCCTCCAGACTAAACAAACCCAGCTCTTCCAATCTTTCCTCATAAGTCAAGTGTTCCAGACCTCTCATCATTTGTGTTGCCCTTCTCTGGACTTTCTCCAGTTTGACCACATCACCACGTCTTTCCTGAAATGAGGCGCAGAGAACTGGCCACAATACTCCAGTTGTGGGCTAATCAGGGTGGAGTAGAGTGGAAGAATTACTTCTCATGTCTTACTTACAATACTCCTGTTATAATACATCCCAGGATATTTTTTTTTTCCAATAGTGTTACATTGTTGACTCATATTTAGCTTATGGTCCAATATGACACCCAGATCCCTTTCCGCAGTACTCCTTCCTAGGCAGTCATTGCCCTTTTAGTATGTGTGCAATGGATTGTTCTTTCCTAAATAGAGTACTTTGCACTTTTCTTTATTGAATTTCATTCCATTTACTTCAGACAATTTCACCAGTTTGTCCAAATCATTTTGAATTGCGATCCTATCCTCCAAAGCACTTGCAACCCCTCCTAGCTTGGTATCATTGGCAAACTTTATACGCTTATAGATAGATAGATAGATAGATAGATAGATAGATAGATAGATAGATAGATAGATATTGGTAGGTGGTAGTAGGATAAGTAGTTCAAAGGATGAGTTTTCCTTCTTAATAAGGCTAGGCAGCAAATAAGAATTCCATCTTGGAAAAATGTTAATGTCTGCATATTTGCTTTTGTTCCACATTGTAAGGAAAATGAAAAAAAAATGAAATTTTTCATGAAAACACGCCAACATCCAGGCCAGAACAGCCACATAGTTCAGTGTCTAGAATACCCCACTAGGTTGCAGGAGACTTGGTTTCAAGCCCTTGCTCTGAGTTAATTGTGTTTTCATGAAAAAATGTAGGTCTCATTTTTCTCTTGAATTCTCTCTTTAACCAAAAGGGTCTTTGGCAAAACTTCCCATCCAGATCTACTCCTTATTCCGAGATATTTAGAGATTGGTTTAAAATCCCAACCAGAAAGGCTTCATGTCCCTTCCAACCACCGTGGTTTTTGTAATGTTCTTCCAGAGCAGATTGCACAACTGGTGACTGAAGAACTTGAGGAAAATGCGAGAGGTGAAGAGACGTGATTTAATAAAGCTGAACGCGCTTTCAGATGCAAGACTCTGACTTAATTCCAGTTACCAGCTGAACACATTTGAATAAAACACCGAAAGACCTCTCAGATGCTGACAGCTTTCAGTCACTGCTAGACTGAGCTGAATGTAAACTACTGACCTATAGCTGAAACAATCTAGGACCTTAATATTTTATAAAAGCTAATTTCTTCAGCAGTTGCTTCCTTTTGAGTTCATTCGTTTCTATGTATGACTTCAGCATTATTAAAAAAAAGATGTTTAAAGGAAGATGTTTCAGAGAATTAGCAATTTCTTAAGAAATTGGGTATCTCTCATACAAACAGGTAGGCAGCTGTCAGCCTGGAATTCCACTGAGCAGCTTAATTAGCCTTTTATGCTGCTTAATGTTATGATAAATTACTTACTGGAAGTCATTAATTAAGATATTAAAGCCTCATTATTTGTTAGTAATGGGGCATATGGGATGAGAGGAAGAACTGGGCCTTGATTATTAACAGATTTCAGGGAACACTGAGTCAACTGGATAACTGGAGGAAATACGCATCTGGCTTGTTCTATCCGTGGCATAAATGATTTAAGAGCTTGTGTTTATTGCAATGATCCAATAAGTATGTATGCACATAGACATATTTTGAAAAAAACACAAAAAAACTATTATTAGTGGATGGCTAAAATTAAACCTTTCTAAAGCCAACATCAGCAGTCGGTAGCGGGGCTTTCTCCTCAGTAGTCCTTGGCCCTGTAAAACACATCAGTCAGTTTTTAGCCACTTTTCAGAGCATGCTGTAAGAGATGACTATTTACTTGGGTATTTGCCTGAAGCAGAGCTTGCAGGTGGATATGATTCATTTGTTTGTTGATAGATTAACTAATTGATGGGCTAATTAACTGGTGGGTTTAATGGTTACGGGGCTACTTACACCTTTTGTCCCTAGCCTTCCTGGTCTCTCCTGTCAGACGTCAGACCGTATGTTATCTTTGACTCCTTGACTTTAGGCCAGAAACTATCATCAGCATCATAGGCTATGTCTACGCTGGCAAGTTAGTTCGAATTAAGGAGGCTTAATTCAAACTAACTAAAGCCATGGCTACACTAGGCTTTAGTTAGTTCGAATTAAGGGCTTCCTTAATTCAAACTAATAAGTTTGAACAGGGTATTCGAACTAAAGGGTTAATTCAAACTAATTTCTTAGTTCAAACTAACTGGCCATTGAAATGAATGGGGATTGCTAATTCAAACTAATTTTTCCTAGTTCGAACTAACTAATTCGAACTAATTTTAGCAAGTGTAGACATAGCCATCTAGTTTGATCTCTTGCATATCACAGGCCACAGAACCTTACCCATCTAGTCCAGGAGTAGACCCATAACTGGCTGAGTTACAGAAGTCCTCAAATAATACTTTAAAGACTTCAAGTTACTGAGAAGTCACAATTTACTCTAGTTTAAACCAGCAAGTGACCCATGCCCTGAGCAGAAGTGGAAAGTGGAAATCTCCCAGAGTCTCTGCCAATCTGATCTGGGGGAAAAGATTTTCCTGCGATCAGCTGGACCCTGAGCATGTTGGCAAGACCCCCAGACAGACACCTGGGAAATAATTCTTTGTAGTAACTCAGAGTCCTCCCCCTCTGGTGCCCTATCTCCAGCAACTAGGGATATTTGCAACTAGCAGTTACAGGTGGGCCATAGGCAAATGTAGGCAATTACATCATACTAACCCCTCCACAAACTTATCAAGCTCAGTATTGAAGCCAGTTTGATTTTTTGTCCTGACTGCTCCCTTTGAAAGACTATTCCAGAACTTCAGTTTTCTGATAGTTAGAAACCATATTTCCCTTCAGCCTTCATTCAGCCAGGCTAAACAATCCAAGCTCTATAAATCTCCTCTCATAAGGTATGTTTTCCACTCCTCTGATCATCCCAGTAGCCCTTCTCTGTACCTGTTCCAATTTGAATTCTATTTCCTTTCCTATTCAGGTGGAGTCCATCCTGTGAGAACAATCTTTTGTCTGTGAATGCTCCCCCGTGGTCAAACATCCCCAAAGCCCTCCTTATAACACCACTGTCTGAGCCATCTGCTGGCTATCATAATTTTGTCTCACTTTTGCTCTCCTTCTCTACAGACAAGCAGAATCCCATTGAAGATCACTTGAACCTCCATTTCTTTAATCATCTTCTCAAGTCTGGAGTAATCTTCTTTGATGTATAACAGCAAGAATTCAGAAGTATCATTTGTTCCCATGTGAAAGACAATCAGTGGATTCATCCCTGTTCCCATTAGGAGCTTCTTCAGCCTCAGGTCCACATCCCATAGGTTAGAACCTGGCAGACAGCACACTCTTTATTCTCCAGATCAGCTCTGATGACAGGCCTGTCTGTTCTTCTTAGTAGGGAGCCTCCAGTTATGTAGATCTGCCTCCTCTTGCTGTTGGCATGAGTGCCTGGCTTTCCACCTTCTGTACTTTCTGGCTGCAAGCCCTCTGCAATTGAGAACAAAAGACCAATCTTCTGTGAGTCATCCTTTAACCTCCTGGTGATCTGAACTTTGCTATCTCCATTGACTCTTCCCTTCTACTTGTAGGATTAATTATTCCTCTCTTCTTCCTTACTCTCCCATTTCCTATCTTCTGTTTCTGCCTGCTGCTTCCTTTTTTTTTTATTTTCCAGCTCAGCAAACCTGTTTCTGATCTCTGCTTCTCCTTCACTAGCTGCTCTTTTCCTTTGCCTGATTCTTGTAGTTATATGTTTCCATTGGCCACTTTTCTCACCCAGCAGGCTATCTGCCTGCACAGTTCTCCAGTCCAGGTTCAATTTGCTGGTCTTCAGTTTTCTCTTCAGTCGCCTTTTCCTTTCCCTCTATCAACAGCTTGAATCCCCTTCAAAACTCATAGTTTTTACCCACACCTCCAAATGTCAGATCTTCTCTTCCATCAGCTCTATTGGGTGTCACTTCCCACAAACAAAACAATTTTCAGGTACATTCTTAAGGATAACATAGATGCTGCAATTTCTACTTTCAGTCATCTTCACTGTCTCTTCCATTCCTTGAGCCCCTACCAGTTGCTGCAGCTGTAGCTGGTATAGCCTTTCCTCCTAAGCGGCTGTCCAGGAAAAGATGCAACGCAGAAACAAAACACATGATTCCTCCACCAAACCGTCATTACAAACTCCCACTTACCTGTTTTTAGTACTCGTTGCTGGCTCCTATGACACTGCACGGGATGGGATTCTGCAATTCTCCCACTCTTAGACCATCCCTCAGCATGGGCTGTCTATCAACCACTCTTACTCAGCAGCTCCAACAGAGTTCATACACCTGCAATGTAGACATACCCAGTTACCAGGATAATGAAGAGACTCTTAGCTAATTTAGAAGGGGGCTGGTGCTTCTAGGGCTGAAGGTCCTGGTTTCTATTTTCATTGACAGCGAGGGTAGGGGATCATCACACTTGCAACGAATGTACTTCTATACATTTTCTGGGCTGTCATGTATGTGAATATGCACAGACACACAACTACAGTGAAAAGAAATTACACCTGAGATATCCTCAGGGGAAAAATATATTCTGACCAGAAGGAAAAGTAAATCCCCGTCCTTCTATTCACAGGAAGACGTTCTATGGCTGGACTTGTGAGATGTTACTAGTATGAGCATGATCAGGTTATCAGGTTCCTCTCAAAACTGGAGCAGATGAAACCGCTTAATATTTAAACCTGGATTGAAATAAAGGCTATACACAATGTACAATTCTAACCAGCTGACCAGCCAGCCATAAAAACTAATTAAAGAACAAGTCTAAATCACTGCAAAGTGCACTGAATTTTAAGTAATGTGTATGTGCGTTCCTGTCCTTCAGCTAAGCCATTCAGAGGTACAGGAGTTGTCAATTTTTAACCACACATTTTAACTTTCATCTCTTATGCAGTGAACATTCAGATCAACACATAGATCAAATGGCTCCTGGCAAGACTTTCCTTTAAAATTTTCTGAGACGGTGGTAGAATATTGCAGACAGATGAGCTGCAATATACCTTTGTCATACATTCATGCTCCCTTTGAGACTTCAGATCCTTTCACTGACAAGATGGCCAGATCCTTAACTCTCAAAGGCTATGTCTACACTTGCAAGTTAGTTCGAATTAAGGAAGCTTAATTTGAACTAACTTAAGCCTGGTCCACACTAGGCTTTCATGAGTTCGAATTAAAGGGTTCCTTAATTCGAACTAGTTTGTTCGAACTAAGTCAAATGTGGCCATTTTAGTTCGAACTAACTGCATAGTTCAAACTAATTGGCAGAATGACCTTCCTCCCAGGGTTCCTGGTTCCAGGAAGAGCCTGCCTTGGGCTACCACAAGAAGGTCCAAGCCCTGACCCAACTGCTTTCCTGAACTGGCCAGAGCAGCCATCTTGCTGCAGAGATGGCAGAGGGCAACAGTATTAGCAGCCAGCTCTCCTGCAGGGCACCCTCCTGGAGCCATGAGGAGGTCCTCGCCCTCCTCAACATCTGGGGGCAGGAGGCAATGCTGGTCCGCTTTGGGGGCACCCACCGGAATCGCGCGGCGTACGCCGACAGCTCCCAGGCCCTGGTGAAGAGGGGGCACATCCGTGACACAGAGCAGGTCCGGGTGAAAATCAAGGACCTCCACCAGAGGTACACCAAGGCCCGGGAGAAAAGCCTGCACCCGGGGCAGCTCCCACCACCAGCTGCCCCTATTTCCAGGAGCTCCACAAGTTCCTGTGGGGGAGGGCACCGGCCTGCTAGCCTGTACCCTCGATTCCATGGAGCCCCCCTCCCTGGGCGATGACCAGGAGGAGGGCTCGGTGGAAGAGGACATCGTGCTGGAGCTGGGTGACACCAGCCACGTCGAGGGCACCCCACCAGCCCTGGACCCTGGAGCCATCGCAGAGCTGATCCCAGCCCCGGACCAATTGGAGGAGGAAGAAGAAGACTTGGGCAAGGGGACATTGTGCCAGGCACCCGTGGCACCTGCTGATGAGTGCTCCCTCTCTCCCTCCCTCCCTGCAGGCAGAGCTGGGCATGCCTGTGGGACAGGCACCATGGGGGAACATGGCCCAGGGACGGGCAGGGTCCTGGGGATGGGCTGGGGCATGGAGGGCCTCCCATTGGGCAGAGGAGCTGGGGGCCATGTGGCAGGTGGGACCCAGACCCAGGCAGGGCAGGGGCATGTCGGGAGATGGGGGTGGGGGGACCATAGTCAGGAGTGTCAAGGCCAGACAGCATGTGCCCGGCACTGTTGGCACGTGGCCTCAGGAGACACCCCCGGGCAGGGCTGCCTGAAGCTTGCCACCATGGGTAGCGCACCCGACCCAGGTAACGTGGCACGGCGGCCTCTCCCCAGGCGGCCCCATCCCACAGGACAGGGATTGGGAAGCAGGGGAACAGTCAGGGCACAGCAGCTGCTGTCAGGCTGCACACCATGCTGGCGAGCGAGCTAACGGGAGGAACTCTCTTCTCTGCTTTTCTCCAGCAGCTCCAGTGCCCTTACCACCAGCCACCCCTGGGACCCTGCCAGCTGCCACGAGGCAGAGGAGGAGGAGGATGCCGTGCACCTGGGGGACCTTGTCTGCCTCGCCGGGGAGTCAGAGGCACGCCGGGCAGCCTGGCAGTGGGAGGTCTCTGCCCACCTCGGTGCCCAGACGGGGGATGCTCCAGGTCCCCGTGGAGCTCGTCAAGCAACAGATCGTGACACTGGAGCAGCAGAGCCTGGCTGCGGAGCACCAGGCAGAGGCCCTTGCGCATCTCAAGTCATGCTGGCAACCTTGGCAGACCCTAACTAACCAGGGGTGGGCATGGGCAGGCCCGGGATCCACCTCCCCCAGGGCAGTAGCCCTAGCCCCCCACCCTGATCCTCCTGCCCCCGAATTCTCTCCTTCCCCCGCAAGTCCCCAAGTCCCGCTGCTCGCACCTGCAACCCCCTCACTCCCCTCAAACTCCCTCACTTCCCCTGAACTCCCCAAGCTCCTCCGCTCCCAACCTCACCCCCCTCACTTCCCCACGAACATCCCAATCCCCAGTTCCTCCTGTAAATAAACCCCGTTAAACCGTTTATTTGGGTTTTGTTCTTTTTATTGCTTTGGGAACAGGGAGGTGAGTGGGTGGGGAGGGGAGACGGGCAGGAGTCAGGCAGGGGTCGGGCATGGGCGGGTGGGGGAGGTGAGGGTGCCTGGTATCACAGCCACCCCTCAAGGCTCCTCCGTGATGAAGTGGTTCTTGATCACCTCTCAGATGAGGACCGCTCGCCGCTGGGCTCACTGCATCTGGGACACATCATCAGGCTGCTCGAAATGGCCAGCGAGGTGTTGAGCTTCGGCCTCCCAGAAGTGGGGGACGCTTTCCTCCTGCAGCTCACACAGATTGTGGAGCATGCAGCAGGCACTCACGACCTCCGGGATGGTATGCTCGGCCAGGTATAGGCGCGTTGGGAGGGCCCTCCAGCACACTTTGAGCCATCCGAAGGCTTGCTCGATGCTGAGGTGGCACCTTTTGAGCCGTCAGTTGAAGAACTCCCTGCTGACATTCAGGTTGGCCATGTATGGCTTCATGAGCCAGGGGAGCAAGGGGTAGGTGGCATCTCCGACGATGACGATGGCACCTGCACGTCCCCAAGGGTGATGGTGTGGGGGGGGGCGGGAAAGAAGGTGCCTTCCTGCATATGCCAGAACAGTCCAGAGTTCCAGAGGACACGGGCATCATGCACCTTCCCCAGCCACTGACAAATGTTGATGAAGATGCCCCGGTGGTCTACCAGCGCCTGCAGGACCACAGAGCGGTAGCCCTTACGGTTCTGGTAGTCTCTTGCCCGGTGTTCTGGGGCTCAGATGGGGATATGGGTGCCGTCCACGATGCCCCCACAGTTGGGGAAGCCGAGTGCTGTGAGGCCGTCGATGGTGTCCTGCAGGTTGCCCAGAGTGACGAGGTGGGCTAGCAGGACCCAGTTGATGGCCCTGCTGATGTGCAGGAGGGCAATCCCCATGGTGCCGATCCCAAACTGCTGGCCCACGGAGTGGAAGGAGTCTGGGGTTGCCATCTTCCAGAGCGTGACAGCCACGTGCTTGGTGACAGGCAGGGTGGGTTGGAGGCGGGTGTCTGTGCACTGCAGGACTGAGATGAGCTCATGGACCAGCTCAAGGAACGTCCGCTTGCTCATGCGGAAGTTGTGCAGCCATTGGTCATCATCCCAGGTGGTGAGGACGACGTGGTCCCACCAGTCGCTGCTGGTTTCCCGTGCCTAGAGGTGACGGGACACAGGGGGCTCCATCAGCACGGCGGCTCGCAGGGCCAGCATGGTGGTGGTGCTGTTGTCTGCCTCCGTGCTGTTGGGGTCTAGGAACACAGCAATCTGAGCAAAGAGAGTGCTGGGAACTGTGTAGCAAGTGTCCAGCACCGTCCTGATGAACTGCATGAACAGAGTGCAGTCCATGACCTCCCCGTGCTGCATGCTGCCAGGCGCAATGGGGTCTGCTGATCTCACTCCTCCTTTTATTGGGATTGGCTGGGAAAATGGGCCCTCTTGGGTGCCATGTTGCCACACTTCCCATGGGGCACTCCTCCTAATTCGAACTACCAAATGCCCTGCATGGACATGCTAGTTCGAACTGAAATTCCAGTGTGGCCATGCTAGTTCATTTGTAAGTGCAGACATAGCCAAAAGTCCTAATCCAATCCTTCTGAAAACAATGGCGGTCTGTCCACGCATTTCGATGGATTTGGGGTCAGCCATACATGTCCTTCCTCATTCCTAGCTGCACTATCTAGTCCCATTTGTAAGTGATTTGCTAATACGACTAACTCAACCTCTATATTATAAGATACCATAATTAAACAAATCTTCACTGGCATCTACACCGTGGGGGGGACCTAAAAATCCACAGTGATGGGAGTTCAGCTACCCAATGCTGTTGTTTTGCTTGCAGCATCTTTCTTTAAGATGCCAAATCTGGATTTTTTCCACACATCATTTTGTTTTAACGCAGGTTCATGTGTCTTTAACCAGGTCCATATACTCTACCAATCCTCGTGTTACCGTTGCTGTTTATACATGGCGTAGCATGCACAGGGTTAATCTGCAATGTTTTGATAGGACAGTAATTGCCACAAAACCTTTCCTGGGCTTTGAAGACTTGAAACTGATATTTGATAGCTCTGTCAATACTGGGTCTCTCCTGATTGTAATCCACAGCAATGTCCCTAGATGCAATTGTACTTGGATAACTAACCCAGATTGATCTGTTTCACTTAGTGGGGACTCTACTTGTTTCATGGTAAAGATTAGAGAGTGATTCAGCATTCATGAGAAAATGGAGCAACAAAAGCTTAGCAGAACAGGGCTAGGAATGGAGCCATATTGGGAGCAATTGAGGAAGGAAATGGTCTGGATTTATTGTCTACATTAAAGATATTGCGGATCCCATGGATACCAGGAGTGTCATGGAGACACAGCTAATAGGGTTTTTATTGGATTATTGTCAGGCTGCTGCACCTGCTTCTAAAGAGGAGGGGAGGGACGGTGTGGTTAGTTTTCTGGCTTCTCTTGAGCAGGGATGTATAGATCAGCTATAGAAGTTGGAAACAACGGTGGGGGTTTTTTTTAAAAGAAAACTTTCATGAGTTCATCTCTCTCAAATGTGTACACATGCACACACACTTTCTCTCTGAATAAATCTACTGTCTAAAGCAGGGAATTGGATACCATGAGCTGAAATCTTGTATCTCCAATATAACCACAGCTTGTTAGAAGTTATTCCTATTTGCATGAAGAGGAGATTCTATGTACTCTGGAGAGAATTTTTCAGTATTCTATTTTCAGCTCTGACTTTCTGGGTGATCTAGAGAGTCGTTGGCCCTCTGTGTCTCAGGTTCTCTCTCTGTGGCCTCTGCCACTGCCCCCATGGACTGTTGTGAAGCCAACACATGCCTGTAAATACTTTGAGGTCCCTGTAAAAGGGCTTTCAAAGTGCCATGTGTTATTTACAGCTGTGCAGAGCTGGCACGTGGCTTGCATTGGGTACCTGCTTAAAGCTGAAGAGCATGCATTTCTGCTAGTAGCTTAATTTACCCAAGTCAGTTCAGGTGTTTTTTATTCAACCTGAAAGCAGAGCTAAAGCAAGTCAGTCTCATTTCTAGTTCATTATCCTTGTCCTCTTAATTTCTAATGATACTGGACATTAGAGAAACACAGATGTCATCTAAAAATTCCAAGTCTCCCACTTAATGTGTTGATTTAAAGGCATTTTATTAGTAGATATTGGTGAATAATTTATAACAAATCTGATTAACTAAATTTTTTCATTGTTCATGACTTACATGGAAACAAACTGACAGTATTAAACAAGATCCCTACCCAAAGCCCACTGAAGTAAGTGGAAGTGTTTCAGTGAGCTTTGGATCCTAACCCCTAAATGTTTCAGCAAATGAGTCTTGGTTTGTAGCTGATTCACAAGCAGCTGCCTGAGCGAGTTCAATATCTTTGAGCTGCTTTGCTTTGATATTTTGGAGTATGTCTTCACTGAAGGCAGCTATTGATTTCTCAGGCTTGACTGAACGAAAGTGAAGACCAAATCAATTGATCAGGAAATCAACTTAATAAATTGACACCTGAAGAAAGAGTAATGCCGTGTTGATGGGAAAGCACTTCCTGTTGGTGCAGCATAGTAGAGACATCATGCAGAACAGACTTTAGGAGGCTACTCTTCCTAGCTTGCGTATCTACCATTGACAGCCATTGAATTTGCCTTTATGTATAAATCAGGGCTAGGGCACATGGGATGTGTCCTTTCCCAGTTGGATAAGTGCAAATCTTTGAACTGGATTTCCGATATGAATAGAACCAATTGCAAAAATTTTGCTCACTTTCTTTGAATAGTCTGTAGTCTTTGTTTAAATTCACAGATTCTAAAAATGTTTCTGTTCACTTCCCAGTTACTGGTCCCTGAGTTCTGACTACCCCCATGTTTCTTTGAATGTCACTCACTCACCTCCAGTTGATATCAATACTGGAGTTACCAGATCAGATCATATAGTCCAAGAGCTTATGTCTGTCCAGTGATGAGGACCTGATTTTTCAGAGGAAAAGAAACCTTGTGAGTGAAAGAAAAGTCTATGGTCAGAGACACTAGTCTGGGACTAAGGTGATCTATGTTCAAACTCCCTGCTTTCCCATAAGGTTCCTATGTGAACACAGGGAAGCTTTCTAATATTTGAGAATCTGTTTTTCATCAATAAGATGGAGATAATGATACTTTCCTATTTTATGGGGTTGCAGTGAGATAAATTCAATGTTTGTATGTGCTCAGATACTCTGGGCTTGTCTACACTTCAGCATATGCCAGTAAAACATTGTTGCTTGGGGTGTGAAGAACCATCCCTGCTGAGCAACATAAGTTTTGTCAGCATAAATGCAAGTGTACCCATGTTATGTCAGCGGGAGAGAGCTTCCTGTTTGCAGCTGTTAAATGTGTGACTAGCAAGTGACTTTTTTTGTATAAAAATCTTTGCTTAGCTCAGCTCAGCTCTGCCGTACCCTCACCACCAGGGAGCAATTAACCACTTAGAGTTCAAATAGCTGGACTAATCAAAGCTCCAAGTGTCAGAGCCATGTGGCCCATACAAAGGCACCAAACAGACCTATCTCAGTTGCTTACTCAGGGGCACATGGTCCAACTCATTGCCATTACATAGAGAACAGTCAAACACACAATCCACAGACAGGTCAAATACAAGACTCATCAAATGTTGCTACCTCTAAAGACAGAGTCCACTCCAGGCTATGCCCCGTAGAACACTATTTAGCTGCCTATGTTCATGGCCAAAGACTGCAAATAACTATTTCATCCTGACCACTGAACAGGCACCCAGGAAGCATATGAAACTTAAGTCTCTAAAGAACTGAGCTGGATTAAATCAGTAATGTAGAATAAAAACATGAGAACAGTCATACTGGGTCAGACAAATGTTTCATCTAACCCAGTAGCCTGCCTTCCGCTAGTCGCCAAACCCAGGTGCTTCAGAGGGAATAAATAGGACAGATAATCATCAAGTGATCCGTCCCCTGTCAGCCATTCTCAGCTTCTGGCAAACAGAGGTTAGGACACTTCAGAGCATGGTTCTGCTAATAGTCATTGATGGACCTATATGTCAAGAACTTATTTAGCACTATTTGGAACTCCGTTATATTTGTGGCTTTCACAACATCCTCTGACAAAGTGTTTCACAGGTCGACTGCATTGTGTGAAGAAGCCTGCTGCCTATTAATTTCATTTTTGTGACCATTAGTCCTGATGTTATAGGAGGAGTAAATACCACTTCCTTCTGCTTTCTCTACACAAATCATGATTTTATAGACCTCTGTTATGTCCCTCTTAATCATCCCTTTTCCAAACTAACAGGTCCCAGTATTATTCATATCTACTCATATAAAAGCTGTTCCATACTGCTAACTATTTTTGTTGCCCTTTTCTGTACTATTTCCAGTTCTAAGATAGCTAGATAGCTAGATAGATAGATCTCTTTCTTGAGTGGTATCAGCTCATTTAGACCCCTTGTTTTATGTGTATATAGTGTATGTGTATAGTTGAGATTATATGTCCCGTGCAGGGCTGGCACTCCCGGGATGAGCCGCCCGCCTTCTTGTCCCGGGGAGAGCCAGCTGGCTGTCGATGGGGCAAGCCGCCAGCGGCTTCCTGGTCAGGGGAGAGCCAGCCCTGCAAGCCCTCCACCTATCAAGTCAACTTAGAGAGTCTACTGTAGACTCTCTAAGTTGACTTAATAGGAGCTCCTTTAAGTCGACTTAAGAGTCTTGTTTAGACTCTCTAAGTCGACTTAATAAGGTCGACTTAAAGCCGACTTTAGAAAGTCAACTTAAGAAAGTCAACCTAACTTTGTGAGTGTAGACATAGCCCTTTGGACTTAACTATCTTGAATAGTTTTCTATCCTCTGCAAATTTTTGCCACCTCACTCTTTACCCCCTTTTCCAAATAATTTATGAATATTTTGAACAATACCGGTCACAGTACAGACCCCAGGGGACACCACTGTTATCTTGTTCCATTCTGAAAATTGACCTTTTATTCCTAGTTTTTGTTTCCTGTTTTTTAATAAATTACTGAACCGAGAGATGACCTTCCCTCTTATCCCATAACAGCTTGCTTTGCTTAAGAGCCTTTGAAGAGGGGCCTTGTGTCAAAGGTTTTTTGAAAATATAAGTTCACTATAGCCACCCACCAGCTCACCCTTGTCCAGATGCTTATTGAACCCCTCAAAGAATTTTAGTAGATTGGTGAGGCATGGTTTTTCTTTACAAAAGCCATGTTGACTATTCCTCAACAAATTATGTTTATCAATGTGTTGGATAATTCTTGTTCTTTACTATAGTTTCAACTAATTAGCCTGATACTGAAGTTAACTGCCAGGATCACCTACAATTGCTAGGATTGCCTCTGGATTTTTTTTTTTAAATGACACTCCATTAGCTATCCTCCAGTTACCTGGCAAGGAAGCAGATTTAAATTATAGGTTGCACAGAATCATAGAATATTAGGGTTTGAAGGGATCTCAGGAGGTCTTCTAGTCTAACCTCCTGCTCAAAGCAGAACCAACCCCAACTAAATCATCCCAGATGGGGCTTTGTCAATCTGGGCCTCAAAAACTTCTAAAGATGGAGATTCCACCACCTCCCTAGAATAATAATCCATTCCAGTGCTTCACCATCCTCCCCGAAGAAAAGCTTTTCCTAATATCCAACTTGAACCTTCCCCACTGAAACTGGAGACCATTTCTCCTAGTTCTGGCATCTACTACCACTGAAGAGAGCTTAGCTTCATCCTCCCTGGAACCCTCTTTCAGGTAATTAAAGACTGCTATCAAATCGCCCCTCAATCTTCTCTTCTGCAGGCTAAACAAGCCTAGTTCCCTTAGTCTCTTCTCATAAGTCATGTGCTTCAGACCCTCTTTGCCCTCTTCTAGATTCTCTCCCTTTTGTCCAAATGCTCCCTGTTGTGGGGGGGCCCCAAACTAGACACAATACTGCAGATATGACCACACCAGTTCCAAATAGAGGGGAGTAATCACTTTTTTTGATCTGTAGGTAGTACTCCTGTGAATGTACCTGAATATGCCATTAGCCATCTTGGAATTGTTGGGTACATTGTTGACTCATATCCAGCTTCTTGACCACTGTAACCCTCATGTCTTTTACAGCAGAATTTCTGCCTAGTCAGTTGGTTCCTAATCTGTAGCTATGTCTGGGATTCTTCCATCCTAAATTCAGGACTCTGCTCTTGTCCTTGTTAAAATGATTTATCTTTCTATCCATCTCACATGCCATTTATCCAACCCATACTACTTTAACTTGCTGGGGAAAATACTGTGGGAGACCATATCAACCACTTTGCTAAAGTCAAGATATATCACGTCCACCACTTTCCTCACATCCACAGTCAGCCATCTCATCGTAAAAAGACAATCAAGTTGGTCAGGTGACTTGCTCTTGACTTGCCCATGACTTGCCCTTATCACTGCTAGCAGATTTGCAATTTCCAATGCTTTTTTCTTGTTTTTGTTTTTTTGAAAAAGATACCAGTACTCATATCTTGATAGTAAATTTAAAAAATGCCTCTCCCATCCCTCTTCTTCCTGCTCCACCCCTCTTCTTCCATCCACCCATGTGCTCCTTTTCCCTGCTGACTCCGCCCCCAACTAGGCAGCAGGGCTGGCAAGGGACTGGATCCCCATGGTTCTTTTCCCTGTTGACCCCAACCCCTCAAGTGGGCAGCAGGGCCAGCAAAAAAGGTGCCGGTACTCCATACCCCTACCTACCGTCACAAGAAAAGCACTGGCAATTTGACATTTGAGTTACTTCAGAACTCTTGAATGAATACCATTTGGGCCTGGTAACTTATTACTACTTAATTAATCAATTTCTTCCAAAACATACTTTAATGATACCTCAATCTGAGGCATTTCCTCAGAAAGGAAAGTTTCATATTAGAGTTTTATGGTACATTTCTAATGAAACCAGAGTTGTGGTAACAAATATTAGACAGTTTTTGTGGGCCTTTGAGCAAACCTGGCTTAAGGAACCTTTTAAGAAATGTGGATTGAGTGCCTAGATAGCTTGGTCTGAATTTCAAATCAATTTGGCCAGAGGTCCCAGTGACCTAATGCCATGTATAAACCAAACTTGGTCTCATGTAAGAATCTGGTTTGCAAATGACGGTGGTTTCTCCCTAATTTTGGCACACAAGCCACACAAGAGTTCTCTTTGTGAAATATGGTTTTCGGTTTCTGGATTTCTTCAGACCTGAAACTCAAAATGGCACTCAGATGTCCCAAATAAGAAAATAGGTGGCCATGAAACACGGTGAATCAAGACTGTTATTTTATAGATAGCTCTTAAATTACCATTACTTAGCTGAACTGAAGCAAATCTACAAAACCCTTGGAGATTTAACTATTGTTGGTTCATAACATGAGTGAAATTTCACTCCTTCATTTATCAAGATACGATCACGCATGGCTTGTTGCTATATAGTGTCAAATTTAAAATGTTTCCTGGTACTTTTGGTGAAATTTAATCCAATTATAACTAGTCATTTCAACAATGATCCTTGCGGGCCAAACAGTCAGTATGCCATAATCAACAAAGAGGCAGGAATTGCATGATTCAAAGAAATAGTACCAGGGACGAAGGTTTTACTTCCATGCATTGGACTTTAAATTTAAGTGATCTATCATTGCACAGTAGCATATTTTTTCTAATACCTACAGAATCATGAACAGTAAAGATGGAAGAGTTTGAGAGTGCTACTTTAATAGGACAGAAAAATATGACAAAATATGTTTTAGTACAGATGTCCCAGTGTTTACTGAACAATTTATTTCATAAAGGCTATGTCTACATTTGTTCAAATAAGTTGACTTTGCTAAGTTGACTTAGCATGTCTACACTCTAAATTTAGGTCGACTTAAAGTCGACCATGCCAAATCAACTTAGAGCATCCACACTTGATGCCTAAATCGACTTGTAGGGGGTAGGTGGACCTGGGAGTGGTGCATGGAGGGAAGGGGGGCACTTGAGAGGTGCCCCCCTTCCTCGGACATCCCTTCCAAAGTGCCAGGGAGCTCAGCGTCTTCCCCATTGTACCAGGGTACATGGTGGCTGAGCAGGACAGGGACAGGGGCAGGGTATAGGAGCGGGGTGGGCAGGGCTATGTCCTGGCCCTGTGGGTGGGCACGTCAGGCTCTCGCTGTGCCAGGCACTCTGGGAAGGAGGTCAGTGGGGGAGTCCTGGGTACCCTTAAAGTCGATTTAGGGCTAAGCTATGTCTACACTGGCTTAAGTCGACTTAATAAAGTTGACTTAAGCAGTAAGTTGACTTAAAACTAGGTCTTATTAAGTTGACTTAAAATTCCCTTAAATCAACTTAAGAAGCAGTTTAAGTCGACTTAAGGAAACTGTAGTGTAGGCACAGAGTAAATTAAGTCAACTTAAGCCTGCTTAAGTCAACTTAATTTACAAGTGTAGATGCACCCAAAGAGTATTCTGTACTATAGTATGAATGAATCTCAGAAATTTGATCAAAATATATTCACTGAATACCATAGGACTAGCTCTCTAGCTAGGTCTTGTAATCCAGTAATCATAGAAATATAGGGGTGTAAGGGACCTCTAGAAGTCATCTAGTCCAGCCCCATGTGCTGAGACTGGACCAAGTATACCATCCTAAACCATACCTAAGAGATGTTTCTAATCTGGCCTTAAAACTTCTAGGAAAAGGAATTCCACAATCTCCTTGGGAAGGCTATTCCTGAATTTAACTACTCTTACCGTTAGAAAGATTTTCCTTATACCTAACCTCAGTCTCCCTCCCTGCAAACTCAGAGGATTATTTCTTTTCCTATCCTTGTTGGACATGAAGAACACTTAATTACTGTCTTTTTTATAATAACATTTTACATATTTGAAGGCTGTTATCAGCCCCCACAAGAGTCCTATATAAGAGGCATTTAACCTGACAAGAGAAAATAAATAGCGGATGTCTCAGGAGAAGATAAGTTCTTGTTAGATATGCAGTCCAAATGTATGGACCCAAAAGGATCAGATAAATCTGAACTTGTGGCCATCATTCTATAAATCCATTTCCTCTCCCACCCAACGAATGAATATTCTCAAGGGGTGGTGCTTCAAAGCTCTGCTGAAGAGCCTCAACGTTTCTGTGGAGAAGATCTTTTTTCCAGCCTCCACTAGTAAGAGACAATTTGCACTTGTCACTGCAGTCATGTGGTTATGAGTGTGTTTGTGTTTACATGCACTTATCTCAAGATGTGCTTTGACAACCCCCTGCCAAGACTTTTCCCAGCTTAAAGGATCTCGAGCAGCTCTGGATTGCTTGATCCTGCTGGTTCATCATTTATTATGTTAAAAACTCATACATGGCTGATTTGAATTTATCTAAACACGTAGAGGAAACCCTTCAATGAAAGTGACACTCACAGCACATTTCTTACCAGTTTGGTTTGGCTAAATCACCACCGATGGGTGGCTGAGAACAATATTCTTTGCTACATAATACCAATCATAGCACATCATCTCCGGTGTCACTTTGTTCTGCAATGATTTTTTTCAAATCCTAGAAAGGAAAAGTGTTTGTCCATCAAATGATTCCGACAATTTCACTAAGGTGTTATGCCTGTGATGAGGTCTCCCAACACGGAAGATTCAATGAAAAGAAAAAAATATATATTAGATATAAGAAGATTTCCAACTTTTTCAGTATCAATCCCACAAAACACTGTCATTCTAGAAAATGATGCTGTCTAATCTTCATCTCACATCAAATACTGAAGCAATGAATCCATTGGAGGATATTTACAAGGGTGTCTATACTGAACTGAAACATCTCCTAGTCCTTTTTCCAAATTGTCACATATACTACCTGCTGCAGAAAAAGGGGGGGGGGGGCAGGGAGGAGGAAGCTGCCAATTGATTTCTAATGCTGCAACCCCAGGATGTAAATGTGATTAGCTGTAATTGGAGTAATTCCACAACTGTTAATTTCGCCTCTTTGTTGTTTTTCCTATTTAAAGTATTAACAAAATGTGCATGTAGGCCCAAAATAATTCCAATGAAGTGGAACAAAGGATACATATTTAATCAGAGCTGTGGGACCCCAATGTGGTTGTACGAAACAAATGTGACATGTGCTTCCTCTCAGAAAAAGTCAGACAGTTAATAAACAGTATCAGTATTTGGGGGTAATGTTCACTGCCTACATGATGTCAAGCTTAATGGCATTACTTGATGCAGAAAAGCCAGAAGTACATTGCTACATTTGTCTTTCCCAGTTGGCTGTCCCCAAAGAGATTGTAAAGCAAGCGGTGATTTTGTTTGGTGCATACATAAGTGTGCACATGTTTTTAAGTTTTAATTTATAAGTAAAAGGCCAACTCTGGAGAGACAGAGGAGGACAGGTTAACACCAGCATAGCTGAAGTGCTGTCCGTAATGCAAATTTAAATGAGTATCAGTGATTAATGGATTAGCGCAGTGGCTCTCAACCTTTTGCGGGTTGTGACACACTTGGCAGCATATCACTACCCATGCATCCCACAGTGTTCAATAGTGTTCATTGCTGAACTGTCCTCTCTTAATTCCAACAAGCAAAAGGGTGATGGAAATGCTCTGAAATAGTGCAGATTCTTCTATTCAGAATTAAAACAACTGTCCAAAGTTATAACCAGGCAAGATAGTGATAGAAAGAGCTTTGAAAGAACTGATCTCCTCAGTTCTGTTGTTTGCACCTGTCCATTCATAAATAGTTACATCAGTTTGCAATTCCACTGTCCTACTGGATTCATCAATGCTTTTGGAAACCTACATTGCCAGAACAGTAGCAGATGCCATCTTTCACTTATGGATGGGCAGAAGATTGCCCAAGAATGGAGAGACCTGGCCACTGTGATCCATGGATTTATGGCATCCAGACTGAGGCTATGTCTACAATACCAGCACCAAATTCACTACTGTTAGATCAATTTTTCCAATTCGATTGAACAGCAGTGAAGATGTGCTCAGTCGATCCGGAAGTCAATCTGATAAAATCACCTTCAAAAAAACCCCGTAGCAATACATCAACAGGAGCATATTTCCCATCTGTGGAGTATAGCGGAGACAATGCACTAAAGGGAAATTATGAAGTTGATGAGAGTTATGAAGGGTTCTCTGCATAGTTTGCATAACTCCCATCAACCACTATTAAATTTTTTGCCAGCAGTGTAGATGAGGGCTAAGTTACTGTAAATTATAAACCAAAATCAGCCACACACTCTGAAACAACTCCAATTCATACAAAATGCAACACTTCTCCCCGCCCAGTCTACTTACCAGCTGACTCCCACTGCAAACACATTGTCATACCGATCCACTACTAGCAATGGATACATCACTGAGTACTAAATTCAGTCGAAGATCTCTGTACTGGTATTCAGTTGTTTCCATATGAAGGCCTGACCTCACAGATCACCTCTGCCCTCATGACCATGAACACCTATAACAGCCATGCTTCTTTGGAAGAAATAAGGAGAAGCTCCAGCATATCTGACACAGAACCTCCACCAGAACTGGACCTAGACAACAGAATTCACTCCTGCAAGAGAGAAGAATGACTGTGGATTTCACAATGGTCTGTAAATGTAAAATGCAGTCATGCGACTTAGCACTCTTACAACAGTTTCTTCAGACACATAGGGTACATCTACATTGTGGTAAGAGACCCACGGCACTGAATCTGAGTGCCCGGGTCAGCTGACTCAGGTTTATGGAACTCAGGCTGGAAGGATAAAAAAGAGCAGTGAGGCATGGCTGGAATCAGGGATCTGAAACCTGGCAAGCAGGGAGAATTTAAGAGGACAGGTTCCAGCTGAAGTCCAAATCTTTACTGTAACACCGTATACCCCCGTGTTCTCCCTTACAGTATAATTGCGAATTGTTTAATGTAAAGTATGTCATATATATCATTTGGTATGCTCATGAGGTACTGATCCTTTTTGTGGTGTGATATGTTTGTTGCAATTTCATGTGTATGGTTATGAGGGTTCACTCTGTAGTATTTCCAAATATGTGTCCTCATGGCTTGAAACATATCCAGGCAAAACTTTCCAGGAGCAGAGGAGCTGTTTGCACCCCATCCAGGTATGTAGAGGACAAACCCTGGTCAGGCTTCCCGGAACAAAGGACTGACCTGAACATCAAAGCAGGATCAACTGGAGTCTTGAGTGAGTCATCTCCCTTTCCTTGACCATCTGGGAACCTTGCGAAGACGTTGTTCATTGACTCAGGAGATGAATGAGTCCATATAAGGACATTGTTTGTCACCTGCGGGAAGGGGCAAAGTCCCAGAGGGGAGAAGTAACATTATAAAAAGGGGAGACATTTGCCTAACTCTCTCTTTCACTTCATCTGTAAACACAACCAAGCAACTGAAGTGCTGAACAAAGGGGAGAGCTTGGCTGAAGTGAAACCAGCCAGCCTGTGATGAGAGCCCCGTAAGTTGTAATATTGCGGAAAGTGTTAAATTTAGTTTAGAATGTGTTTTGCCTTTTTTCCCCCCTCTTGACCAAATCTGACTTCACTTATAATCACTTAAAATCTTTCTGTAGTTAATAAAATTGTTTGTTTTACCTAAAGCTGTGCGCTTGGTTTGAAGTGTGTTGGAGACTCCATGTCGAGCAACAAGGCTGATACATATCAATTTCTTGATTAAATTGATGCACTTGTATGAGCTTACATTGTTCAGTGGGCGTAACTGGACACTGCAAAATGGTTGTTCCTAGGGTTGCATCTGGGACTGGGGTGAGGTCATTCTATTGCATATTGCAAAGAGTGATTGACTAGAATCACTCACTCACTAAGGGTGCATCTACACTTACAAATTAAATCGACTTAAGCTTCCTTAAATCGACTTAATTTAATCTGCGTCTACACTACAATTTCCTTAAATCGACTTAAGCTACTGCTTAAGTCGACTTAAGGAAATTTAAAGTCGACTTTATAAAACCTTGTTTAAACTCAACTTTACTGGCTCAGTCGACTTTATAAAGTTGAGTTAGCCAGTGTAGACGCAGATTAGCCCTAAATTGACTTAAAGTCGACTTAAAGGGCTACAGGGCTCCCCGATTGCCCTCCCTGCCAGGGTGGGTGGCACAGGCAGAGCCTGGCATGCCCCCCTACAGGGCAGGACACAGCCCTACCCACCCTGCTCATATGTCCTGCCAGTGTCCCTGTCCTGCGCAGCCCCATTGTACCCAGGTACAATGGGGTGAATTCTGAGCCCCCTGACACTTAGAAAAGGGTGCCCCCCCTGCCACCGTGGACCAGTCCCAGGTCCACCTAGCCCCTAGAAGTGGACTTAGGCATCCAGTGTGGATGCTCTAAGTCGATTTGGCTCGGTCCCGTTTAAGTCGACTTAATTTTTTAGTGTAGGTGTGCTAAGTCGACTTAACAAAGTCATTCAAATAGATACAATCCCCCATTATTATCACCTACTCAAGTTTTACTCCTACAGGAAAGGAACTCTCAAGCTCTCCATATTTCAACTGCCTCATCTAGTGTTTGAGGAAGTGCTATAATTGGATGGGAGGAATGCTGCCCCTTTGTTTTCCTCCAATCTTGCATCTATGGACTGCCTTCTTCTTTGCCTGGGGGAGGACATGGAATTAGTCCCCTTCAAAAGTGGATTATAGAACTTTGTCATGCTTTTCCATAGATACTATGTACCCATGTATTTTTCCATCTGTTTGACATGTATTGTAGATAAAAAGAAACAAAGCAAGGTGGTATGTAAAGTTTCCATGAGAAATCATAGCAACCATCTGGAACTTACAGGGACAAATAGACAGAATAGGTGTCCCAGTTCACTCTTAAAGGAACAGTACTCAGAAAACACATATTCATTCACATAGTAATGTACACCACAAATCTTAAATTTACAATTCCAAAAACCTTTAGTAGATTTTGTTTACTTACTTTTTTTTCTTCTGTTTTCACTGGATTGGATTCCAACCCTAGACAGATCCTGTCAGTTGAAACTCAAAAGACAGAAAACATGCATTTTTTGCTACTTGTTGTAAAGTAAAATTGAGAGAGGCAACAGCTGTGAGTTTACTTTGCCTCTTCGCTATTATTGAAAACAATTTTTGTTCGTAGTGTTGAGTAAAGACTGTTCTAGACCTCTTTCAACATTGGTTGGCTCACAGGAATACATAGGTTGGGAACCTACATGCATGTTCAGTACAGCACATTAGATAGGACTGTGAGTTTTAGTGTTAGAAGGATATCTTCCTCTCCATGACCTTCTCTCCCTCTTCCAGTAACCAGATTGGCCCTGGGATACCAAGTTTTGCACTACTCTCTCACTTGTTTAAATTTCACCTAAAATGGTGGAAAACGAGGTTCTGAAACACCTTTCCAAGAGGTGCGGTGGGAGCAACAACCTAAGTAGTTAACTTTTTCAATGGGAGTATCTGCTGGATTTTCCCATGGTAACAGGAAACTGGACTTGATGACCCTTCATGTACTATGTCAAAAATAAAATACGATAAAAAATGTTATCATCCAAAAATTACCTTTTCTTGAAGTGAGAAATTTTCCTTTTTTTAAAAAAAAAAAATTAACAAAAAGTGCAAGAGACCCACAAAATAACCAGTAAACCAGTCATTAGAGCACTTATCTGGCATATGGAAACCGCAGGTTCATCTCTCTGCTCTGTCTGATTTTGATCAGGGACTTGATCCTGGGTCATATCCTAGGTGAATGCCCTAACCAGTGGACTATTGGCTATTCTGGGATTGCTGTCTCACCTTTTTCAGTGTTAGATCAGAACTTCCATGCTGGATCTGAGAGATATTCCCAATTAAAATTTTGTCAAAACCAACCATTTCCGTAAACTGTTTCACTTTTGGGGAAAAAAATCAACATTTTCCAACAAAAACCTGTGTTGAAAATATTCCTGATCACATCTAATGTCCCATGGAGGCAGTGCTCTCACTAATCCTGTTCACCAGGCGGACTCCCTGTCCTTCACAATACTCCTACAAGCTTTTTTCTTCTGTGTCATCTGCGGGAAGGAAATCGTCAAAGGAAAAACAAGCAAAAAATTCCAATGAATAAATCCAGTCAAGGTAAGTCCATGTTTTCTTGAGTCACTGTTTGACTTGCTTAGGGCCACAGAGTCACTTGTACACACAGGAATAAAACACAGGCATTATTTTTTCCTAGGTCCCTGGTTATATTTCCAGAGCACTTTTCTATGCTGCTATCTTTTTGAAAGCTGTGTGTCCCAGTCCCATGATGCAAACGATTTACTGTTGTGCTACGAAAGCTATTTAAGTTCCAATACAGCACCCATTACCTAGTATGTAATTTTCTCCCACGAAAGCTCATGCGATAAATAAATCTGTTAGTCTTTAAAAGTGTCACAGGACTGTTTTTTTTTCATTACCTAGTATGTAAACAGCCATCTTATTTCTGTACAATAAAGCTGTTCAGCCAGTTTCCCTGAATCTCTGGTCCAAATGTCCACAAAGGAGACTAGATTCAGAGCAGTTCTGGTAAATGGACTGGGCCATGGGCAAAATACTCTTGATAGGGATCAGTTACTTGAGTATATTTTTACAGAGGAACATTGGAGTAAAAGATGAGGAAGTGGAAGGTAGACTCTTCCTATATATCTCCCTTTGTATACTAGTTCATTTCTTTACTTCTCTATCTTCATACTTCCTTTCTGTCCATAGTCCTCTACCTACATTTTATCCCCACATGTGCATAAAATTGCATTACAGCTTCCTGGTTATGCTCAGAAATGCAATTCTAATAGAACCTGAAGTAGCATAACCTCTATTTTTTAGTAAATTCCCTAGATAATATTTTCCTGGTACTCAAGTAACTCAGCTCCTTCTGGAGTGCTGTGGGTTCCAAGAAATAACATCCACATTAGTAACATTCACACTGAAAATAGCAGACATAAGTTTGTATTTTGACCTCTATCTACACCTCCAGCTCTCACTCAAACACTGTTGTTTCCAACAAGTAGCTCAAGCTCAATTATTCTGGCAGAAATTATTTTTTACTTCCAGTGAAACTGAAATTATTCCATTCCTCTGGTGTAGTATGTGGGGGAGAGGGAAAGCCATCCATTTTGATGCAAAGAATCCATTTTGATGTGAGTGGCCTCCTTAGTGACTTAGGACATTTTGCAAATGAACCACAGGGTCTACCACACTCACAGAGCATGACGGCAGCTTGAGGAGACTTTCCCAAACTAGTTTTCATTGAGCCATGGGTTCACTGCTCTGGGATCCACCATAACTAGATTAGAGCTAGCTCAAATTTGTGAGTACGGTGTGAACAGATCACCTTTCACTGTAGCATACACATTCTCATAGGCACTTTAGAAAATTTTATCCAGAGAAACTGAAGTTCAGAGATATCAAATAAGATATTAACTACATAAAAGCTCTCAGGCCCAGGCTTTGAGCATTTCCAGGACTAAACTGAGATATGCATATAAGCAAGTTCAAACAACAAGCGGTAAAAGTGAATTAAAATATGTTTGAGTTCCTTTTTTGAGTCTCCAAAATTAGAAATGGGCTCAGCAATCTTCTCCTCCCACTCCTATCCCCACCTCTAGGCAAGGCTTATTTCTGTGATATATTTCTTAATGCAGTTCATAGATTTTTAAGGCCAGAAGAGAACATCTGGACCATCTAGCTGACCTTCCAGCATATAACAGACTGTAGACTTTTAACTAGTACTTCCTGTATTGAATGAGCAACTCATAGCTGGGCTGGTGCACCCCTCCTAGAAAGAGTGCTCAATTTGATTTAAAGATGTCAAGTCATGGAAAATATACTGTATACCTTAAAAATGGTTAAAAAGTCACCTTTTTCCTGCTTGAATTTTTCAATGTCATTTTAATTGTTTCAGTGACCAGTTTCTTAACTTCTTGGGTCTGGCTACCACTGGAGTGCCAAACTACTATGCAAATTGATTTTCCTGTTCTTTTCTCAGTCCCCAGGACGAGGAGGAGAAGGAGGAAGCAGTAGTAATGTTGTAAGAAAACTAAAGATTGGTTTTGCCTGGAACCAAACTTCAAACACCAGATTAGAAAGGAATTGGGGCAGGCTTCTCTCTCAATATAAAACCCGTCTTCACAGGTTTCCCAGATGAGCCCTCTGGACATTTTGTGGTTCACCCATCATTAAGAAGCATGAAAACATTTAGATTATTTTAAAACTTGGCTGAACTCGTTTAGCTAAGAATACTGTCTGTAAATCTCACACAAGCAGGGCTTCCAGTTTTTTCTGCTTTGGCTCTTGTTGATATGCCCACAAATGAAATTTTCCTGAGGGTATTTCACGATCTCTTGTCTGATCTATTTAAGAACCTAATCTAATGGAGTACTGGCAGCATTCATTGGTTTATCCTGGCACTGTAGGCGCACATCTCAGTAGATTAGAAAGAAATTTCTCTGATGGGCATGATATTCCATGAATCCCCACTTCAGTTGTGCTTGTACCATTCACTGAAGCAACTAGCATTAGCCATTATTTAAGACTCTGATAAAGGAAAACATCCCTGTTCAAGAGGGGCACTGAAACACACACTTCCCAGAATCAGGGCAAGAATCAACATACTGGACTAGACTTTACTTAGTTTGGGATTACGCTGTTCAGGCCCTGAATTAAGATTTTCTCAAAGAAAGGTTGGCATTTAATTTAAGTTTAGGGCAAAGGCTTAGGTCAACCCCTTCCAGCATGCTTTTTTTAAAAATCAAATATTCAGTGTAATGAAATGTGTTGATATTTCTTATGCTGATTTCTCCCCAATCTTTCCTTTCCAATGAGTCCACATACTATGGCAGAATTGATAGCTTTGTACATTTCAGTATGTAGTTGGTGCCACTGTTAAGTACTTGGATATTGCAATCCCTTTTGTCCCTAGGAATGTAAACAAACACATTGCCCCAATTTCAGAATCAAGGCCACAGCTGTTTAGAACTGTACCACATGGCGGGATATTAGCGAGGAGAATGGTATTACTATTCACATTGCAAATGTAGCTCTCTTGCTGGTACTAATAAAAGAAACAAGCTTGCAGCTCTTTAATGACAAAGGCTCCGAGTGTGTTGATTTGGTAGTCTATGACAATATGTCCTGCCAGAGCAGCTGTGGTAACATGGAGACATACCATAAGAGAACAGCCAGAAACATCACTCACATTTCAGAGTCATCTAGGACAAGTCTATACTGACAGCATCAATGTAACTGCCGTCAGCGCAATTGTCAGTTTTCGATTGAGGCATCTGTCTTCAATCGATAACCAAACTAGAGATGGAACACGAGATTCATAACCGCACTTACAGTACGCTGACCAGATGCCGTTTCCGGTTGGCTTACTGAAGTGTGTAGGGAGGATTTAAGAAGTCAGTGGGAGATATGCAAGGTATTTTACATACCTTGCGTATTTCCCATCAACTGCCGCCAAAAATGGCGGTAAGTGTAGACTAGGGCTTAGATTGAGAAGTTGCTGATCTTCTGTTCTATGGTTTTACTTGTGTTTAGACAGACAGGCACGTTAAAGCATTCCACAGCCAGGTGCATTTGAAAGACATCCTATTACTGGCAAAACTGACCTTAGTATAAGTTCATATTTTCAACACACTACACAAAATATAAGGTCTAGTCAAAAGCTCACCTAGGTCAGCTGGAGCTCTTCTACCAGCTGCGATGCTGTGGATCAGAATTTGCTATCCACAGGGTTTATGACCTGTACTCTAGGATTTGTGAGTGGCTAATTTATTAATTAGTAGATATTACATCAATCTAACAGACAACAGCCTAACAACATGCAGGTAGCTTGGCAGTTGAAGTTATGAAACATTCAAACTGGAAGTAAACATGGAAATTTTTAAACGTGAGGACAATTAGCCATTTGGACAGCTTAGTTTAGGAAGGGAAGCAGTTAATTTATCATCACCTGCAGCTTTTAAATTGCGAATGGTTGTAATGTAACCACAACTCTTCTCCAATTGCAGGAAAGAATAAACTCTCTCCATTACAGGAATCAGTAGGATGAAATTCTAAGAGTCGAACAGGAGGTCAGGCATTGCTTCTAGTTCTGTCATCTACTACCACTGAGAACAGCCTAGCTACATCCTCCCTGGAATCCTCTTTCAGGTATTCAAAGGCTGCTATTAAATCCCCCCATCTGTCTCTTCTGCAGACTAAACAAGACTAGTTCCCTCAGCCTCTCCTCATAAGTCATGTGTTCCTGCCCCCTAATCATTTTTGTTGCCCTCCTCTCTCCAATTTGTCCACATCCTTTCTGCAGTGGGGCCCCAAAACTGGACACAGTATTCCAAATGTGGCCTCACCAATGTTGAATAGAGAGAAATAATCAATCCCCTCAATCTGCTGGCAATACTCCGTTAGTCTTCTTTGCAAGAAGGACCTGTAATATCCCTTACAATAAGTGCCATGCAGTCATGCTAAAAAACAAATGCAGTGGAGACATAGGTGAATGTACTTCAGGGAACACTCCTGAACTGGTAATGGATGCTAAACAAACATCTTTTCCAGCTCTAAATTCTTAAGATGCTGTAATGCCTGTTGTGGGATTAAAAGACTTCAGCCAGTAGTCTTTCAACCCAGCCCCCTTCATCAGTGTTATATCTGAAGTCTTGCAGAGTGCTTGAGTCCATGAGCAATTCATTTGGGAATTCTCATGTGCTTAAACTTAAGCACATGGGGTGCGTCTACATTGGCAGCTTAGGTCGACTTAAGGACGCTTAAGTCAACCTACACAAAGCCACATCCACATTGGGCTTTTATTAAGTCGACTTAAGAGCTTCCTTAAGCCGACTTATTAACAGCTTAAGTCGACTTAATAACACCACTTCTGAAGGTCGACTTAAGCCTTAGGTCAACTTCTTAAGTCGACTTAAAGCCAGTGTGGATGGGGAATAGCGCTAAGTTGACCTTATTAAGTTGACTTAAAGCCAGTGTGGACGGCGATGTCTACTGTTAAGTTGACTTAACAAAGTCGACTTAAGTCGACTTAAAGTGTAGCCACCCTGTTGAGTTGACTTAACAGGTCGACTTTAAGCCAACTTAAAGTCGACCTTGTTAAGTCAACTTAACAGATTTGACTTAACAAGTGTAGACATAGCCATGCTTAAGTACGCCAATGGATGGCAGTTAATGTCAGACATTCAAAACAAAGCCCACCCCTGGTCTCCTGCAACACTGCTTGCTGTTGTCTCCGGCAGATCCTGTTATTAGTAATACCAGAGGTGAACACAAAAACATTATTCAGTTAAACTACTGATTTGGTTTCTTAAAAGAAGAACAAAAACAAAAATAAAAACGCATCACCAGACACTAGTCTGTCACATGGAAGAGACTCTACATTCTCCCCTTTCCCATCCCCCTGCTCTTGAAAACCATGGATTCCTTGACAAGCTCAGTTCTGTCAACAAGCCCAACACTGTTGAATGCTGACTGTCAGAGCTCACTTGTGGGAAATTTTCAGGCCATGCTTATTTGGTTTTCCTCTTCCTGTTTGACTTGTATCTTTAAATAACGTAGTTACTTCACAACAGCTTGTTTTTTGACTGGGGCACGGGGCATATTTTTCTAGTAGATAAAAAAAGCTTCCCACAATTTGCCTTTTGTTATTTCCCCTTTTGAAAGGAGAGCTGATAAATTCAGGGTAATATGTAATAGATGCTTTCCTGTTTTTACTCATTGCTCTGTCAGGCTTGTCAGCCAGAAATTTATGAGCTCCTTCTGTGGCTGTAACGTTTAAACAAGAGAGGGTGAGCCGGGCACTTATCCTAAAGAGCAAGTGTGAATAACATAGTGCTTATGTTGCATGCTGCACGATAGGTATGTGAGGCCTCATTCAGCATTAGATGAAGGTCCTTTACCTATCTATCTTAGGTACTTATATGACCCTCGTCCCCAGAGTATCTGAGCACCTCACATTTTTAATACATGTATCCTCTCCGCCCTCCTCCCCCGCAAGATAGGGAAATGCTGTTGTCCCCATTTTCACAGGGCGAAACTGAGGCACAGAGAGACCAGATTATTTGTTTGCAGTTACAGTGAGAGTCTTGTGGAGCAGGGAACTGAATGCTGGTCTCCAGTGAGTATTCTAGCTAGTCCTTCGTCTATTCATCCTTCGTCTATGTCACTCTACCAGCAAGACTACGCATATTGAGGTCAATGGGACTCTTTCCATTGGCTTGAATGGGATTTGGATCTGACCGAATGTAAGCATTCAGTTGAGGAAGTAAAGGCCTCACACGGTCCTCCCCTGCATATACTGTGGAATATGAGCCGAACCTGCAGGTTCCATAGCTGGAGTCTTATATCTGAATACCCCAAATTTTGCAGCAGAGGGATCGATTCAGTTTATCAAAAGGCAGGACCCCGAGAAGAGCTGTTTTACAATATTCAGTCCAGCACTAAGTCTGGCTCTTGAATGTCTCAAAGGTGTGTGAGGGGAGTCTGAGTCTAGCAGATGGTTTTGCACACGTAAGAGTGGAAATAAAAAACTAGTGAATTAGTGAAGCCAAGAGAAGTCAGGAGAATGTGAGATTAATTTTCTCCTTTACAAAATAACCTGCTTGCCATGAGACATTAAAATGCAACACCAGCCTGAGTCTTTTAGACTCACGTCTCACTATTGATGCATGTAGGAAGGGAAAGGAAGTGCTGGTCCTGTGGAACAGCTGCACAGATGGCACCTGCGTCCTGTTAGTCTTGCACACATTGAGAGGAACATCAGTGTAAATACAGCCAAGGAAATGTGAAGATCTCACCAGCTGCGTGGATGGAGGGGACAAGACTAAGAGCTTTGTGTTTGGAAAACACCCTGTTTTCTCTGCTGCAGAAACATCAGTTGTGTGGGAGTTCAGATCTTATACATTACAAAATGCTGCTGTAGGAGGTCGGGGACACACCTGTCTGTCTCGGAGGGAGGCCAGACCCTGAGTCTTGCACTTAAAGGCAGAAGAGAAGAATTAGAATGTGTGGCTCTAACCCTCAGGCAGGGCAAAGCACCCCACAGTCTAGGGGCTCAAGCCTTCGGGCAGGGCAACGCACCCCACAGTCTAGGGGCTCAAGCCTTCGGGCAGGGCAACGCACCCCACAGTCTAGGGGCTGAAGCCCTCAGGCAGGGCAACGCACCCCACAGTCTAGGGGCTCAAGCCTTCGGGCAGGGCAACGCACCCCACAGTCTAGGGGCTCAAGCCTTCGGGCAGGGCAAAGCACCCCACAGTCTAGGGGCTGAAGCCCTCAGGCAGGGCAGAGCTGGTAAACAGTCTGGAGTTGACTCTGGCCCTCAGACAGAGCAGAGCTGTAATCAGGCCTTCTGGCCTAAGGTGGGGAGGCTACAAACCACCTCAGGGATGGGGCTGGCAACAGGAGCTGAGGGCCCAAGCCCACCCTACTTCAGCAGGTCCCAGCCCAGGGCTCTAACTGTTGCAGATGGGTCCCCCATGGGTCAATAGGCATCCAACCAAAACACGCTAACCTGGATTCAGGAAGCGACACAGCCAGACTATGGTTGGCTGTCCCGGAGCTACTTCCTTCCCTCCGCTCATGGATACCTTGGTCTCAGGGTTCTCATTCACCTCCCTGGGGTGCACAGCTAATGGCAGCTACAGCAGCCCCTTGACATCTCTTGCAGCCAACTGCTCCTGTATTTCCTCTGGGTCCTCGGTGCTCTAGCAGACTCTATTGGGCTCAAGCTCTAATAATACCTTTGGTCTGCCTGAGCTAGAAGACCCACCTTTTTATACGTCTTGTCCCTCCCCTCTGCTTGCAGGGGGTGGGCCAGGGTATCCTGGCTCTGCCCACCACGGTATGGGCTGGTGTTCCTCCCTGTCTGTCTCTGAGAGCGGGTACAACCGGGCTTTCATTTATGATTTGCAGAGGGTCAGATTTGACCAGTTGCTGCAAATGGCTAAAGAATCTTTCCCTTTATACTTAGTGGAGTAGCCAAGCACAATTACAGTCCTTGCTCTCCTCTGCATGCAGGGACCCAATGCCTTCTCCCAGAGATAGAGGGGAATCAGGACCATGCCCTTCCACACTGCAATACCCAGAAGCGCTGACCAGATAGAGAAGAGGGCATGAAGTATGAGATGCTGCAGGTACACTCTCTCTTTGTGCCTGGGACCCCGGCTGGGTGGTTCTGCACCACCCTCGGTGCAAGACAATGGGTAACTGTGACAGGAGAGGCCATAGAGTAGTTCAGTGCTTCTCAAACCTCATCAGGAGGCACAGGTTTCAAATCAAGATTTTTCTGTCCTCTGTCTATCTGTTTCCTTGACTCAAACTTCTCATTTGCCTCTACTGCCTGTATCAGTGGTACTATCCTCCACTCAGCTTTATTTCTTTCACAGCTTATATCCATAAATATACCCGCCGTGTTGTCAGGTTACATCTCTGGCCTGAGTCCATTTCTGCTATTTTTTTTTCCAGGCTGTTAGCATTTCCTATTTTGACTTCTGCAAGTCACCCCTCCAACAGCCAGCCCTGAAATGTGCCTGCATGCATCCCTTCCAATGCTTGTCTTCACATACATACAGAGAAACAGTCACCCACAAATGAATTCTTTAAGATCAAGCTAATGACCTCTGCTCCATCACATCTCAGACTTCACCCATCGTATTCCCTATGCCATGGATGTTTGAGCCATCGGAAATCATCTTTATCAGATGGGCATTTTAACACTGTAAAGGAAAACAAAAAAGGAGTCTTGTGGCACTTTAAAGACTAACACATTTATTTTTCACATGAGCTTTCATGGGCGAAGTCCCACTTTGTCAGATGCCAGAGTGGAGAAAACTTACATTGAAAAAACCCTTACAGTATGTGAGGGAAAGAGAAATCCTGTGATTACATTTCACTGCATCAGATTTTTGTTTTGCTGAACTAGACTAACATGGCTATCTATTTGGAATCTGAAAGGGAAGTTTTCCAGAGGTCATTCACTGATACTTGGAATTATTGTCTTCCCCTATTACATTGAAAGGTCACTAGGGAGTGCAAGCATAATAAACACCTAATAATTTAGTAATAAACTTAGTAATAAATAACTTAGTAACAAGTTATAAATAGCTTACTCTTTATTAATAAATATTTATAAGTATTTATGTTTATAAATATACATTTGTAAATATTTATATATTTATGCATATTTATAAATAACATTACTCTTAATTACTACTATTATTATTATTAATATTAATATTATTAAATAATAAGTAATAATTTGGCAATAATCTTAGTAATAATCTTATGTCAGTTGCACTCCATCAAAAAATCTCTTTCCATACACATATCCAGACACTTGGTCTGTTTCAGCAAACATTTGGTGACTGCACGCATAAGGAAAAAAACCAACAACTTCCAAATGCAAAGCAGACAAGGGCTTGTTTCTTGTTCTGCAATTAGAGGTTCAAACACAGAAACATGTGAATTGTCTTAAAACACTGTTTCTTGTCTTACTTTATTACAGCCACATCTTGTAAACTTGACTAAATCATGGATCAGGATAGAAATGGATTATGGTGATATTCCATCACACTTTACATGTTCAAAATGATAGATTCTTCACAGTTGGGGACTGGGGATTTAGGCTGGTATTTATCAGCACAAAGAAATATTAAGTAACTTTCCAGTAATTGTTCATAGAATTACATAACTAGGGCTATGTCTACACTTACAAAGTTAAGTCGACTTTGTTAGGTCGACTTATAAGGTCGACTTTACGTCGACTTAAAGTCAACTTAACAAATTGACTACACTTTAAGTCCACTGTGTTAAGTTGACTTAACAGCAGAGATAGCCAATATATTGGCTTTAAGTTGACTTAATAAAGTCAACTTTGCATTAATACCTATCTACATGGGCCTTAAGTTGACTTGAGTTGACTTAAGGCTTAGGTCGATCTAAAAGGAGGTGTTATTAAGTCAATTAAGATTTCCTTAAGTTGACTTAAGGAAATGTTTAAGTTGACGTAAGAAAAGCCCAGTGTGGACAGGGCTTTGTTTAGGTCGACTTAAGCGTCCTTAAATTGACCTAATGTGTCAATGTAGATGCACCCTAGAAGAATAGGGCTGGAAGGGATCTTGGAGTCATCTAGTCCAGTGGTTCTCAGCCACTGTGGCATCACACAGCAGTAAGTGTGTTGCGGAGAGCCGGGGGAAGGAAGTGAAAGGCTGGATTTGGCCTGGAGGGTGGGCTGGTGTGTCACACTGCCAAGCATATCGTGACCCGCAAAAGGAGGAGAACCACTGATCTAGTCCGTTGCCCTGCACTGATTGATTGATTCATTGTTAGACATTTGATCCATAATTGAGTTAACTGTCTCACCATCACCCTCTGACTTGTCCCTTCACACGTAAAGGCTATGTCTACACTAGAAAAAGTTGTCAACTTTGTTAAGTCAACTTAATAAGGTCGACTTTAAGTCGACTTAAAGTTGACCTTATTAAGTCAACTTAACAAAGTGGTTACCCTGAATGGGAACTTAGTAAGTTGACCTAACTGCCCTTAAGTCGACTTAAGAAAGTCGTTTTAAGTGTTAATCCATGTCCACACTGTGCTTAAATTGATCTAAGGAGTCAACTTAAGTGTTAGGTTGACCTAACTGGCAATTCTTATTAAGTCGACTTAAGCTTTCATTAAGTAAGTGTTTGTGTAAGTCTGGGCTACACTCAACTTCTGGCCCCTTCTCATATGAGTTGCCTCATCCTAGTCTGCTTTATACTTGAGACCCAGACATCACAGGCAACCTCAAAGGTGAAGTGTAAGGAAAAAGGGACTACATTAACATGGTTAAATGATGAGAGTTCTAATAGGTGTAGCCCAAGGTCCAGAGTGCTTCAACAGCAGCAGTGAGAACTACAAGTTGTGGACTACAAACTGCGGCATGTTGGAAGAACTTCCTGGCTCCTCCAGGATGCACCTCCTACCCTCCCCAGCAGGGAGTGTCTGCACGGACTGAAGCTGGGAGCATGTGGCAGACAAGCAGGGAGGAGGCCGATGGAGTGTAATGCTGCTGTATGTTTCTTTCAGAATAAAACCCTGTTCCTGGTGATCAGTCTGAGTGGGTCTGGTCTGAGTAACACACACACAGGCACACCGCAGAGCACACAGAGGAGCCTCAGGCCTACTTTCCCTAACCTGTGTAAAAGGCCACAAGGCAAACTTCCCCTATCTTGAACACCTTCATGCTGGGCTACTAGGCAGGAGAGGCTACATAAGCATGAAGTCTTCTGGGAGTGTAACTTGCTGTAAAATGGTAGGGGAAATAGGGACAGGAGACATCAGATGAACTAAGGACCAGTTTACACTGCCAGCCAGGTGGGTAGGAGAGACACAAGTTGCATGTTGAAACTTGCGTATCTCCTGTCAGTTCATTACCATTCCTTTACTGTGGTGTCTCCACTCTGCTGCGTTGACAGGAAATGCCTGCCAGTTGATACAGAAGTGCTCTTCTCAGGAGGAGTGGATTTTCTGCGTCAGCCAAAGAGCACTTCCAGGATCAATTGTGCAGGTCTCCACTGTTTGCCCAATTGATCCAGCTGCATCAATCCCTGAAGCCTGAGACAGCGCCTCCAGTATAGATATACCCTCAGACTCCCCTCTGAATTTAGCAATGCCTATCAGTAAGGCTTATAGGAGGAACTATTCACTAGGCCGCATGCTTCTCTTGTGTTAGTTGGATGAAGAAGTTCTGATCAACATCTGAGAACTGAATTACTGGTATATCTTTAAAACAAACACTCTCCTAAAAATTCAAGGCATGTTTTCAAAATATTGCCCAGGCCTGCCCCATTTTATCTTTCTTTTTAAATGTACGTGTAGGAAGAATGGTCTGCAGGGGAAAGGAAAGGCTGCTGAATGGGGCACTGGATTCATTTAACTGAGAGTCTGTGTCTGGTTATAGTCCCATAGGCCATTATTTCCAGTTGAAATATAAAATAATGGCCTGTGAATCACAGAAGTTACAGATGGGAAATGATCTATCAGGTCATCTAGCCCATTGCCCAGAGAGTACAGGATTTGTTCAATACAGTATATTCTCCAGCGTAATCTAGTTTTAAATTACTTCAGTATGAGAACTCACACATCTCCCCTGAGACTGTTCTCCTGTCTAATAGAATTCAGCATTAGGAAATTAACTGATATGCAGCCTAAAATATTCCTTTTCTCAGTTTTACCCTATTATTCTGTTCTTCCTCCTATAGGCAGGAGACCTCACAATGGGTGTGTCTACACTTACAAGTTAGGTCAACTTAAGGGGCTTAAGTCAACCTAAACAAAGCCGCGTCCGCACAGGGCTTTCCTTAAGTTGACTTAAGCATTTCCTTAAGTTGACTTAAGGAAAGGTTAAATTGACTTAATAACACCTCGTTTTAGGTTGACTTAAGCCAGTGTGAATGGGGATTAGCACCTAAATCGACCTTATTAAGTCCACTTAAAGCATCAAGTAGACTTAATAAGGTCGACAGGGGGCTATGTCTACACTAGAAAAGTTGAGTCAACTTTGTTAAGTAGACTTAATAAGGTCGACTTTAAGTCGACTTAAAGTCCACTTTATTAAGTCGACTTAATAAAGTCGTCTTAACTTTTCTAGTTCAGACATAGCCAATGAGAATAAGATGTGCTCAGATCACAAGGGGGATATTCCAAAACTTCTTCCTTTACAGTCTCTCTTCTCTTCTTCTTTCTCATTGCCCTTGTTCCCCCCCCCCCCTTTTTTTTTTTATGTGACAGGGAAACCCAAGTTGTGGTTCAGTGGTGGACTTAAATATGGAAAGCAATCACCTGTGAAGCTAGAAAGACTGAAAGAGACTCTCAAGGAAAGAAGGCATTTGGCAGATGAAGTCAGCAGCTAAGCATCATATGAGGCATATGATCACGTTACCCTGAAAATATGCCAGTAACTCCTGAGGAAGTCCTGAACGGTAGAACCGCTGCTGTGATGGTGGTTGAGAACTAAGATTGTGGCAGAATTCTTTGTTTGCTAAGAAATCCGCAGATCAGCAAAGAAAAAAGAACACCTGCTTATTTATTTTATTTATTTACTTAAAGAGCTTGTTAAGACTTGAGTGAAATGTCCTCCCAAATGGATCCTTTGGATAACGAATCTTTAGAACCCATTTCAGATGCACAGCAGAAAGCAGAGGCACTTCCCTCCACTCACAGCTGGGGTACAGCCTGAAAGGAAAAGAGATCTGATCAAAATTCCATGCAGTGAGGATGCAATGGGAAAAATTTCTGATACATTAGAGGGACCAGAGCAACGAAAGGTAAATAGAGGAATGTATTTGGTAGAATCCAAGAGTTCTAGGTAATAACATATGTCATTGCATACCCAGAAACACACCACCTCTGGTCCTAACCAGAAGAGGAAGGTGAGGAAAAAAAAGTCTTAGCTGCAATAAACAGATCATTTTAAAATCAACATTGGCAGAAAACATGGAAAAAAGCTCCAAAGATTGATATTTTGATTATGTTAACACAAAATATTTTTTTTTAAAAGCACAGGAAAGAGAAAATAGAAGATTCAACATCCTGGATTATCTAAGAGTGAACACCCCAGGAAGTGAGATCTAGATGAATAGTCCAGGTTAGGATATTGAAATAAAGAAAAAAAGTGGTGGGTTTTGGTGGGTTTTTTTTAAAAAAGCTTTGGTGTTGGGATGCACACAGGAAGAATAATCTCTAAAGTGGGGAAAATACAGCTGGAAATAATTTGGAATGCTTAAAGGGAGTGATTGCTACATAACCATATTTAGAGGGGGAAACCTGCTCAGAATTCTAGCTACATTGAGAAAACCATGGGTGAAATTCCTATTGACATCAATGAATGTTTTGCCATAGACTTCAATAGGGCCAGGAAGTTGCCCCGTATGCTTGGCAGGATCCAAGTCAGAACAATTGACAAATGGAGGGGGAAAAGAAGACGGTGACTCCTACCTAGGATGCTGGTATTGGATGCTAATATCAGAAGGTACCTGGAGCTCTGAACTACAGCAATGGAAATGAACAACCACATTGTGGCAATGCCATGGAGAGCCGTGCAATATTGGAGAGTAGAACCTCTACCTTACAACCAGGGATACTGAAGAGAGCTTGATGTGCTTGGTGAGGAAGGGACTCTATTTCTAGAGCAACAAGTGATGGAGGCTCCATTCTAAAATGAGGCTTACAGAAAGAACTCGAGGTACTTTTCTTGGGAATTGAATCCTGATGGAATTTGAGGACTTGCAGGATAGGCTGGGAGCTGGGGACTGCGGTGTATCAAAACCTGTTAAAATTACAAGCTATTGCTTTAAATTGCACTTTAAGAACCAAGAGGCTTTCTGGTCCTGCTCACTGGCTTGTGGGCATTGTAGGAAAGTAGGTGAGAGCTGGGTCTTCAGGACATAATCTGCAGAGAGCCAGCCTAGAGCAAATGGGGGTGGGGAGGGTGAATTCTGACTCTGTCTTACGGAGAAGCCTCCTTTACCTCTTTCTGGTTTTGGCTTTTTCCTGCTAGGATTCTGGATTCTAAGGTATAGTGTTACTGTAACGGGAAAGTTGCAATACATTTGATGTTTGTAACTTCTCTGTTTGTATGGTGTGAACATAAGAAAGACACTTGTATGCACTAAGTTTAGGGCATTTGGAGAGAAGATAGGTAGCGCAGCAGGGAACTTGCCCTGGATGTCTGACACAAGACTATTCCACTTCCCTCTATCTTGAAACTCTTCAGACACTGTATGGTGGCTGTGATGCACATTCAGAAAACCCAATATCCTTCAGCTAGAGCCCTCATCCTAGAAATCTGGACCTTGATTTTCTCCACCCCACCCAAGAACTGTTTTACGGATGAAAAGGAATGCAAAAACTTGGAAGGGGAATCAGCCTGGAGCTCTGATTGCTGGGTGGGGTCCTGCTCTGTCTAAGACTGCAGAATTTCTTTCTATTGGGAATCTCCTTCAAAACAAAAAACATGGAAGTGGGTAAATCATCCACAGCAAGCAGAAAAAACAGAATGTTATAGAAAATAAACTGATTTTCCTGTCCTCCTCCTTCCTGCCTTCCTGCCTCTGACTTAGGAGAGAGATCTGTTGCTGTACTTCCTTTCTGCTTTTTCAAATACTACTGTAGTGATTACTTTCACTACGTGGTTGTTTGCTTTGCCTGAAGAATTCACAGCAGCTTTGCCAATTCATGTCTTGACTCACGTAATCTCTGCTCTCAATTTGCTGGCATTGTCTTCCCTCCATTCTAAGTCTAGTTTCATTAGGATTCCCCTGTTCCAGTTAACATTAACTTTGTGCCTAGAGGCTCCAGCTATTACTGGGGCCCCATTAATTAACTCCTGAACAAGTCACAGTAAGAACTGTGTATCCTGTAGAGTTTACAGTTAAAGTAGATAGAGATTGGAAGGGGGGAAAAAAAAACCCAGGAAGGCCAGGTGATAGGCTTAAGTTAGTGGCAGAACCAGTACTGTGCCCTCTCGGTGATTTCATCACAATTCTTGGAATACAACTGGGTAGTTCATTTAAGGTCTTAGGTCTCTCTCTCTGCCTCCCAGTTCAGATCAGTGATCTAAGTCTGGTATTCTGCCGAGAGCAGATGTTACAGAGAAAAGAAAAGCTATACCAAGAGCCGAGCTAAGATTTCATACCCAGTAATAAAAGCTAATCTCACCTGCTTTTAGATTTCATTGTGAACCAGAAAATCTAAACAAGTTTAATCAAATTCATAAACCTCTTGAGTGAATTTAATTCGTGCACCAGTGACTCCAGGACAAGATCTGGATATCCTTTTTCCCCCAAAAGGGATCCACCATAGTGAAGAGTGATTTATATTTCACTAGTTTCCTTGCTTCCATTTCATAAGGGAATTTTCCTGACAGCTGCTTACATGGTCTATCTTCAGGGCTCTCTGACATGGATCCAGATCAAGTACAGGCTGTGCACAAAAGGGAAAATTACACTCACTGGTTTGCTTTCTTTTGACTTTCCTGTACTGGTTTGGGAGAAGTGAATATGAGAACAAAACACCATCAAGCCACCTCAACAGCTGGTGTAAACTTGCACTGTTCCACAGAGGTTCAGAGAGCTACTTCAATTTACATTTCTGGAAGATTTGGCTCAGGAGTACAAATCCATGTCTGGAAAAGGAAAAGTTGGGACTTTTTTTGCTGTGTTGATGTCTGTACAGCAGGTTGTTGAAGGTGCCTGTGGAATTGACCATAGGAGAATTGTGATGGAGGGGCCTCTGGGACAAATTTCAGTGTGCGGCATTGGGCCAAGTCACTCCACCACTTGGTCTGGGTGCTCCCTAAAATAAGGGACACAAGGGCAAATGGCCCCTTTTGCTTCCTTACCCTCAAAGGGTGCATCTACACTGGCAAGTTAGGTCAACTGAAGGAGGCTTAAGTCCACCTAAACAAAGTCCCCCTAAACAAATGTCCACACTAGGATTTTATTAAGTTGACTTAAGCCTTAAGTCGACTCCTTAAGTCAATTTAAAGCCAGAGTGGATGAGGATTAGCGCCTAAATCGACCTATTAAGTTGACTTAAAGCGTTAAGTCAACTTAATAAGGTCACAAAAGGGCTATGTCTACACTAGAAAAGTTAAGTCGACTTAACAAAGTTGACTTAACTTTTCTAGTGTAGACATAGCCAGAGAGCCTGCCTCTCTCAATGTGCATCTTGGCTCTGGGCACTGCTGTTGCTACCTTTTCCTTCTGACAGACTCAATCCTTTAGTCATGTGGTAGATGTTCATGCCTTTAAATACTAGTTCAAACCTCACAGCAAGACGGATTGTTGGAAATGCTCAGTATGGCTCTCGCACGCCACTATTGCTAGAAGACAGCATAGCCTAGTAGCATGAAACTGCAGCAATGCTCAGAAAAGGGAAGTTCTATTCCGGGCTTGCACAAGTTATTTCACCTCAGTTTTCCCATCTGTAAAATAGGGATAATGATACTAACTGCCTTTGTGAGTACTCTGAGATCTATGGGTGAAAAATGCTACAGAAGAGCTAGGCCCTATCTGCTCACAACCAACAGCATTGAGTTATAAGACTGAGAACATGGTTTAAAATGAAAGTAACAGTATCTATAGGATAGCACTATTTCCATTATACTATACTGAGGTCTTTAGATCAACATTTCTGATTAGCCATTTAATAATTCTACACATAAAGAGGTGTGTATAAAGCATTAAATTCCTTTGAGTTAAAACAAAATTCTTTGGGCGGGGTGAGGGGGCAGGGGGAGGATGCATAATCAATAATTGAGGTCTGCTTCCAAAGTGCTCTGTTCTTTCAGACAACTTCTGAAGCATTAACAATGATCCCCTGGGATCCCAGTGTTTATCTTCTCCCAGCTGGGTCTGAGAAAACTTGAGCACGCATTAATATGTCACATCATATTATGTCAGCCGCCAGCACAACAATGCCAGGAATGCCCAGGGCAAATTCTCATAAGTGACTTGGAGGAAAAGATCGTCCGTTGGTCCCAGTTTTCTACTGCAAGTTGAAATAGGGAAGCAGTTAAGAAGACTAACAAATTTAACAGTTACACTGCATGTGCTTTCTTCTCCATCAGTTAGGACTTATGAGTAAGGTGAAGGTGCAGCGACCAAGTCTACCCCCTTTTTGTTGAAAGTTGCATGCTGGGTTGCTATAACTACATGAAATCTATCCATGGGTGAGCTGTTTCCAGACCCCTACCGCATTTCTGTTTTCACAGACCAGATTTATTTTGCTTTCACAACCATTGCATGGCAAGAAAAGAAGAGCAGTTAGCTAGAGTTAGGATACAGTGGTTTATTACTGATGCAGATCAAATATCCTAACACCAACCACACAATCACTTGGGAATCAATGTTTCATGAACTGCTGTGCTATTGTAAGTTTATTTAACCCAGCGTGACCTTTGATCAACAGATATTTGCTAAATATACCTATCAAATGGAAATGCATCAGTACAACATATCAGCTTTAGTTAACGTGCACTTTCCTGTACGACTGTTCAGTGACGTCCTGAGATTCACATATAGCAAGTTTAACACACAGATTTGAATTTAAACTCCACAACATCATCTGTTAAGGTGATATTTATCACATATACACAATATATACAATCCTTCACCCCTACACCAGAAACTCAGTGAGGCATGGTGAGGTAGCAAAAATATGTCTCTTGCAGTATACAATGCATAACACCAGGGACAGATTTCTATGGCCAAAATTATAGATTCAACGGGAGTGGTATATACCACAATGATTATTTTGGGTTGACAAGCTGCAATCAGATCCAAAAACTGTGAGTGAAGTTTAAGGGTGGATCAATTGGACACACACCCCTACTTGGCCCCTGTCCATGACATCATTATGAGGAAAAATACATAGTGGCAGCAAAATAGCATTTTCTATAGACCTAATAAATAGGAGGGGGGTAAAGTAAATCTATGCCCTTTATAGCAAAGGGATTCTTTCCAGTGAAGTCATATTGAAAAATGTAGCAAGTTTAGTTAATGGTGATACAAATAGCAACTCAAATTCTATCATTTAGGTAAGTGGCAGAAAGTTATTCAAAATAGGAGAAAAGTAGCAACAGAAGACCAAATGTCAGGTAATTTCAGTTTCACATCCTATCTTGGGTTAAATGGGTTTAAATTATGCCCCAAACTGACACAATGTAACCATGTGGAAATTAGTAGGCAAATGTGTTATGGCATTTCATGCTACAAATTGAAGCAAATCCTCAGCTGGCAGAAGACATCATGGCTCCATTAACAATGGAAAAACACAGATTTACACCAGCTGTGAATCTGGTCTTTATCAGCAGATGTTCTCTTTGGCTATGTCTATACTGGCAAGTTAGTTCGAATAAGGAGGCTTAATTCAAACTAACTAAAGCCATGGCTACACTAGGCTTTAATTAGTTCAAATTAAGGGCTTCCTTAATTCAAACTAATAACTTCAAATAGGGTATTAGAAGTAAGGGTTAATTCAAACTAGTTAGTTCAAATTAACCAATGTGGCCATGTTAGTTCGAACTAATTTCTTAGTTCGAACAAACTGGCCCATTGAAATCAATGAAGATCGCTAATTCGAACTAAGCAAGTGCCATGAATGGTACTTGCTTAGTTCGAACTAATTTTTTCTAGTTCGAATTAAGTTAATTCGAACTAACTAAAATTAGTTCGAATTAGTTAGTTCAAACTAACTAATTCGAACTAATTTTAGTAAGTGTAGACATAGCTGTGAGGCACACTGGGTTAGCAGAATCCAGTAAAAGATTACCGTATTTTTCGGACCATAAGACGCACCTGACCATAAGACGCACCCAGTTTTTAGAGCAGGAAAACAAAGAAAAGGGAAGGCAAAGAAGAGAAAACAAAGAAAAGGGAAGGCAAAGAAGAGAAAAGGAAGGAAAGAGAAAGGAAGGCAAAGAAGAGAAAGAAGGAAAGAAAAAGGAAAGCAAAAGAGGGAAAGAAAAAGGAAGGGAGAAAGAAAAAAGAGAGAAGGAAGGAAGAGAAAGGGAGAGAAAGAAGGAAGGAAGAGAAAGGAAGAGAAAAAAAGAAAAAAGAAGAAAAGAAAGAGAAAGAAAAAAGAGAAGGAAGAGAAAGGAAGGAAGCAAAGAAAGAGAAAGAAGAGGAAGGAAGGAAGAGGAAATAAAGAAAGAAAAAGGAAGAGAAAGATGAAAGAGGAAGGAAAGAAGAGAAAGAAAAAGAAGACAAATAAGGAAAAAAGAGAAAGAAGGAAGAGAAAGAGAGGAAGAAAGAAAAAAGAAGGCAGGCAAAGAAGAGAGAAGGAAAGAAAAAGGAAAGTAAAGGAGAGAAAGAAGGAAAGAAAAAGGAAGGGAGAAAGAAAAAAAGAGAAGGAAGGGAGAGAAAGAAGGAAGGAAGAGAAAGAAGGAAGAAAAAGAAGAAAAGAAGAAAGGGGAAGGAAAGAAGAGAAGGAAGAGAGCCAGCCAAGGCCGCCGGTGGGGGAGGACCCTACCGCGGCCCTGGGAAGCCACCGGGGGGGGGGAGCACACCCCAGCCCCGGAGTCTGATCCCGGCCCCATGCTGGGAGGCCGGGGCCGTGGATTAGCTCGGCCCCAGCCCCGACCCCGGCCCCAGGCCAGGAAGGAGGCGGTCGGCGGGTGGGAGCCCGGGAGCTCCCCGCAGCCGCAGCCACCCCTCTGGCCCGGCTGCGTGGTGCAGGCAGGCAGGCCCGCGCTCCTGAGCCTGCCTGTCCCACCCTGGGGGCGGGGAGGGCCAGCTTAGAGGCCGGGCAACCCTACCGCGGCCCTGGGAAGCCGCCAGTGGGGGGTAGGGGGGGAGCACACCCCAGCCCCGGAGGCTGATCCCGGCCCCGGGCTGGGAGGCCGGGGCCGTGGATTAGCCCGGCCCCAGCCCCAGGCCGGGAAGGAGGCGGACGGCGGGTGGGAGCCCGGGAGCCCGCCGCTGCCGCAGCCACCCCTCTGCCCCGGCCGCGTGGGGCAGGCAGGCCCGCGCTCCTGACCCGAGCCTGAGCCTGCCTGTCCCACCCTGGGGGCGGGGAGGGCCAGCCCAGAGGCCGGGCGCAGGCCGGGTGTGCTGCGGCAAAGCCGCAGCCCCGGGGGTTGGAGGGAGCAGCGGGGGCTGCCGGGCTGCACGGGGGTCCATCACTGCTGTGCGGGAGGGGGGGTGTGACGGCCACTCTGTGGCCGCACGCCCGCAGCTTAGAGGGAACACGGCGTGCTGGACCGTATTCACACTATAAGACGCACCCTCATTTCCCCCCCACTTTGGGGGGAAAAAAGTGCGTCTTATAGTCCGAAAAATACGGTAATTGCACTGGGCCAAATTATGAACAGTTCTCCAGGTAGGTGTGCATGAGAAAACAGTGTGTATGATATTCTGGTAAAAAATGCATCTCCTTTACCACAGACCTTTAGAAATGCACTCCAAACACTCAGCTGCCAATACCCACTCCTCCTGGGACAAAGAGCTGGTGTGCTGTTTGCTCCAGGAGTGCGTGGAACATCTGTGTAGACTGACATCAGAAATGGGAGGAAAGATTACATACTGTAAACAGATCATTTAATTTAGCATCAGGCCAAAATAAAACAGGTTTTGCGAGGGCAGCTCACCAGCTTTCCTTTCTGCCTGTGCAAACGGGAGGAGGTGAGTGCTCTCACTGGTGAAAGTCATGATTTAGATGGGAAAAAAAGAGTGGATAGAAGGACATGACTTTGCTCGGCTGGGATACTTTTCCTGTGCTTCTGGGGCCTTGCACTCCTAAGGGCTTTCATTCCTGCCTTCACTAGGTCCACACCTGTCCTCACCTGGAACATAGGAATAGTATTGTGCTGGTATCGATGAAGTATGCCACTCTTATTTACTGTGCAGCACATTCCACTAAAAACACCTTTGCCATAGGACAGCTTCCAGTGGTATCTGAGATTTGTATTCAGGGCCAGCCCAAGGGTTTTTGGCACCCTAGGCAAACTATGATTTTGGCGCCCCCTACCCCACATGTTGTAAGAAAGAACATATGTAAAAAATTCCCTTCCATGTAATTTGGTGCCCCTTAAAGCCTACCGCCCTGGGTGACCACCTAGTTCACCTGTATGGCTGGTCTGGCCCTGTTTGTATTCTAGTAATATTAGAATGATCAAGGACCATGGTCCCATTAGTGAAAGCACGAAACATATTCGTGCCATGCTTTCTCCAACCACTGAGAAAGCTTTCTTTGAAAATGGTTGATAAATATTGATTTTTTTTAATGGCTTCTGTTGTTGATGTTCGGTTGGTACATATGACAACACCCTTCAAGTCATAACAAAACAGAAATTCCAAACCTGAAATTGAGTTGGATGCCTTATCGTTTAGCTGACATGAGTTAACATTTTGCCCAAGCTTCATCTGCTTTGAATCTTTGCACACAACTGTTGGGGCCAAGGAAGAGCATCTCATCTCACAGGCTATGTCTATGTTAGAAAAGTTAAGTCAACTTTATTAAGTCGACTTAACTTTTCTAGTGTAGACATAGCCCCTTAACACTTTAAGTTGATGTAATAAGGTCAATTTAGCCGCTAATCCCCATCCACACTGTCTTAAGTCAACTTAATGAAGTCAATTTAAGCATTAAGTTGACCTAAAACAAGGTGTTATTAAGTCGACTTAACTTTTCCTGAGGTCGACTTAAAGAAATGCTTATGTCGACTTAAGGAAAGCCCAGTGTGTATGTGGAGTAGTTTAGGTCGACTTAAGCCTCTTTAAGTCGACCTAACTAGTAAGTGTAGACGCACCCACACTTAGCAGCACACAATGTACTACCCTAGTATAAAATTAACCCCACCAATTTATAAGTGAGAGTTTGGCTGTCTCCTGAAATTAGCTTTTTAATTCTACTTAGTGCTTTTCATCAGTAGATCTCAACTGCTCTGCAAAGGAAACAAGATTCATTAGCTTCATTCTACAGATGAAGGAAAGGTGAAAATGACTTTCTCCAAAAGTAGTTAAGAGCATGGATTCAGTGTTTTGTGCAAGTAAAATTGGAGGCTGGAAATCTCATTTCTTGGGTCCTATTAAGAACTGAGCAAACTCTGTAAAAACAAATTTTATAATTATTGGACTAGATCCTCAGCTAGGGTTATTAGTTATAACTCCACTAACTTCTATGAACCTGCCCAATTTACAGCACCTGAGGAGCTGGGCCAGTTGTGAATATTTAAATAATTTTGGTATAGACTAAAAATTAATAGAAACAACTTCAGTAGTGAAGCCAGTAGAGAAAAGTGTTTTCAATTTATGGGCAATCCACAACTAGACAGAGGCGAATTTGTCTACGTTATTTGCAATCAATTATTATTGGAGCTGAAATTTATTCCCTGCTCTGCCATGGAGTGGCTGTGTAACCGTGGCAATGATTCTCTGTGGAATGGTCTTCTTGAAGGGATACTTACCTTTAGGGATGAGGCTGAAGAGCTGGTCAACTGAACTATTTTCATTTGGAGAATGAAGTTCTATTGAAGCCTAATTTTTTTCCCTAAAGAGAGTTGATTTTGCTGAAAGCAAAAAGTTCTGACTGTCTCAAAAACATCCCATTTAGATGTTTTTCGAATTTAAAAAAATACATATTTTCAATTTGTTCTTTTAAAATTTGATATCATAGTATACATAAAAAAGTTGAAATTCTGAACATTTTGATTTTTTCAGATTGACCCCAATTCTGCTGCAGAGAATTTTTAAGTTGTAAGATTTTGTTCCAGACTGAAATGAAAACCCAATTTCACAGTTGTCAATCCTCCACGAAACGGAATTTCCATTCTCTGCACAGTTCCACTTAGTAACGTTGGAGCTGATGATGGCGTGTACTCCAATATACTCCAATGTTGTAGTAATGCTGGAGCCAAAAGGAGGAGGCTGTGTTCTGAGGAGGTCTCCCTTGTGCTGTTGCATAGGGGCAAGCACTAATGTGCTTGCTTACCCAGGTAGTATCAAGAAAGCATGGAGTGGGGGTGACCTGAAGTCCATTGCACCCTCCCCCATGCAACAGCCAGAAGAAGGGGGAGAAAGTATAGGGTGGCATAGCATCTCCTAGGGAATCATGAGGTGGAACTGAAGCTATTTCAACTAGAATTTTGTTAAGACTCCCAGTGCAGTACATTCCTCAAAGCAGGGCTTTGCCATTATGATAGCCTTTATTAAGGCTGAAATCTTCAAAGATGCCTAATGGATTTGGATACCTGATTTATACGGACACTAACTAGCCATCCATATCCAGTAGGCAGCTGTGACTTTCCCAGCCTGAGGGCCTGAGACCCTGAGATGAGGGAACAAAATATGAATTACACGTATTAGCACTGTATGAGAAATGCTGCCTCTTCTTTTCAAAGCCCTGAATCCGCATTTAGTGTCCACTAACCCTGTTTAACCCAGCCCTCCCTGCCCAAGTTATTTTCATGAGGAGTTTTCCTTTACAAAGCCTCCAGGCATTTGTTCTACTCAACCCTAACATCACTAAGGTCCTGTTTGCTGGGAAAAGTTTGTCTGACCCAGTCTGAACTCCATAGCTGCTAAATTCAAAGATGACAAAACAATCTAAATTCAATTTCTCTGTGCCTTGATCTAAAAGGGAGCGTTAAAGCATTTTTCAAATGACAACGTTGCACAATGTGCCATTAATCACAAATGACAACTTCTCCTGAGCAGCCACTGGTTGATCCTGATGTTGTCAAACTTTCTTTTTCTTGTGACATCTCTCTGATTGGCATCTCTCTTTAGTACTTTTGTGACCTTGCCACTGTATAGATCCACAGAAATCACCAGGAAAAGAGCAATTTCATTAGGGGGCAGAGTTGATAAAAGGAGGTCAAATGGTTACTGAGAACTCTGAGCACCACAGATTTAATGATTGATTAATGGGAGAAAGAGAATGGGGAAGAGCTAAAGACATAGAAATTCATATGTGCTAAAGTCTCCAGTCATGATTCTCTAATAATAGTTCAAAGATCTTTATTGACTACGTCACATTATTTCTTTTGGGCATAACTGGTGCTGACTAATATCAGGCCATGGGAAGAGTGAGGCGAGGAAGGAAAACAAATTTACCACCTTATGTATGGAGGTCGTCTTGTAAGAGGAACACGTTTATAGAGAGAGTTGGTGACTTTGTGGATACTTTTTGGTCTTATTCTTCTTGTGATCAAATAGGTGGTCACATAATCCCACCCCACCAGGGTTGGCACCCTAGTTTGCACTTCTAGCAGGTATGGAAACTGAATTCTCTCAACTGTAGAGCTCAGAGCTAATACACATTCATGAATCTTTTTGGAAAGCATGTGTGTGCTGATTTACAATGGCTAGAGAGATGGCTTTTTTTTCCTAAGGCCCAGGCATGAATACATGCATAGCAAACTAACTACTAAATCTTTGCAGACAAACTGATAAAAGCCTGCTGTGTCATGAGGAATAGAATGCATTAATGATCAGCAAAATGCATCTCTATGAGGCACCCTCTGCTGCTGTCTCTGTCCTGTGTCCCAAGTCAAATCTAGATAGCACCTTGGCAAAATGAAATATCCAATGCTGACAGCCAACAGCATTGTGCTAGCCATGAAAAAGCAGCTGTCTGCATGGTTCTGCCTCACGTCTTATCAAAGTAGTTCTCATGATGCAAGCTGTGTGTCCAGGTTGATATGTTAAGCAGAAAGCAGGCTATGAGGAGAAGTCACACAGAATATGCAGGATGGGACACATGCTATTTTGACTCAAACTCTGCACATTCAACATTGATGTCCAAGTGAGGGTGCCTAGTCAATTGATTGCCTTTCCTGATGATGAATATACTCTGCAAGGGGTCTTTGGTACTTAGAGTAAGGGTCGGGACTCTTGGATTCGGCAGTGTATCTAGCTCAGTGTTACATTAAGAGACCATTCAACAGAAACACTAAGGCAGGCACACATCCCTGCAACAAATGCTGTTGTCAAATCTGTTCACATATCTACACAAATGACATCGTCATAGGACCTAATCAAACCAGCTACTCCATCAAGGGCACATTCACCTGCTCATCCACCAATGTGATATATGTCATCAAATGCCAGTAATGCCCCTCTGCCTTATACATCGGACAATCTGTACTGTCTCAGCGCAAAAGAATAAATAGACACAAATCTGACATCAGAAATGGCAACATTCAAAACCCAATAGATGAACACTTCAATCTCCCATCATGCTCGGTGAAAAAAATGACAGGTGCAGTGCTCCAACAGAGAAGCTTTAAATCAAAGTTTCAAAAGGAAGTTGCAGCATTGGAATTCATATGCAAATTTCACACCATAACTTGGGCTTGAACAGAGATATGGGCCGGTTCTCTCATTACAACAGGTGATTTCCCCCTCTTTCAATCTTCCCACCTTCTTTTCTGTTGTTCCACATTGTTTGAATCAATACAACCTATTTGATTTGCTTAAATAACCTTTACTGACCTTGTGCCTTGCCCTTCACTGCATTTATTTTTCCCTTCCACGCTGTATGTTTACCATTTCAGCATCTGAAGAAGTGGGATTCACCCACGAAAGCTCATGTGGTAAATAAAATTGTTAGTCATTAAAAGTGCCACAGGACTCCTTGTTTGTTTGGCTGAACTAGACTAACATGGTTACCGTGCTGGAACCATTCAGAGAGCCATTGCATAACCTAGCCACATCTCAGTTTCTATCAGTTTACCAGTTTCTATCCTAAATAAATAAATAAATAATACACTCATATTCTATGTCTACAATAGAAAAGTTAAGTTGACTTTGTTAAAAGACTTAAAGTCGACCTTATTGAAGTCGACTTAACAGTGTGGACTAAGTTGACTTAGCTTTAAGTCGACCTAGTCCACTTTGTTAAGTCGACCTAACCACCCTTAAGTCGACTTAATAAAGTCGACTTAAGGGTTACTCCATGTCCACACCATCCTTAAGTTGACTTAAGGAGTCGATTTAAGGGTTAAGTCGACTTCATGAGTGGTAATAACAAGGTCAACGTAAGCTTTTATTAAGTCGACTTAAGGATTTCTTAAGTCGACTTAATGAAAGCTTAGTGTCGACGTGGTTTAATTTAAGTCAACTTAAGCCTCCTTAAGTCGACTTAAATTGCTAGTGTAGACATAGCCATAGATATTGGTAAATGATGGCATAGTAATTGGTAAACTGAGGTATATGTATATCTACATCCGCCACAGGCTTTACCTACACCAGGAAAGGGAGTTCAGTCAACATTTACCACCTTGTCATTAATATGTTGTCACTCAAGGTACATCTACACTTACAAATTAAGTTGATTTAAGGAGGCTTAAGTTGACTTAAACTACTCTGCGTCCACACTGGGCTTTCCTTAAGTGGATTTAAGCATTTCCTTAAGTCAACTTAAGGAAAAGTTAAGTCGACTTAATAACACCTTGATTTAGGTCGACGTAACGCTTAAATCGACCTCATTCGACTTAAGCCAGTGTGGATGGGGATTAGTGCCTAAATCCACTTTACTAAGTTGACTTAAAGTGTTAAGTTGACTTAATAACGTTGACAAGGGGCTATGTCTACACTAGAAAAGTTAAGTTGACTTTCGTTAAATCGACTTAATAAGGTCAACTGTAAGTCGACTTAAAGTCTACCTTATTAAGTCAACTTAATAAAGTACACTTAACTTTTCAAGTGTAGACATAGCCTCAGTGCCTGGCATGTTTAAGTGTGTATTAGCTGGCCCTGCTTTGTCTACTGAAAAGACCATCTTAGCCCTTGTCTATGCTCTTTTTTATAGCAGTATAACTGTCTCTGAGAGGTATGATTTTTGTTAGATAATATAACCTGTTGCTTGGACCCAGTTATAATATAATTATATAATTTACTCCCTTCCTGTATTGGATAAGAGGTACTAGTGTAAGCACACCCACAACTGGGAGTGTGTGTAGGGGACCTTGTATTGGGGTAGCTATAGGATTAATTACAGCTTGCTTTAGGAAACGTGCAAACAACTCAATATTTCAGTGTAGAGAAAGCCTAGGGTCAAGGGGTTGCGTGACTTATTTACTGTTTATTGTAGTCATTATTTTAAAAATGTTTACAGGCCTAGAATACATATTTAAAGATAAAAATTCTAAGGTTATATCTACACTACAAATACTAATCATTTTCTAACATCTGTTAACTAACAACTGTCAACAAAGAACAAGAGTTTGTTCCTAGATGTTGGAGCCCACTCATTGTACTGGTGACCAAACAGTCTTGATACAGTGACAAATTGATAGATTGTAGTTGTCTAGTTGACACATGTCAAGTAGAGTTACACACATTTGCTTCTTGTCTACAAGTTGGTTAATATGTATTAAAACAGCTCGAATTCATGTGAACATAGCCTATCTGAGATCTTAGGGGCACCAGTTTAAGTGAGGGGAGAATGTGGCCCATTAATTAATTCTGCCAATTGCCTTGTGAGATATGTATTACCACCTGCCAATTGTGGAAGAGAAAATGGAAGGAAAAAGGAGTATCAAGTCCAAGGGAACAGTCCTGATTAGATTTCAAGGGTTCTTTTCTCCCACTCAGCTGTCTCTAGACCACCATGCCAAAACTTTCTTAGAAGACACTTTTCTTGTCTGCTGAAGAGGTACTATAAACTTTATTATATAACTATTATATCAGTTCACATCTTTTCTACCCCATTATTTTTCTACCATAGCTTTTCAATGCTTTTTCAATATGAGTGTCACTTTGTTATTTTATTTTCTTGGAAGAGATTTAGAGAATGAGAAACAAGCACGTATGATTATATCCTGCTCTGTAAACAAGCACATTAAATTTAAATAGCTGAGGGGGCCACTCAGGAAGTTTTCAATCTTCCACAAAAAATTGAGGTGTTTGGGATAAATTTTGTCTTCTATGGAGGAGCTAAAATCCCATTGGATAGAAATATTTGTAATTAAGACTTAGGGTTTCATTTCTTTGGACTAAAGGCTATTAACCAGATAGGCAGGAATTGCTGTTTGCCAGAGGCTGGAAATGGCTCATGGGATTGATCACTTGATGATTACCTGTTTTATGCATTCCTTTCGGAGCACCTGGCATTTGCAACTGTCAGACGACAGGACACTGGGTTATATGGACTATTCATCTGGCACAGTATGGCCATTCTTATGATAGCCCTTAATGTTGCATATGTCTAGATTTTTGTAACTCTTATCTCAAACAAAATAGTTATATAAACTCCTGGCACACTTGGCATAGCTAAATGTGGAAGGTCAGATCGGGGTGCATGGGTGTAGCTTCCCCCTTTAAGTATTGCATCAAGTATGTGACAGCTGATACGTCACACCAGCTAAATCACCGGACTGTGATGTGGCCTATGAGGCTATTTTAGCAGCCCTCAGGAGTGTTGCACCACCTACATGATACTAATTGACTGTTGTGTTTTATCCCTTTTCCGTGACTGCTCCTTCCTTAATTATCCTCGGGGATTCAAACAAGCAAATGCATGTCTTTCTTTTGTCACAGTATTTACTGCATCTTTACTCCAGGGGGCTGGGATGCCCTTTTGTTTGAAAAGTTTCCTGTGTCAACATTTTGCAAGCACTCTCAGCTTAGACTGTAAACTCTTTGAGGCAGAGCATGACATTTCAAGGAAGTGCATAGTGGTTTGCACAATGGAAATCTGACCCCTGACTGGGGCTGTAGGTACTACAGCCGTACGAGTCACCACCACCATCTGAAAGTTGCAAAGCCTGGTGCAAAGTGTAAGAAAGGCAAGAGGAGTCTTACATTAAATTATCACTAAAAGGGTATTTGAATGTGGTTCTTCTGCATTGCAGAAGAACATTGTCGTTATTGGGCTACCAGAAGCTCTGGTTTGGGCCTCTCTCAATGCATTCTGTTGAAGCTGTTGCTCTTTGGATAAACAATTAAATAGGCATTAGAGCAGGGGGACTGGACCCCAGGTCTCCTGCCACCCCGCTGAGTGCCCTAAGCACCAGGCTATGGAATCTCTCTCGGTGCATCTACACTAGTAAATTAAGTTGACTTAAGCAGGCTTAAGTCGACTTAAATTACTCTGCGTCCACACTGAAGTTTCCTTAAGTTGACTTAGGCTACTGCTTAAGTCGACTTAAGGAAATTTAAAGTCGACTTAATAAGACCTGCTTTTAAGTCGACTTTAATGCTTAAGTTGACTTCTTAAGTCGATTTAAGCAGTGTGGACGTCCTAAGTTGACTTACAGGGTAAGTCGACTCAGGGCAAGGCAGGGGAAAAAGGGAATCCCTGCTCCCTTCTCCCCAGGAAGCCGCTAGCAGCTTGTCTTGGGGAGAACCAGTCCCGCGCAGCTAGTCCCAGCTTCCTTCTTCCCGGGACTGCTCAGGTCCCGGGAAGAAGGGAGCGCGGAGCTCCTTTCTGCCCAGGACCCCATGGTCCTGGCCAGAAGGGAGCGCGGGGCTCCTTTCTGCCCGGGACCGTGCTCCAGCTGCTAGGGAGCCTCCGGAGGTTCCCTCGCACTGGAGCACTGTGCCTCCGGGGAATCCCTAGCAGCTGGAGCTCCCTTCAGAGCAGCTGGAGCTCCCTTCGGCCAGGACCACTCCCTTGGACCGCTTGGACAAGCCTCCCTAGCCTGGGGAGCCGAGACTCCAAAGGAGCTGAGCCTCCCCCTGGATCAAACAAGTCGACTTAGGGTGTGTCTACATTTACAAATTAAGTCGACTTAAGCTTGCATAAATCGATTTAATTTAATCTGCGTCTACACTACATTTTCCTTAAATCGACTTAAGCATCAGCTTAAATTGACTTAAGGAAAATTAAAGTCAACTTTATAAAACCTAGTATAAAGTCGACTTTACTGGCTAAGTCGACATTATTAAATCAATTTAGCCAGTGTAGACTCAGATTAGCCCTAGCTTGATTTAAGTTGACTTAAAGGGCTCCAGGGCTCCCCCACTGCCCTCCCTGCCAGAGTGGCTGGCACAGGCAGAGCCTGGAGTGCCCTCCCCCCCCCCCCCCCATAGAGCAGGACACAGCCCTGCACACCCTGCTCCTATGCCCTGCCAGTGTCCCTGTCCTGTTCAGCCTCCATTGTATCCAGGTACAATGGGGCAAATGCTGAGCCCCCTGGCACTTGGCAAGGGGTGCCCCCCCTGCCACCGTGGACCACTCCCAGATCCATCTAGTCCCTAGAACTCGACTAAGGTATCCAGTGTGGATGCTCTAAATCGATTTGGCAGGGTCCCCTTTAGGTTGACTTAATTTTTGAGTGTACACATGCTAAGTCGACTTAGCAAAGTCAACTTATTTGGCCAAGTGTAGACATAGCCTTAGAGAATTTTGTGTAGACTCTCTAAGTTGACTTAGTAAGGACAGCTTTAAGTGGACTTAAGAGTCCTGTGTGGACTCTTTACGTCGACTTAATAAGGTCGACTTAAAGTTGACTTAGTGAAGTGGACTTAGTAAAGTCGACCTAAATTCCTAAGTGTAGACATAGCCTCTCTGAGCCAATGACTATTGAGTCTTTTATCCAGAGCCAAACAGCTTCAACAGGACAGACTAAGAGAGCATCTTTACTGCAGGATGCATATTCATAGCCTACCAGTTAGGGAACAAATCCTGTTCCCCCATCAAACAGAGAAAAGATTTGAACCCTCGGTTTCCTAAGTTGTGGGTAAGTGCTCTGGCCTTTGGCTAACCTTTATGTGGTGTTGGTAAGAGCAGCAGAGTAACTACCACCTTCTGCTGGGTTTCTGAAAGAAATGGCTTAGGCCTCTACTTCCACTTTTGGAACACAACACAGCCCCTTTGTGAATCCAGGCCTAGGTGCCCAGACATTATATGCAGCAACGGGGAGCAAAACCTTTGGCAGATTCGGCCTTACAGACTGAGATGAATGGTAAAGAGCCCAGTTCAACAATCTAATATTCATTTCTTGGAAGGCTACTGTGACTGTTCTTATCTGAACAGATTGTCACTGAAAGAAGCAAATACAGAGGCCCTACTGTACAGTTTAGGTCTTTGGTAAACCTTAATATTATTAGAAGTAGTATGTGCTTCTATAGTTGTGGGAGTCAGAAAGTGGTGACCATCCCAACATGGTGTTTGATATTTATTCCGTATATCATCACTATTAATTGCAATGCAGATGTAAATTATGCCTCTCAATTTAAGTATGAATAAGAGTATTTTATATTTGAAAACTTGAGAAATACAGTGAAGAAAAAAAAAGCAGTTTCTTGCCAAGTGTTAAAAAGTACTTTCAAAAGATTTTCCTTTACTAGGCGTCTGGACTCAGAATGCAAATCTTCAAGCCTGGCTATGGTATAGCACAGCATGAGAAGTTCTGACCACCCAAAGTGGAACAATTTATTGCAAGAACAAGAGAGAAAAGCCAGACTCCAAGAGGATGATATAATCCCTGGGTTAGAGAAACAGCCAACATAAAGTTTCCAGTTACAATTTAACTAAGGAAAAGTAAAAACCTCTTTCCTATGTGGTTGTAAGATTTATATCAGTTTGGCATTCTGCTTGCCTAACCTCATGTATTTTCTTTACTGAATCCTGCAAGCTGCTGAGCTTCAGCTCAACATGGCTTGTAGAGTCTATAATCAGTTACGATGAAGACGATGACTAGACAATGGGGTAGAGATCTGAGATCAAGAACAAAGCATGTTGACATATAAACCAGACAAAAATTGGCCTTTTTAGTAACAAACTGTTTCACTTTGGGCAAACCAGCTTCAAAAATGCTGGGAGCAGGTCAAACCACAATTTCCTTCCCATATAGCCGCAAGTCAAGTTAGTTAAAGCTTAACTGAATGGAGTCTCCAAGCCAAAGGCTTGGGTTTTATGGTTATGCTCATTCCTCTGAAATAGACTGCCATTAAGCTACAGTTCCAATTCCCTTCTGTCTGCAAAAAATTACTACAACAAAATAATTAAAACAACGAGCAGCCTAATTTGTAGTTAAAACCCTCTCCTTCTCATTCCAGTTGACAAGCTTAAGCTTGTTAGTTTTCAGGGCCCTCTGGAAGAAAGGACTTCTCTTATTTTTCCCCTACCAGCTTTCCAAGTATTCCTTGATTTATTTACCATCAAGACGGCTTGAACTTAAATGCCTTTAGCAATCCTGGTTTTCCTAGGAATTGCCAGGCTGAAGGAGATCTCTGCTCCTGTGTCCTCTTTCTGACACCAGCCACCCTGAGATGTTTCAGAGAAGGTGCATAAAAGCCCATTTTGCTAAAGCCTCACCAGTAACAGAATGAGGGTCACCACTGTCAGAGTGAAATGACCAAATTAATTTTCTTCATAGGTTAATATTTGACTCTGCCCTACATCATTGCTGGTTCACAAGGCTAGGAACTGGATTCTTTCTCAATGAGTGCTGGCCAGATTCCAAAGTTATGTATTCAGCCCTGGAACCAAAGGAGATAAGTGTCACATCTGGTGGGTAAGCCTTCTCTGCTTTGCTTGTCTCTCTTGAGTACTTTTCAGTGTTGCCTTATCTTCTGTGGCTCTCTGACCCACTCACAGATGAGCCTCTCATCTGCCTTCCCAACTTTCAACCTATACTCTTTGTCACCGTCCTCCCCCTGTCCATGTTAGATAAAAGCCACATGGACTCTAGATGCACCACAATATCAGCCCTCCTGTTGTTCAAATCTCTACAGCAACCCCACCTTCAAACTTGAACTGTGCTACCAGAGCCATTCCCTCTCCTCCCAAAGAGGGGCAAGAGTCTGAGCCATCACTTTCCCCTCCAGGAGCTGCAGCAGAGCACTATTGCTATTAGGCATCAAACACCCTTGGGAGAAGCAGGAACGCACCCCGCTCCCCAATACATATCCATAACAGACCTATGAAAATCAAAGCATAGAGCTGTATTGTCTGGCCCTTAATTTGGCCTTGCTTCCCTGCTGCACCAAGCTCCCTGCAAATCCAGTGTTGCATAAGACAGTAGCTGCACTTCACGGCATGCAATGTGTCAAGTGCTTTCTGTGTTTGATGCTGAGCACTAAGGCTATGTCTACACTTGCACTTTTAAGTCGACTTTAACTAAGTCGACTTTAAGGTAAGTCGACTTAGTGAGTCTACACTTAAAATTAAAGTCGACTTAAAGAGGATCTTACAAAGTCGACCTAGAGCGTCCACACTGGATGCTCTAGGTCGACTTTGTGGGGCTAGGGGGACCTTGGGCAGGTCCACGGTGGCAGGGGGGCACCCCCTGTGTACAATGGGGCAAAGGAGGACAGGGTCCCTGGTAGGGCAGAGCCCTGTCTGTGACACTGTCTGGATTTAGGGAAGCATTTATGATATTATTATTGTCTCCTTAATGTTTAGGAATTTGCCAGGTGATCTGGTCCCAGGGAGTAAACTGATGACCATTAAGGATACAATGGTTGTATTCTTTATGTCCTCAATGGCTCATCAGGATACTTTCTGGGGCCATTCTACCTGGCAAATTCCTAAACATTAAGGAGACAATGGTTGTTCACACCCTCCGTCTAAGACATTTCTCCAGAATGACACGTTAAAGTATGGATATAACATCAAATTCTTAACTTCTAATCGAAATAGAATTCCTAGACATAAACTATATAATCATTCCCAGCAAATTACTACCTTTCTATTGATACCAAACATGACATAGTTCCTATGGATTATAGCATTTATGAGATATCCATAGAAAATAATATCATAAATGCTTCCCTAAATCCAGACAGTGTCACAGACAGGGCTCTGCCCTGCCAGGGACCCTGTCCTCCTTTGCCCCATTGTACACAGGGGGTGCCCCCCTGTCACCGTGGACCTGCCCAAGGTCCCCCTAGCCCCACAAAGTCGACCTAGAGCATCCAGTGTGGACGCTCTAGGTCGACTTTGTAAGATCCTCTTTAAGTCGACTTTAATTTTAAGTGTAGACTCACTAAGTCGACTTAACTAAGTCGACTTACCTTAAAGTCAACTTAGTTAAAGTTGACTTAAAAGTGCAAGTGTAGACATAGCCTAAGAGACCTGTTCTATAGGGCTATATCTACACTTGAACAGTTAAGTCAACTCTGTTAAGTCAACTTAACAGGTCGACTTAACTTTTCAAGTGGAGACGCGGCATTCATTGGAAGTGACTCCCCAGTGAGAAAGCACCTGGATCTCTTCCCCAGGAAGCTGGGGTCCCTCCAAGAAGGGAGTGGAGGCTTCCTTCTTGCTGGGACTCGTGAGGGTCCTGGTGAGAAGGGAGCCAGTCTCCTCTGTCCCCGGGACCCACATGGGTCCCAGCAAAAAGGGAGCTACGGCTCCTTTCTTGCCGGGACCCACGGCTTCCCGGCAGAAGGGAGCCGTGAGTCGGAACCCAGGGCTCCCTTCTTGCTGGGACTCCCATGCAGGTCCCGGGGAGAAGGGAGCACAGGCTCCCTTCTTGCCAGGAACCCCACTCCCTTCTCCCCAAACCCCCGTGGGTCCGGGCAAGAAGGAAGCCACCGGCGCTCCAGCTGACAGTGGATCCCTGACCTAGGGTGCCCTGGGATCCTGTGGGTCCCGGCCAGAAGGGAGCCCAGTGCTTGCTTTTCCTGGGGACCCGAGTGGGTCCCAGCCAGAAGCAAGCCCTGCGTTCTCTTTTTCCCGGAATCCACGCGCGGGTCCCGGGGAGAAAGAGCTGCGGGTCCCTTCTTGCCGGGACCCGCAGGGTTCTGGGGCACCCTAGGTCAACTTATAGAATAAGTCGACCCAGGGCAGCCACACCGTCTTTTAGGTCAACTTAACAAATTGACCTAATTGTTAAGTTGACCTAAAGACCGGTAGATATTAAGTCGACTTAAGCAGCCGCTTCAGTTGACTTAATGAAAGCCAGGTGTGGACGCGGCTTTCTTTAAGTCGACTTAAGCCTCCTTAAGTAGACTTAATTTGCAAGTGTAGACATAACCTATCTGACATGAGGAACACTACTAGTGATTGGCAGTGATATAGTGGGCTATGTTCCCTGCCAGCATACAGGCTTAAAGACTTCACAGCAGGACTGTCAATGCAGGGCGCAAGCTAAGTCTGAAGTGGACCCTGATCACACAGCATCTACACACAATTTCCCTGCAGAAAAATGAAGCTCTGCGGTTTTCTGTTGGCCAGTGAAGGGAGAATAACGGATTCAAATCCCCCATCTGTCTGTCATTGTATTTCTTTGGTTTTAAGCTCTTTCTCCCAGTCTCTCTCTCTCTCTGGAAAGGTTCCTCATATTCCCCACAGCCCAAACCATGTGGTACTGTGCAATTTCTCTTTACAGTGGTTCAGCCAAACCTTTCCTCAATTTGTACCTCCCAAAAGACAGTTTTATATGAATTCAGAATTCAAGATAAAACTGGTGTAAATTAAAGCCAGACAAATCCCAACTAGAAATAAGGCAAACTTTATTTAAAAAAAAAAAAAATAAAATAAAAAAAAAAATCAAAGGAGATTAACCATTTGAAGAATCTTCTCAGGGGAGTGATGTATTTTCCATCTCTTGGTATCTTCAAATTAAAACCAGATGCTATTTTGGAAGACGACCCTTAGCTAACCAGTGCATTTTGCTCAGTGCATGGCTGATTGAAAGATATTCTATAGTTGGCATAATACCAAGGTCAGACTGGAGGAGGTAATGGACCCTTCTAAACATCCATGATTATAAGCCTTTCTTTGATTTGGGGGGTGGAATGTGTTTAAAAAAATCCCTAAATTTTCATTTTTTTCTCCTCAAAACAATAAATCAATTTGGGTATAGTCCAAAGGTCATAGTTCGGGGGACCCAAAGGTTTTGAGTAGAGATGTGCCAGTAAAGGTTTGTTTGATTTGGTGACCAAACCAAAAAAAAGGAAAAAATGTTTTGGGTCAAATGAAATGTTTTGAAATTGGATTTTATTATTTAAAGTTTAAGTAAAATGCAAAATAAGTAATTTTGAATCAAAGTAAAAATATGTGACTATCTGAATTTTTTGGAGGAGGCTGGGGCTGGTTATTGAAACAATTTGGCAAGTCTCATGGGAATGGGTGAAATGTTTCAGCCATCTCATATCTACATTTAAAAAAAAAAAAAGTTTAAGCTTTAAAAAAAGAAAGAAAGTCGACTTAGCCAGTGTAGTTGTGGAATAACCCTAAGTCGAATTTAAGTTGACGTAGGGGGCTCCAGGGCTTCCCCACTGCCCTTCCTGCCAGCGTGGCTGGCACAGCCACATCCTGGCATGCCCCACAAGGGGCAGGGCAGGGCAAAGCCCTGCCCACCCTGCCCCTATGCCCTGCCAGGCTCCCTGTCCCCCTTTGCCCCATTGTACCAAGGTACAATGGGGCAAAGGCTGAGCCCCCTGACACTTGGCAAGCGGTGCCTCCCCTGCCACCGTGGACCTGTCCTAGGTCCACCTAACCCCTACAAGTTGACCTAGGCATCCAGTGTGGACGCTGTAGGTCGATTTTGTAGGGTCCCCTCTAAGTCGACTTAAAATGTAAGTGTGGACATGCTAAGTCAACTTAAATTAACAAGTGTAGACATAGCCCTGTGGCCTTGTTGCTATGTTTCATAGATTCATAGAACTGGAAGGGACCATGAGAGGTCATTGGCTATGTCTACACTAGAAAAAGTTAAGTTCACTTTGTTAAGTTGAATTAATAAGGTCGACTTTAAGTCGACTTAAAGCCGACCTTATTAAGTCGACTTAACAAAGTAGACTAAGTCGACTTATTCTACTTTGTGAAGTCGACATAACCGGCCTTAAGTCGACTTAATAAAGTCGACTTAAGGGTTACTCCATGTCCACACCATCCTTAAATTGACTTAAGGAGTCGACTTAAGGCTTAAGTCGACCTAATGGGCGGTTTTTATTAGGCCAATTTAAGCTTTAATTAAGTCGACTTAAGGAATTTCTTAAGTTGACTTAATGAAAGTCTGGTGTAGACAGGGAGTAAATTGCTAGTGCAGACATAGCCAGTGAGTCCAGTCCCCTGCACTTATGTCAGGACCAAGTACCATCTAGACAACCCCGACAGGTGTTTGTCTAAGCTGCTCTTAAAAGTTCCCAATGATGGAGATTCCATAACCTGCCTAGGAAACTTATTTCAGTGGTTAATCACCCTGACAGTTAGGATTTTTTTTCCTAATGTCCAACCTAAACTTTTCACCTCAGAAGTGGCTTCTTTTCAGTAGTGGACAAACTTGTAGTATGAAGTTCCAGAGGGGGAGCCATGTTAGAAGTGCCACAGGACTCCTTGTTTGTAGTATGAAGCAATTTCTTGAAGACGGTTTTGACTAGCCAGGTTTTTCCTATGCAAAACTGCATTCGGCAGCACTGCACTTGTGCAAAGATATTGTTCCCTGCCTAATAATATCTGCAAACATAATTTTGCCCAGCCAAAATCAGAAGCATGCTTTCCATTGTATTAATAAAGTTTGTAAAAGAAAGTCTCCCCCAGAATAAATATCAGATCATTCAGTCACTCAAGCTTATAAGCGTTATCCTTGCGATGCAAATTTCATACTACGTTTTAGTGTCTTAGGTATTTAATCAAGATGCTGCCTTATCACTGAAGCTGTTGCTAAATCAAACACCTTGAATGTGTAACAGATGCAAAACTGCACCTAAGAAATTGCAATCAATGGAACGATATCAAAGTTTCTTCTTCATCTCAGAGGATGTATGCCTGAGGCCTATTGACAACACACTTGTTTGTAGGACAGGAGACTTACAGGTTCAAAGCCACAAAGCACTGAAAAGCCTATGTTTACCTTCTCTTTGTCTTTCATGTTCTTTTTTAAACAGGATGTGCCTCTCTTTGTAGATGTCTGCCACAGACACAGCTAGATACACAAAATATCAGTTAGCACATTAGTCACATTCTCCATCCAATTTTCAACCAGCCTGTATTTTAAGACAGGCTTTTTTAAGTTTATTTTTCGGCATTGAGTATATTTATTCCACTTGGGCTAAGATTTTTTTCAGAAGTGACTCATGATTCTGGGTGCCCATCTTGAGTTAGATTAAAAACTGGTGATTTTCAGAAGGGTATTCACTTTCTGAAACCCAGACTCCTTTGTCTCAAATGGGTTCTTCAACACTTTGTGTGCCCAAGCCATTAGTCACTTCTGAAAATCTTGGCCACAGGTCCTTATACACAAGTTTCCTCAAATATCCCAGACAGATGCACTGTGAAGGAGAGAGAATATATTTGAATAAACAACCGGGAGTCACTGGCTTGTGTAATCTTGGACAAGTCACTAAACATATCTGTGCCTAAATGTGCCCGCCTAAGAGATGGGTATAAATAGCATATACTGATCTGAAAATTATTATAAGATTTTATTAAATTAAGGAACTAAATTATCCTCTTGTGTAACAAACTAATTTCTTCAGTTTAGTTCCAATAGGCATGATCTGGCCTAATCTCTAATATGTGGAGAGATTTCCATGAAAGCAGTACATTATTATTAGTTAGTTGAGCTAAATAGTTCTGACTGGTACATTATAAAATTTACAGAATTTGATTCTACTTAATGTTGCTTCCCTATGCAAATAAATCCTGTATACTGTGTGAAAGAGACTCAGTTCTGGTGACAACCATGGGTATCTCTGATGAAATTGTATAGTTTTGTTCTTCTTGAAAGACTATAATTTGCATTTTCACTGAAGAGATAAAGAGACATCTAGACATTAACATCAGCACAAAATAAGACTTCCTCATCTTTCCACCATCAAAACATAAATGAAGATGTTAGTTTGGGAACCAATTGAGCTATCTAAATTATTCAGATTTGAAAGTTCCCAGTTAGCATGTCCCCCTCCCCCAAATTCATTTGTATTTAGACTACAGCAGGTTCAACCTACATCTGTCTAATGAAGCTCATGCTGAAAATCTCAGTTGGAAGTGCAGGGGGTCCAGGTCCATCCATCAAATCCAGTCATGATTATTTCATAAGCAACATTAAATGTCCAATAATGTCTTTAACTCACCACTTCAGTTATCTCAACTTAACCATACAATAATCATTTCCAAGAATCCATGCTGAATGTTACTGTATGCAGCTAAATCCCATTAATAAAAGAGATAGAATAAGTGTCAGGAGCCTGGCACCACAGTGATATGTATTTTAAACATTCAAAAAGGGTCTAGGACTCTAGGTACTTTTATAGCTCCCTCCTCCCTACCTTCATCACCTTCCCTACCCATCTGACCACCTCCAAAGTATTTAGAAAGAAATAACTCCCTCCACTTCTCTCCTGTAGGAGAAGTCGCTTGATTAATTTCATCCTCTTTTTACCTACCTGCAGTACAGAAAGGAGTGTGATGTGTGTGAGTAGATCTACAATCCCCACATTTCAGAATAGAATGAGTTAATGTAGGTGTTGTGATCATGTGTACACACACTAACTCCCCACCATTTTTCTGACATGACATTTGCAACTTTATCCTTCCTTTCCTCTTTGCTGCTTCTGTCCTGGTCCCCTGCAGATAGATGTGCTTAGTGCAGAAAGCAGCAGAGTGAACTTGACTGAGGAAAAACAGACTAGGAGTCTTGTGGCACTTTAAAGACTAACACATTTATTTATCACATGGATTTTCATGGAAGAAAATCTTACTTCTTCAGACACTTGAAGATGGAGAACTTATAGAAGTGGGATTTCTGACAAAGTGGGATTTTCTCCCATGAAAGCTTATGCAATAAATGAATTTGTTAGTCTTTAAAAGTGCCACAGGACTCCTTGTTTGTTTTGCTGAACTAGACTGACATGGCTATCCCTTTGATTCCTCAGTCAATTGCATGTTGTTAAGTTCCAGTCTCTGCAGAGCTCCCTGCCAGTTCTCCAGATACGGTCATTTCTACAGTGTGCCACATGGCATTTTCTACCCATACAGTTGAATAGAAAGACTGCACAGAACAAGACCAACAGGGAAAAGAAGTGACAATGGGGAGACATAAAGATGGAGTACAGAAGGGAAGAGAGGAAGAAATTGTCAATGAAGTCAGAGAGCAAATGCTGGGAAAGGTCAGTTCTTTCTGAACTGTGCCCGTCTAATTTATTTTCATGCTGTGGCCTGCAACAGGATGGCTATCCTTTTAGCCCCCCACCCCTATCCCTGCCTTTCTCATTGCCACTTATCTTTTGGGTTATGTAGAAGATTTTGAAGATTAATGGTGGAAAACGATAGTTTATGGTGTCCACATGTATGCAAATTCCTTTTGGAGTACATTGAATGGGTCAATCAATAGCACCCAGTGCCCCGTTAAAATTGGGTTAATCATCTCTAAGGGATATAACTGTACATATTTCAAAGTATAATTGTCTTGGGTAATGCTCTGCCAAGGCTCATTTTCTATCTGGCCACCTACGCTAGAGGTTTCCCACATGATACTGTGATTTGTCTCTTGAAACTCTTGTTGAATGCCGCTAACTTCTAAGATGCCATTTGAAAGACGATTTAAAACTCAAGCTAATGTTAAAGATGGTCATGTAAATTGAAACAGAAAAAAAAGCTTTAATTTGAAAATTGGAATCAGGTAAGTTTGAGAAGCTTCTACATTAAACATTTTCTAGTCTGAAAGACCAAATACAAACTGTTCTTCCCCCCCTCTTCCCGCCAAATCTTTGTACCTAATAAATATTCCAGTTGTCATCATCACCACCAATAGCTGTTGTAATGGAAAGGAGACCGATATGTAACAACATTATATAACAATGTTGATAGGTTACCTAGTTACCAAGAGCGACTGTATAATTAATATTAGAATGTTTATTATAGGTAGACTCTGAAGGATTAGATTTTCATCTGCAAACACACGACCTAACACAAAAATATTTCCATCAGTAATAGAAATAGGTACCATAAGAAAAATGCTGCTTGAGACTTAAAAATTTGATTTAAGGATATTTACTTTCTACATATGATATTGACAATTTGTGTTTCATCATTTAGAAAGTTTAATTTTTGAAATCTCAACATGTAGCGCTAAAGACGAATTTATACGATAGAATTGCTTCAAACAATGGAATATTCATTGATTAAAATGCCATGCTCGTTCATTCACTTGTAACTCCATATTGTAACCAAAACTCCATTTTGAATTGTTTTCTTCATTTTTTGTATTGCTCAGCCTAAGTTTTGCTGAAACTTTGTTTAGATGTGTGAACTGAGTTTGGATGTGTGAATGAAGGGTGTCTGTGTGATGGGTTCAGTCTCCAACTCCAGCCTGTCCTGATGTCAAACTGTCAGCACCATCTTAATGGCTGAAGAACAATGCAATCAAACCCTGCAAAAGCAAGAAGAATCCACCCTAGAAAGTAAGGGACAAAAAGCCCCAATAAAAACAAGATCAAAGTGACATCTGCCATTAACTGATGACTCCTGGTCATACAGTACACTGAGGCAGTGTGACACAGCAAGATCCATGGATAAAAGATGGGTGAGACTGCATAGCTTTGGGTAATGTTCTGGACAGCATCCAAGAACATTGGTGCACAGCTGTGTGCCCAACTGAGACCCCCACTCTTCCTCATGCCCAGCTTCCCTGGCAAGGTAGCTGCTATGGGCTGCGAACACCAGCCATAAACTCAAGCTATGATCACAAGCAACAATCAGGACTGGTAACTATACATGACCAACAAAACATCTGGGGTGTGTGTGTATGTAGGTGGGTACTAGATATTAGCTATTAACATAATTGTGTTTTCCTCACAGTAAACGTGGCATATTGCCTTGTCCCCCGAATAAGATTCTGCTAGTTTTTCTGTTTAGGTACAACAAACATACGCTGACATTAAATTATTATTGTCTGACCACCTCATTCTTGGCTAGTCCATAAGCTTCCCACAACTGTGAGGATTTAAATTGATGAACATTGAAAAAAATATGCTAAACCCACAATTTTGTGCAGCTAAGTAAATTTAGATACAAATCAGGAAAAAAAACAATTCTTTAAAACAAACATCCATCAAAATTGCAAAAGTTAAATTGAATTCTGCCAAGCCACAATGTCACAATGCTTGAATGCAATAGGGCCTGTGGAAAGAACAAACATAAAAGCAACAGTGACTGTCCAGACAAAAACATCTAGATACACGCTTGGGAGACAGCATCATGGCTGACCAGGCCTAGTGGGTGGAACTAACGTCAGGAGCCTGGAACTAGAACCAGGGTTCAGAAGCCAGGAAAGATAGCAGGGCTGAAGTAGGCTGGAACAGGGCAGGAACAAGGGAAGAGCAGGGCTGGAGGAAAGCTGGGGACTAGGGCCTAGTCTACACTGGGGAAGAGGGGTAAGCTGATGGGAGATATGCAATCAGATTGTGTATCTCCTGTGGACTTAATTACTCCTACTCCCAGCGGCGTCTTCACTAGGCTCCGTCAACTTGAAGCGCCCTCTGTTCGACGCAGCCTTACTCCACTTGAAGGGGTGGAGTTATTGTGTCGATCGGAAAGCACTTCTGGGATCGACTGAGCTGATCTACACTGCCCACTCAATCGATCCTGCTGCGTCAATCCATGAGGATCAATGCAGTTTTTTCAGTCTAGACAAGGCCTAGGGCATGTGGAGCAGCTAGCTAGGAATCCAGCTTGTTGCACATCCAAACTTAAGTAAGACTTCTGGAACAATCAGCAACCCTAGGAGCACCGACAATCAAGAGCTCGGTGGGCAGCACAACCTATGGTGCTTAGGTCCATAAGGCTCACAGTCCATGGATCAATCGCTGCACTTACACAGTTGTTGGCTGGTGGTACAGCTACAATGATCACTGAGGCAGGAACAGAGCTAAGTTCAAGACTCACCCATCTTCCCAAACAGGCCACGTTGTTCACATCAAAAACTTTGTCTCCAACAAAACACATGTGAAACCGTTGAAACATGCTTGGATTCTGCAAAGGAAGGAGGGATGTCTAGGATGGTGCTAGCGAGCTGACAAAGAAAGGCCAATATGAATGGGCTCTGTGGCGGAGTTGGGCTTCCCTGACTCAGGAAATGGTAAGCCTAGAGAAAATCAGGCTGTTTTTCTGTTTAAGACGTTTTCTCTGAAATTCTTTTGTTTTAAATAAATACTTTAGGCTAAGGAAGATGTTTGGGCACTGCTAACCACTGTCATTGCCTCACGAGGAACAGAACTGCATACAGCACGCTCCTGTTGAGGTAAAATCAGTCCCTCACAGAGGATTGGAGCACACCTGGTTTTGGAGAACTGAGCAATTGCACACAGGTGGGTAATGGCTAGAAACCCATGACCGAGAGAGGTGAGAGGTCAGTTTATCCACTCACTGAGACAGCTACTCTCAGTATACTGCATATGGCAGGTAAATAATTCTGCTTCTTACCAGTAGGAGAAAGTTTACATTACACTAAAGTAATCCAGTTACAGTACTTGCTAGCCAAGCGCAACTGTTCAAACGCCCCTGAAGAAATGCCTCTTTCCCGTGGATGAAGATCTGAGATGTTGTCAGCGATCTGTCTGTTTACGAAGGTGTCTCATTCAGAGCAGCATTTGAGGAGATTAGTCATTGCCAACGTTACCTGCACAGGGAAGCAAGTTGCATTTGTGTTCTTCCCTAGAACTCTATCTAGGAGGTTGGTTTATGGAAGGAGGGATCCCAGCTTTGAAATTTAAATGGGCCAGTCTATGGACTTACACTGTCCTTGTCACCATAGGATCTGTGTGCCTAATTATCACTAAAGGATTTCATCCAGGGAGCAGGTAGATTCAGCGATTTACCCAAGGATACAGAGTCTGCACCTGAACCAGGTCTAAGAGTTAGGGCTTGAGGCCTAGTTTTCAGCTCTACTTCCTTGACCCTCTTCTTCCTCCACCAGAATCTCTGAGACTGTAACAGGTTAAAAGAACAAAACAAAAACAGAATTTAGGTGCTACATGGTTTGTACCAGGAAGCATATGCTGCTGAGCCCTAGGATGAAATTCCTGCCTCTTCTTCTTCATTACTTACTTCCGGGGATTGAAAACTGTGCTATGAATATTCTAGTCAGAGAGGCTTCATTTTGGAGTGTCTGAGACAGCATCCTGTGCAGTGTCACCATCAGTACTATCAAAGGCTATGTCTACACTTACTAAAGTTAGTTTGAATTAGTTAATTTGAACTAACTAATTTGTACTAATTTTAGTTAGTTTGAATTAACTTAATTCGAACTAGCAAAATTTAGTTCGAACTAAGCAAGTATCATGGCACTTGCTTAGTTCGAATTAGCGAATTGCATTGAGTTCAATGGGCCGGTTAGTTTGAACTAAGCAATTAACTAACTGGTTTGAATTAACCCTTTGTTCGAATAGCATATTCAAATTTATTAGTTCAAATTAAGGAAGCCCTTAATTCAAACTAATTAAAGCCTAGTGTAGCCATGGCTTTAGTTAGTTCAAATTAAGCTTCCTTAATTCGAACTAACTTGCCAGTGTAGACGTAGCCAAAGAGATCCCTTAAATTTTACCTTCACCAGGTAGATGTATTTTTCCACCTCATTGTTATTTATTGTCTGGGGAATTGACTAAATTAGGTTTAAATCACACCCGGGGCAAGTAAAGGTAAAATTGCAAAACACAGAGGGTTTTCCCAACATCATATACAGGGCTTGTCTTCACATACAGCGCTACAGTGCAGTGAATAAATCTCCTGTAGGTGTAGTTAATCCACCACCCTGAGATGAAGTAGTTATGTTGACAGGAGAAGTTCTCGAGATTGATATAACTACATCACTCAGGGGTGTGGATTTTTCACACTGCTGAGCAATATAGGAATACCAATATAGGTCTGTATTGTAGCTCTGACCTAGGTCTGTCTAGCTTTGGACGCTTTGACTGAAACTTTAGCTCCACCCACATATTTCTGTAGTGCCTGCTTGAAGTGATAAGCTAAGAGTCTGCTTTACCTGTTGTATACAAAAGAGCTTTTGACCCTGCTGGATGATCACTGTTGTCCCTTCAACTAGGCTCAGCTGGGCTGGGTGCAGTGGCTAAAGTATAATTTGATGGGCCCCGGATCCCTTCTAATCTCAGGGCCCCTTTCCCGTATTGTCTGGGCCCCCTTCATGCATGTGTGGGCCCCAGCTCAGGTAGGCATTTGCAACCACTTCTCAGTACCATATGCATTGCTTATCGCTCCATAAAAATATTTATAATTTTATATGGCGTTTATAAGCAATTATTGTCACAAACTAGCAAACACTGCATAACACAATAAGTATTGTGATTAACAACGGTGGGGCATAGGACTTGCCAGCAGCCAGAGCAGGGTGGAACATGCGTTCTGCTTGATTTTTCTACTTTTAGGTGCCCTGGAACTCTGGACCCTCGAATTTGGGGGCCCCGGAACTGTGTTCTGGTGCGTTCCCCTTACTTTAACTCCTGACTGGGTGGAGCTTTATAGCAGCCAGTTGCACAATGGTAGCTGAATGCAAGTTAAGAGGGAGAGATTCACTTTTCATTTACATTAGTGTAAATCAGGAGTAATGCTGCTGAAGTCAGTGGTGTTACTTTGGCATAAAAACTCATTCAGTTGAAAACATAATTAGCTTCATTCTCTGTTCTGGACCAAACTAGAGAGAAGAAGCAGCGTCAAAATTTCCCCCTGGAGTTAAGGTCCTCTACCCAGCTTGAGAACCATCAGATGTTCCCTCCCAAGTTCAGCTGAGTTGCATGGGTTCACTCAGCTAGTTAGATAACTCATTAAACATGTTCATGAAAGAAACATTGGATTCCTTTCTGCTCTGGTGAGGGGCTGCTGAGAGAGCACATTAGAATGAGACACTTACATACTATGCATACCCATGGTTCTTGCACTCTCCGCAGCCACCCAGAGAAAAGTCAACAGAGAGATGGTGTCAAATGTTGAAGGGGAACTTCCTCAATAGTTTAGGGAGGAGGGAAGAATGGCATTTCCACCAGAGGAACAAGTATGGGTTGCAGAAGCAGAAAGTGGCCTGGGTCCACCTGGGTGACTCATGGGCCTGGGCTGAAAATCAGGTCTGGCTATGCCCCTGATTTCCACCCTACTCTTTTGTGCGTTCCTCTGTAAACATGAGAATAAATGTGGTAAGAAGCACTCATTCTCAATGTGAGATGCACTTGGAACAACCAGACATCATAGGCTGTCCTTGGGGAATCAAACTGGTGATCTGTCTAGCACTAAAAGCGTGAGCCTTTGCCACTTGCACTAAAGCCAGGAGTGAGATGGGGATGATTCTTTGTGGACCAGCCTCTAGAGGGGGCTAGTATCAGATCAAACAGTGAGTGATATACCGAGAGTCCCCAGACCCCAATTAAGTCTACATAGGATAGGGGAGGCATATAAATAATCCTAGCTCACCTGCCATGTTAGGTAGTATGAATAACCAGGAATTAGACTGTGTTGCATCCACTGCTAGTGTCAGTTTAGGAAACACTGAGTAGGTGAGGATACTTACTCAATAAGGGTGCGTCTACACTTGTAAATTAAGTCGACTTAAGCTTGTTTAAGCCGACTTAATTTACTCTGCGTCTACACCCACCTACATAAATTGTTACTTTTTATAAATTGCCACGGACGTTAAATTAATTGTTACATTGTCGTACTGTTAATCGTTAATTATAATTTTCAATTGATTTTAAATAGGCTATCAAACAAATTTCATTCAAACAAAATTTATTCATTATTCATACACACTTTTTTATAAATTACAGCTGGATGAGCATGGCCATTATCTCCTTCCTTCATTTTTGTAGCACCCATCAAAAATCACATAACACCCACTAGAGGGTGGTATCACCCAGGTTGAAGACCACTGTTCTAGAGTAACCCTGCTGCCAAACCGAGCTACTCTGGATTCATCCTGCTCTCTTGAGTGCATAATTCATCCCAAAGAGCCTTTATTTGCTGCTGATCTTAAAGAACAAAAATATTGCTGCTGATTTTGAACTTGAGTTGTCTTTATTTCAGTGTAATGTCAGCTCATAAGTCACTCTTTCTTACCCGAATAAACAGCTATAGCTAATTTCTGAAGCTGCTTATGCACATACCTCTGCTATACAACAGCCATCAGAAGCCGTTGTGTTTTCTCCCTCACCCTGGGCCTCCTTTGTTGCCTATAGTAGCACTAACCTTCAAAGAAAACAACATGACAGAGAACCAGTAAAAAGGCAGACGTGTAATATTTCCAAAACAGAGCCACCATGGGCAGCATAAGTGTGGAGGGAAATAAAGCAAGCTAACCATTAAGCTCACCCAAGCCAGAATTCAGTTAATGCTGCTGCCATAGCAAGCAGGTAGTTTATAGGGCTGAGGCAGTATTGCTAGTAAAAATCCCGACTGACTGTAACAGAGGGAGAGAGAGAGTATATGTAAGACAGAGTGGCCTCCAAGTTTTGCTTCACTTACACAGGTGTAAATCATAAAGAACTCAGTCGAAATAAACAGAGATCTCTCTACCTGCTATAAATAAGAGAAGAACTGAGTGCATGCTGTTGCATTTCATCAAGTACTTTTCCAGCAAGGTAGCAGTTAAAATTAAGGAATTCTTTCTCTCCCCTCTCTCTCTCTTTTTCACACACACACATTCACCATCGACCTGTTAAAACCCATGAGCTTTGTTTAAATTGATAAGTATCTCATATGGCTCTATCAGCAGATGTCAACATTTCAGTAAAGAAAGTAGTTAAGATGCTAATGTTGTAACGGTTAAGCTTGGCAGGCCACGTCCTTAAAATTCCAGAAAGCTTGCTTAACAGCAATGGTAAATGTGCAAGTTAAATAGCATATCAGTATCTGCTCAAGCAATAGCACTGTGGCAGAAAACACAGAATTCATCCGTCTATAAGATCTATGTAAGATGAAAAGAATAACAGTTAAACACATGGGGAGTCCCCCCCTGAAGTCACGAAATACTCATACATTTCATGTTGTGCATCTACTTAAATGGTCTGATGGATCAAGGTCAAAATCCCAGTGGGTTCTTATGTGGGGGCAAAGTGAACAAGATTTTGTGCTCATATACACTAGAAAGTAACACAAACAAGGGCTGCATCTACACTTCTAAGCTTGCTTAAGTCAACTTAATTTACCCTCTGTCTACGCTACAGTTTCCTTAAGTCGACTTAAGCAGCTTGCTTAAGTCGACTTAAGGAAAATAAAGTCGACTTAATTAAAATTAAGTCAACTTTATTAAACCTCCTTTCCACTAGACCTAAGGCTTAAGTCGACTCCCTAGAGTCGACTTAAGCCAGTGTAGCCATGGGGTAGCCTTAAGTCGACTTAGGGCTACCCCAGGGCTGCACCAATGCCCTCCCTGCCTGGGGGGGGGGCCAAGGGAGGGCCTGGCATGCCCCCCCCCACGGGGCAGGAGAGCCCCGCCCCCCCCCCCCCCCTGCCCTCCCAGGGTCCCCGGCCCCCCCAGCCCCATAATACCTAGGTACAATGGGGCAAAGGCTGAGCCCCTGGCATTGGGCAAGGGGTGCCCCCCTGCCACCGTGGACATGCCCTAGGACTCCCTAGCCCCACAAAGTCTACCTAGAGCGTCCAGTGTGGACGCTTTAGGTCGACTTCGTAAGTTCCCCTTTAAGTCAACTTTAATTTTCAGTGTGGACACACTAAGTCAACTTAGTTAAAGTCGACTTAAATTAGCCAGTGTAGACATAGCCAAGAGGTCCTGGGGCACTTTTAAAGACACATTTATTTATCACAGGAGCTTTTGTGGGCACAATCCTACTTCATGAGATGCATGAAATGGAAAAAAATAGCATGTTAGGTGTAAATATATAGATACAGAGAAAGGTGGGTCACAAAGTTAATTCAAACAGATCCAGAGGGAAAGACTGCTAGCCTATCTCTGCGACGTAAACAAGCTGTTTTGATTCAAACAGTGTGTTGAGGCAGAAAGGGGAGGGAAGAGCTGTGAGCAAAAGCTGAGAAGAGTAAGTGAGAGGAAATCACCTTTTGTACTGATACAACTGTTCAAGATCTCTATTCAAACCGAACCTGCGGGTATCTAGTTTGCACATGAATGCCAATTCTTCAATTTCACGTTTCAATCTTTTTAAAAAAAAAATTCCCCCCTGAAGTTCTGTAATTAGCATGTTTTTTACAGAATGCCCTGGAAGAAAGTAATTCTGCTTTCACAATACCGGTTTTAAAGTGGCAAATCCCACGTAGGCCTATCTGTATTAAAAAGGGTTCGCTCCCATCGTTATACTAGGAGACCTTTACCCGTAAACCCTCCTAATGGAGACACAGACTATGCTGACCAGATTCCTTTTGTTCTTGTTAGTGCAAGTTCCCTGAAAGAAATGAGGTATATTGGCAAAAGAACATTTTCCAGTAAAACGACACTGGAGCTGCTTCCAGTATATCTCCATTGATGACGGTTTCACTTTCTTCTCCCTATACTTTTTCTGGTAAACATATTTACGTGTAGACCAGGTTCTAGTGTGGAAGCAGTTGTACCACTCTCAGGGTGCTGGTTTTGGAACCAAAATATGCTTTTTTTTTTTTTTTTTTTTTTTAATAAAGCACTCTTATGTTGGCTTAATTGCACCTGGATTAGTACAGTCTGGTATAACTATGTCGGCAAAAACATTTACATAGTTACATCGGTTAGCCTTTCTTAAGTGTAAGTCAGCTTTAATCCTGCAGAGCAAACACCACTGCAGAATTAAAATGTGCAAGCAAACTGTTGTTGAACAGCTTGCTTTGACACACTGGATCACTTTGCTATAAGATGAGGCTTATTAACAGCATTCTAGTGGCTCCCTTTCGAGGAAGATACCTTAACTTTGTATTGCTATCAAACCTCAGACAGAAAGGCTCCAAGGCCAACAAGAATTAGGAAGATAAGACTAAACCACTGACATGATCCCATTGGGTATGTCTACACTGGAGGCTCTGTTAAGTCGACTTAACAAGGTCAACTTTAAGTTGACGTAAAGTCGACCTTGTTAAGTTGACTTAGAGAGTCCACATTGAACACTCCTGTTGACTGCCTGCGTCCACACTGGCAGGGGCTAGGTTGATGGAAGAGTGGTACATTGTGGGTAGCCCTGGGAGGGGGCCTGGAGGCCAATTAGGTTGACTTAAGGTCTTCCCCGTCTCCACTGGCTTAAGTCGACTTAATAAGGTCAACTTAAGCATTAAGTTGACTGTAAGAGGAGGTGTTATTAAGTCGACTTAAGGAAGCGCTTAAGTCAACTTAATAAAAGCCCAATGTGGACGCAGCAGTCTGTAGGTCAACTTAATCTTACTTAAGTCGACCTAAAGCTCCAGTGTAGACGTACCCATTAGGATAAAGATGGATGACCAGCCCTCTTTATGGAAAGAGAGGGTCTGATCTTTCAAACACATACATAAGGCAGTAGCTCTTACTTTTACAGGAATCCCCATAAACATCAGGGGGAGCTGGAGACATTCAACACTTTCAACTTCAGGGTGTGGAAGAGGAAGCTATGAAGAGACTGGAATGGAGTAAGATTGGGTCAGCCACACATCACACAGACCTTTCAAGGTATACCTACTTGGAATTAGACACCTTGTGCCAGCTGACTAGGACTCAGGCTATGGAGCTGTTTAATTGCAGTGTAAACATTTGGGCACAGGCTGCAGCCCCAGTTCTGGGGCCCTCCCCCCTTGCAGAGTCCTACAGACCAGGCTTCAGCCCAAGCCTGAATGTTTATACCGCAGTTAAGAACTTCCTTAGCCCAAGCCCAAGTCAGCTCCCATTGGCCAATCATAAGTCTTTAATTGCAGTGTAGGCATACCCTGAGTGGCCTCCTGGATAATAAGAAAAAAAAATATATTGTGAACGTTTTTACTGTACAGCGCTAAACTGGGCCATTTTTTGTGGTTCTAGTTCTGCAGTTTTCCTGCCGGTGTTATTAGAAACAAATATTTCAAACAAAGACTCAGTCTATTAATTTTATTTCTGCACCCATTCATTCCTTCCCTAATCAAAATAAATATCCCAGAATACCTGCCTGAGTCTCCTCTCACATGCACCAACCTGAATCAAGGGTTTTTTCTACTGGGGATATTCCTGAAGGCCCCAGTCAGCAACCAGGGCCCCATTGCAATTGGACTTTGGGAAATACATTCTATAATGACAATGTCTACTGACCTAGACTTTAAAAATCAACAGGGTAAAGGAGACAGATGGGGGCGGGCACAGAAAGACTGTAAAAAAAGGAGTGACTGCGTGTTAGTCATCACACTGGTTTCAGCTGAGACAAGAGGCCAGCAGATTAACCAATGCCAGACAAGAATGATTTGTGAGCCTCACAGCAAAAGTGGTGTAAGAAGGAGGGATTTGAAAGAATAAGGTAGCACCTTTGCAAATTTGCTGGGGAATCATTCCCCAGAGCAAGGAGGTAGCATGGGAGAATGCCTGTAGGTGCTTCTGGGGGAAACAGAAAGGATATGCTTAGCTAAAGAGCACATACAGAAGAATTAACTTCAATGAATAAGAGAGTAAAATCAATAGTGCTGCTCGATTGTGAAAATTGTCTAAATTTAGCATCAGGCTCCCATGTCTCCAGAGCTCTGTGTCCCTTGAAAGTCAAAAAAGTATAGCAGGGCACCTGTGGTTGGGTTCATTACAAGAGGCAACGTCTGCTTGTTTTCTTCCACTGCATGTTCACACATTCTCCATCCGATATATTTATACAGAATTATTTATCTTTTACTCGTAATTAGTGGTTATGTCCTGCTCCTCCGTTCCTCACCCTTTAATGTGTCAGCCTATTGATTACATTTCAAGAGTCCAGCTCACCAGAGAAGTTTATCTGGTAATATCAAGTGATTTACAGTGACTAATGATGTAAGACAGGAGTATCATTTTGGCCTAGCTAATAGGAAGTATAATACACTCAATAGCGGGAAGGGCTTTATTAATGGCTAGGATTCCTTGTAAGATTAGGATGAGTTGCCACTTCCTACTTATTACCTCTGGGCCAAATTCTCAAAATGGAATATGTTGGCATTGTTCCATTCATTTTAATAGAACTACACAGATTTATCCCAGCTGAAAATCTATATGGTATTTATCTGGCCATCATCATTGCATTATCCTTCACTAATACAATGTACAATAGCTTTTAAGAGGGAACAGACATTCCTATGGTACATTACCTCCTACCAACTTCACAGGCAGTATACAGACACCGTCACAGCAAAGTAGGAACTCAAGAGGCAGGGAATGACAGCCTGCCTGAACAGGAGCAACTGTGGGAGGAGAGGAGGATTTTTTGTTGTTTTTTAAATTCAGGACAATCGGGCTGACCCCTTTTTATTTAATCTCCTACAGTATGCTCAGAGAGGAGACTCAGCTAATTGATGTTGGGAGTAACAAAGACTGATGAAATTTGAAGCATAGGGCTGTAAGATGGAGGACACATTGCTCACTAAAGGTAGAGGCTACCTTCTCGTGGAGGATCAGGAAACCTATGGCAGATTCCCTGGGAGTTTTCCAGAAAGTTTCCCTCAAGAGCTCAGGGTTTGTCCCTTCTCCTGCCAACCAATGGCAGAGGACCTAGGCCCAAATCCATCCAGTGCATCAAGGAGAAATACTTTGTAACTGTCACAAGCCCCACTTCCTTGGCTCCTGTATCTGTTCTCGATTGGGTCATTGCCATTGACCCACCCACCCATCCCAAACTCTCCTCAGAGATATTTTGATTGGTGCAGTCCCAGCAGTCTTATGGGAAGTGCTGAACTCCCCCAACTTATTAGCTGGCCCTTCTTGAGCAGAGTCTCCTATGAAACACACACACACACACAAAGGAGTGGGGGAAGAAATAATATCCAGTGACACTAATACTTTCCACTGCTGCACCTCCTCAACCCATGAGAGGGGAAAAGAAAGCTTATATATTCCTAGCCAATAAATCTCATCAGAATGAAAAATTCCCGTAAAATTCAAGAGTATTTCCTTGCTGTTGAATTCTAAAGGGTTTTTTAAACAACTAGAGAGACTGTAAGTCCCTTCAAAACACCCTAGATTTCTACAGCATCCTTCTTTTAAAAATAATTAGCTAATTCCTATTGAAAGTTCTGTAGAACTGTTCCCTTCTTCCCTATTGCATATATGTACGTGTTTTAACCCATTCTATTCTTAATAGTGTTTAAGATGGATTCAGCCTGATGGATCTTTCCTAGCTGAATAAAAGTCATTTTATTAGTCAGAGAGTTTTACTGCAAGCTGAATAATGAAGATGAATCTTTGTCTGTCGAATGAGTCCTTGGAAAAACACAATTGAACAAATGAGCCATTATAACAAATAGTTTGATCATCAGTTCATAATATAAGCAAATGTATACGATGGTTAAAATACGTTTTATTCGCTGTATATTCCAATTTTCTTTCACCCTCTTTATTTCACTTCCATGCTGAAGAGACACCTTCTCTGGCCCTTGATCAATGCTGATTAATCTGATCACTTCAGAAGTGGGATTTGTTAGTGAGTGAAAGCAATGCAAATAAATACAGCAGGTGAACTGGAGTTCATGGTGTCATTGTAGAGATTAAAGAGCTCATCTAGGCCTTATTAGAGTCATGATGGGTATACATCTTTTTGACTGGGCACATACATCTTTAATCATACTACTAGCTTTTTCTTTTCATTACAGAAGATTTTCAGAACATGGACTCTGCTTTGTAGTCTTCCCCCCATCCCTCCCCCAAGTAATATATTATTTATTATCTACATCTTTTTTGCAAGGTTTTCCATGTTTGTTGAGCAGGAATTCTTAAGAGGGAGCATAAAAAAAAAAAACCTGTGAAGAATCAAATAGCCAATAAATGCTTTGTTGGATATGTTTTCTACACACAGAGTACTGTACCCAGATGCCTCAGTCATGGATGAGCACCCCAGTGCGCCAGGTGCTGTACGAACATAGAATAAAAAAACAGCTCCTGCCTCAAAGAGCTTACAATCTAAGTAATGCTACAGAGATGAGTAAGGGGGCAGGATTTCATTTGAGATAGATTTGGGGAATTTTACTGCAATTTTTCATATTAATAGTTTCTCACCTGCCCACATTTCAGGAAGGCTTTTCAAAGTTTGCATATTCGTGTGGTATATTGGAAACTGTGTTAAAGTTACAGGCTATCACTTGTAACTGAAGTGGGATGTTTCTCAGAACCCGCTTGCAAACTAAGGACTCTGTAGGGAATCAGCAGTCTGGTTCTTCTGCAGTGACTCTGCCAAGACCCAGCCTACAGCGAGGTGCTGTGGGTTGTGCCTCTCTGTCTAACGCTATGTCTACACTTCCAGCAGCGTGTAGAGGTCAGGTGGTATCCGTGTAGCTACATGTCATAGTGAATGGCTCGGGGGGAGGGGGCGGCGAAGGCAGTGGTGACAGTCATTAATGTGGGGGGTGAGGGGAGGAGAGGGCAACAGCAGCAGCTTTTCTCCACTGCCTCGGCCTTTCACTGCAGTGGGGAAAAGCCCTGACAGGGGATGCCGCACTACTAAAATCAGCAGTGCAGATGTGGGAAACCCTGCTTGGGAAGGTAGAGTGTGGACACGGTATAAAACAGACAGAGATGGAAGACTGGATTTAAAAAGGATTGAGACGCCTAACTGTGGCTGTAGGCACCTAAAGCTCCCCAGCAGGCCCCACTGGGATTCATGAAGCCCCCAGTCAGCTGTCACCCGACACTGCAAGTTCCTAAAATGGCTTGGTGCCTAAATTGTTGGCAGTAAAAGTTCCTTAGGGACATACGTTTGTACCTTTGTATGTGCACTTCACCCCCATGCCAGGCGTTTGGACACCAAAGCCTCTGAGTGATGGAGAAACTCAAGAAAAATATGAATTTCTCTGCCTAGCTCACCTGTGGGGCTGGATCCAGGACACAAGCTCAGAGCATTGGACTTGGTGGGACCCGATCCCAGGTGATCCCTGTGAATGGCCTAATCGCCAGGTTAGGGAGTCATGGTCCAGAGAAAGAACAAGCATGAGGAAGATTCTGCTGGTGTGAATGTGGAGGTGTGAATGTGGAGGAGCCAGCCCCCCAGATCCAATGACATTTTAAAATTATTTCTCTACAGGAGAGTATCTTCAACAGGGGAGACTAAAAAAACCTCTCCAACATAATTTCCCATAGCCCGGTGGTGAAAGGCACACTGTATGAGAGGTGGAAGCCCCCAGGACAAATCTCTTTTCCCCCTTAGGTGGAATGAGGGAATTTGACCATGGTCTCACTAAGGCGACTACGATGAGGGAAGTTTCCTGGGAAAGACAAACCTCTTGCTAAAATAGCATAGGTATCTACTGCCAAGGAAGGGTTTATAGCTGAGAATCCCAAGTACACACCCATTGGAAAGCTTCAGCAGCGAGCAACCTAGCAGGCTGGCTTTTGTGAAACCCTTCTGGAGGCACCTGTCTCTCCCCGTTCACTGTGAATCTATGATTTTCTAGCTGCCTAGCTTTCTTTGTGAATAAATAAAGCCTTGCCAAGCTCTCCCCTAGACATCTAATGAGATGACTGCAAATTGAGTCGAGTTTTCCTGAATTTCAATACAGGGTCTTAGCCTGAAGACCTTTCTTCCCTTTCTTCTTTGGGCCCTGGCATTCAAGAATAAGTTGGGTGGGCTGAGCGGGGAGGTAGAAGGTACTACTGAAGTCTTGCTTCCAGCTGGTTGTTTTCTAGGACATTAGATTAATTTAGGTAGCTATTGCTCTCAGATGTCTTTCTTTAGTCCATTTATCTGTTCACGTGACAGTTATTTGGGTTTAAACTTGTCTTTGAACTGAGTTATGCAATGTTTAATGAGGAAATTTTGGACTCTAATAATTGGGGTAGGGTACTGCAGTGTTAAAAGTGTTTTTCTTTGTATTCTCATTCTTTGATTTCATCAAGTGTTTTGATTCCTTTTCTGGCAAGCTTGTTCCCTTTTGGATTGTTCTTTGTTTCCTGTGGAAAATTTATATAGCTTGTTTTAGGTTTGCTCTTTTGGTGAGTAAAAGTGGTTGCATGATTCAAGATTTTTCCAGTTTTAATTTCTTTGATTTGTATCAAACATGGGGGGAGAGGGCATGAAATCACATCTCCTAGAAGTTATATTTAACTAATCCAATATTATTGTTTCAGTCATATGTTATAATCAATGTAAACTCAGAAATACAGATCTTTGAAAGAATTTGTTGCTAACTGTCTCAACTACTTCTTTGTATGCATTTATCCTTACAGTCCTTTGTATAGATAAGCTATTTGGTGCAGGACTACTAATTTACTGTGATTGTACAGCACTAAGCATACTGGCTATGTCTACACTTGTTAATTTAAGTCGACTTAGCATGTCCACACTTAAATTTTAAGTTGACTTAGAGGGGACCCTACAAAATTGACCACACTGGACGCCTAGGTTGACTTGTAGGGGTTAGGAGGACCTGGTACAGGTCTATGGTGGCTGGAGGGGGCACCCCTTGCCAAGTGCCAGGGGACTCAGTCTTTGCCCACAAAGGGGGACAGGGACCCTGGCAGGGCTTAGAGGCAGGGTGGGTAGGGCGCTGCCCTGCCCTGTGGGGGGGCATGCCAGACTGTGGTTGTGCCAGCCACCCTGGTAGGGAGGGCAGTGGGGAAGCCCTGGAGCCCCCTAAGTCAACTTAAAGTTGACTTAGGGCTCCTCCACATCTACACTGGCTTAGGTCGACTTTCTAAAGTCGACTTAAGCAGCAAGTCGACTTAAAATGAGGTTTTAGAAAGTCGACTTAATTTTTCCTTAAGTCGACTTAAGCAGCTGCTTAAGTCGACTTAAGGAAAGTGTACTGTAGATGCAGAGTAAATTAAGTCAACTTAAGCAAGCTTAAGTCGACTTAATTTACAAGTGCAGATGCACCCAGTGGGACCAGGACCTAGCTGAAACCTCTTGGCAATACTGTAGCATAAGTGTTTAAGAGTAATAATGCTCAATGCACTATCATACTACAGAAGCTAGAGATATGCCTCACAGTACAGATAAAGAAATGGACTCTTTTCCCCATATAGCTTTTATATTTCCAGTCCAGAAATGAATACTAGGGCCTGTCATGAATATGTAGTAAACCTGCAGATAAAAATGTCTCCCAGGGAAAACCCAACACAACCTGAGAGTGTTTCTACCTCTGGACTATACATTCAAACAGTACTAGTAGGACTCTGTCTTCAGGTGACTTCTGCTCATAGTCCAGATTGTACAGCACAGGTGGGCTACATAGAGACCTTTCAGTCTCCTGAAGCTGTGTTCACACAGGGAGACCAATGAACCTGCTTGGGGGGGAAGGTTATTAAATCAGTGAGATGTTCTGTAAAGGCAGTGAAGTGAGATACACATTACAGAAGACACCATTCTGGGAAAGACTATGTTTGCCATTTGCCATTTTGTCCTTAGGGTTGGGTTTTGATCAATGTCCTGTGTTCTGTATGGGACCATTTCCCTAAGTGTATGTCTACTCTTTGCAAACCCAGACTCAGACTCGTGTTTGAGCCCAAAGCCCTATCTTCTCCACACACAAATATTTCTGACTTGAGTCATTAAGCCCTCAGGCATAAAGGCCCACTGCTGAATGGGTAGTCAGAACCCCAGTCATGCTAGGACATGGGTCCGAGAGCCCTGTGGAAGGGATGAGCCAATGGAGATTCCTCCCCATAAGAGCCCTAGAAGGACTGGGGAGCGGATGCAAACGATTGCAAAGAAAAACAGGAGGACTGAGGACTTGCAACCAGAATGAAGGGGGGATAGGCTAGTGAATAGCACTGGTGCCAGGAAAAGGCAAGTCTATGTGATTGGGGACTCCCTGTTGAGAAGGACAAACAGGCCTATAACCAGAGCTGATCCTGAGAACAGAAGGGTATGCTGCTTGCCGGATGCAAAGATACGGGATGTCGATCTGAGGCGGAAGAGGATCTTAACGGGAGCTGGAAAGAATCCCCTGATTGTCCTTCATGTGGGTACAAATGATGTAGGTAGATTCTCACTGGAACGTATCAAAGGTGACTATGCCAGGCTGGGGAGGACTCTCAAAGAAATATAAGCTTTCCTTAAAGCTTAAGAATTCCTTCTCCAAATGGTTACCGAACCAACGAGAGGGGATGCCATCTTAGATTTAGTACTGGTGAGTAGCGAGGGCCTCATAGATGAACTGGTTGTAGGGGACAACTTAAGTTCAAGTGACCATGAGCTAATTCAGTTCAAACCAATTGGAAGGATAAACAAAAATAAATCAGCGACCAGGATCTTTGATTTTAAAAAGGCTAACTTTAGAAAATTAAAGGAATTAGTTGGGGAAGTGGACTGACAGAAAAACTCAGGCATGTAAAGGTAGAAGAGGCTTGGAATCACTTCAAATCAAAATTGCAAGAACTATCTGAAGCCTACATTCCGAGGAAGGGGAAAAAATTCATAGGCACGAGCTGTGGACCAAGCTGGATGTGTAAGCATCTCAGAAAGGTGATTAGGAGGAAGCACAGAGCCTACAAGGAGTGGAAAAGGGGAGGGATCAGCAAGGAAAGCTATCTTTTGGAGGTCAGAACATGTAGAGAGAGAGTGAGAAAGGCAAAAAGTCAAGCTGAGCTGGACCTTGCGAAGGGAATTAAAACCAATAATAAAAGGTTCTTTAGCCATATAAATAGGAAGAATACAAAGAAAGAAGTTGATTCATTAAAAACTGAGGATGGGGTGGAGGTCAAGGATAATCTGGGCATGGTTGAATGTCTAAATAAGTACTTTGCATCTGTTTTCAATGAGAGTGAAGATGAGCTAGGGGATAGAGGTAGGGAAGCTAATGGGAAAGAGGTCATGAAAGTGGAAATTACCATATCTGAGGTAGAAGCCAAACTTGAGCTCCTGGATGAGACTTAATCTGGGGGCCCGGACAATCTCCATCCGAGGACGCTAAAGGAACTGGCTCATGAAATTGCCAGTGCTTTAACGGGGATTTTTAATTAATCTGTAAACTCGGGGGTTGTACCGTATGACTGGAGAATCGTTACTATAGTTCCTATTTTCAAGAAAGGGAATAAAAATGATCCGGGTAACAAACTGTTAGTTTGACCTCGGTAGTATGCAAGGTCTTGGAGAAAATTTTGAAGGAGAAAGTACTAAAGACTATAAAGGATAATGGTAACTGTGATAAAATACAACATGGCTTTACGGAAGGGAGATCGTGCCAGACCAACTTGATCTCCTTTTTTGAAAGGATAACAGATTTTTTAGATAAAGGGAATGCAGTGGACCTAATTTACTTAGATTTCAGCAAGGCATTTGATACAGTTCCACATAGGGAGTTATTAGTTAAGTTACAGAAGATGGGGATTAACATGCATATAGTAAGGTGGATAAGGAACTCGTTAAAAGGGAGACTACACCGGGTCATACTGAAGGGTGAACTGTCAAGCTGGAGGGAGGTTACCAGTGGAGTCCCTCAAAGATCTGTCTTGGGACCGATCTTGTTCAATCTTTTTGTTACTGACCTTGGCACAAAAAGCAGGAATGTGCTTATAAAGTTTGTGGATGACACCAAGTTGGGAGGTATTGCCAATATAGAGAAGGATCGGGATACCATACAGAAAGATCTGGATGACCTTGTAAACTGGATTATCGGGAATAGGATGAAATTTAATAATGGGAAATGCAAGGTCATGCATTTAGGGACAAATAACAAGGATTTTTCCTATAAGTTGGGGATGCATCAGCTGGAACAGACTGAGGAGGAGAAGGATCTGGGAGTACTGGTTGATCATAAAATGACTATGAGCCGTCAATGTGATGTGGCTGTGAAAAAAGCTAATGTGGTTCTAGGATGTATCAGGAGAGGTATTTCAAGTAGAGACAGGGAGGTGTTAGTGCCACTGTACAAGGCACTGGTGAGACCCCATCTGGAATATTGTATACAGTTCTGGTCCCCCATGTTTAAAAAGGATGAATTCAAATTGGAACAGGTGCAGAGAACTGCTACAAGGATGGTCTGTGGAGTGGAAAACCTGCCCTATGAGTGGAGACTCAAGAAGCTTGGCTTGTTTAGCCTAACCAAAAGAAGGTTGAGGGGGATATGATTGCTCTCTATAAATACATCAGAGGGATTAATATCAGTAGGGAGAGGAATTATTTGAGTACAGCACCAATGTGGACACCAGAGCAAATGGTTATAAACTGTCCATCAAGAAATTTAGGCTTGAAATTAGATGCAGGTTTCAAACCATTAGAGGAGTAAAGTTCTGGAATAGCCTTCTACAGGGAGTTGTGGGGGCAAAAACCATAACTGAGCTTGATTACCCTATTTTGAAATTGACTGATATTTAGCTACATGTGGTAGATATAGAAGTGGCCTAAGAGGGGAGAGTACATGGGGTGGGTTCTGAGTTATTACAGAGAATTGTTTCTTGGGTATCTGGCTGTTGAGACTTGCCCACGTACTCAGGGTTTAACTGATCGCCATATTTTGGGTCGGGAAGGAATTTTCCCCCAGGGCTGATTGGCCTGGGCTCTGGGAGTTTTTTGCCTTACTCTGTAGCACAGGGCATGGCTCACCTACCCGTGAATTCTCCGTATCTTAAAGTCCCTAAATCAGGATTTAAGGAGGTAAATAACTCAGACATAGGTTGGTGGCCTATTGCTGGAGTGGGTGGGTGAGGTCTTGAGGCCTGCATTTTGCAGGAGGTCAGACTAGATGATCATACTGGTCCCTTTTGACCTTAAAGTCTATGGCTATGTCCACACTGACAAGTTAGTTTGAATTAAGGAGGCTTAATTCAAAGTAACTAAAGCCATGGCTATACTAGGTTTTAATTAGTTCAAATTAAGAGCTTCCTTAATTTGAACTAATAACTTCGAATAGGGCATAAGAAGTATGGGTTAATTCGAACTAACTAGTTCGAATTAACCAATGTGGCCATGTTAATTCGAACTAATTGATTAGTTCGAACTAACCGGCCCATTGAAATCAATAGGGATTGCTAATTCGAACTAAGCAAGTGCCGATCATGGCACTTGCTTAGTTCGAACTAATTTTTTCTAGTTTGAATTAAGCTAATTCGAGCTAACTAAAATTAGTTAGAATTAGTTAGTTCAAACTAACTAATTCAAACTCATTTTAGTAAGTGTAGACATAGCCTATGACTATGTCTACACTTGCACTTTTAAGTCGACTTTAACTAAGTTGATTTAGTGTGTCTACACTTAAAATTAAAGTCGACTTAAAGGGAAACTTACAAAGTTGACCTAGAGCGTCCACACTGGATGCTCTAGGTCGACTTTATGGGGCTAGGGGGACCTTGGGTAGGTCCACGGTGGCAGGGGGGGCACCCCTTGTGTGCAATGGGGCAAAAGGGGACAGGGACCCTGGCAGGGCATATGGGCAGGGTGTGATGCTGTCTGGATTTAGGAAGCATTTATGATATTATTTTCAATGGACATCTCATAAATGCTCTATAATCCATAGGAACTATGTCATGTTTGGTATCAATAGAAAGGTAGTAATTTGCTGGGAATGATTATATAGTTTATGTCTAGGAATTCTATTGCGATTAGAAGTTAAGAATTTGATGTTATATCCATACTTTAACTTATGTTAAAACCATTGTGTCCTTAATGTTTAGGAATGTGCCAGGACAATGGTCCCAGGGAGTTACCTGATGAGCCATTAAAGACATAAGGACATTAAAGGCAAAAGGAATACAACCAATACAGCCAAGCTTAAGTCAACTTAATTTACCAGTGTAGACGCAGCCTATGAGTTTAAGTCAACCCTGGATTTCTAGACTCATGCCTGGCTAGTCACCAATGCTGTCTGCTGAGTTAGTATTTTTTTGTCCCGTCTGTCCCAAAAGTATTCACTTAAGTTCCAGGAACTGATACCAACCCTTCTTTCCCATGCTAACAGCTGCACTGGAAACACATTAAACCAGCTCCATCCTCTTCTTCATGTGGCACTTCTGGAGTCACGGTTGGGTATTGCAGGTCCCCATGATGTGATCCCACTGATTAGGGTTTGCGACCTTGATCCAGAAGTGCTGGTCTACATATGGGGATTCCATAACCTCAGCAAGAGTCCTGGGCAACATTAGACAATTGAAGTCTTCCATGTTTGTATCTCCCTTCAGGAGGTACCTTTGGTAGGTCAAAAATGCTGCCACCATGCCCCCGACATCTCATGGATTTTCTGCCTCTTTTTTTGTAAAAGACAGACACATTTTTCCAATAGTGCTTCATCCATGTCGCTGGCTCTGGTTACTGAGAATGTGTGTATGACTCTGATGGATGTGTTGGCTGTTGCTTCTGTGCTGCTGAAAATATGGTGAAATTTCACTATACAGAAATTTCTGATGAGGATGTGGTCAATTTCTATCATGACATGTTCATTGTTTGATAGCCAGGTCCAGCACTATACCTACACTAAGATCCCATAACAGATAAGCTGTCGGTGGCACACAATGTCAAAAGCCAGCTCATGGTGTCATTTGGGGAATGCTAAGAGCACCTATCATGCACGAACACCAGCAAACTTGAGCTATAGGCTAGCTGTTACTCAAGTCTCTCTGAATTTTGCAATATCTTGCAATCAAGGCCTCCACCAACCGCTCAATATCTAGCAACTATTTGAGAATCTTGTTGAAACTGTGAAATACACACAGGCTTTAGAGAATCACATACTTAATTCAATACCCTCTCAGACAACACAGAGATTGTCTGAATGCAACATAACATTATACTGCATGCCTCTGATGGGGAATGCGTGCCAGACAGTCATGCAGAAAGCCTTGGTTTTCTGAAGCGACTTTTGATGTATTAGCAAAAATGGCAGAAAGACACAAGCAGGAAGATTTCCAAGAACGTTAACAGCTGAAAGTCATTTTCCAGTCCATTGCAAAATGTGACTATGAGATCTACATTAACTCCTTGGCCCACAAAACATAGGATGGCCTAAATGACAGCAATCTGCATTCTGCCTAGCATGCCATCATGCATCTGGATGGCAGCCATAAACAGCCTTCGAGCATCCCCTGCAAAAAAACAGATGACTCTCCCTGCTCATTGATGGACTAGATCCTGGACTGATGGAAAACATGAACATTCTGAAGCATGCTGAACCACACTCCTGCTGATGACTGTCCAGAACTTAGTGACCCAGTTTACTGCACAGCTGCAAACACAGACATAAAAGATATTTCCTTCATCACTTGAGGAAAAAAGGAAGGCCTGTTGTGTGAATATTCATCTCACAAGTTCAAAGAGTTAAAGGTGTTTATAAATGTTTTCCCTACCTAATATTAAACCGTCATATGTAGGTTTATGATTATTTTGAAACAGAGGCTTGATTTCACTCAGTTATTTGAAAAACACCCAAAAACATTTATTCGAATTAAAAATGTATTGATTGAACACAAGAAAGAACAAGAAATTAAATCAGACATTTATCCTGAAGCTGTGGAGTGATTAGGCAAGACAAATTTAGTGTAAACCTTAGAAGCTTTTCTCCTTTTGGAACCAAAATATCAGTTTCCATTATTTTCAGAACAACCTTTTCTTTGATGAGAAGGAAAGTGTTAATTTTATTCTTGGTCCAGATGTGTAGAGGGCATTTATGTATCCTGTTCTTAATAAACAGACAGAGGAGAGACAGGATAGAAAACACGAAATATGAAATATGGCTTTTGATGATGTTTTTGGAACGCTGGACTGTGGGTTAGTTACGAGTGAATGCTTTTGGTTGGGAAGTCAACCATGACACCAGCTGCTTGGATACTGGTTTACAGTCTGATCAGGGACATTATTTGATTGGATCTTTTCTTCTTAGTCAAGGCAGGCTTAGGTTAACACAGCATAGCTGACTTCAGGATTTGGTGAAAAGCCAGGCGAATGAGAGATAGGAAAGAATGACAGAAAAGCAGTTGTCAGGGGTAGACAGTGAAGATAGAAAATGACACAACAAGGGAAGGGGAAGAACAATAAAGGATTTCACGTACCTCTGCAGTGCTGGTTATTAGATATTCCTACTGATGGGCTGATGATTGGATGTCATGATCATTTAATGACTTTTAGCACACACAGCTGAAAAGAAACTTCCTTGGACAAAATGAAAGCCAGCTGTCCTTCCTCTGAGGGAGAAAGTCCTTTGGATGAGTTGAGATGAGCTACAGTGCAGGGAGTTGGGAGCTGAGCTGGGATGGAAAATGGGACTGGAGATAAGAGAGAGAGAGCTGAATTGAACTAACCATGTCTTTTTTTCAAAATATCTATTTAAGGAACCCCAAAAAGGAGAAAAGTGGACATCATAGTTCACCCCCCTCATTATACTGTCTATCTATTACACTGATTTTCACCTATTAACTTCTGGCTCCACATCTTCTATTTTACCAAGTGTAATTTCAACAGTCTTTGGACTATAACAACATGGATTTTTTTGGTTTTGACTGATCCAGATTCTTTGTCTGATTGTCTTGCTGCCATTGCTATATTCAATGTCATAAACAATTTGACCTATTTTTCATGATTAAAGATAATGCTTTATGAATTGTTCCATACTTTTTAACATTTAAGCTCACAATTTTTAAAACCAATAGTCACAACAAACCATTCCAAAATTATTGAGTGGACATGATGTTGGACTTGATGATATTGCACCTGAACTGCTCAAAACTAGTGATTACCAGTCTACGCCTGCTGTTTTAAAAGTATGGGCATCAAGCAAAGTTCCAACCAAATGGGAAGATGACATCACAGTGTTCCTGTACCAACTATGGCAGAAGATTTTAAACCATGTGTGGCAATTACAAGTCAGTCTCATTTTTATTGGTCCCTGGAAAGGTTTTTGCTCATATTGTATTGGTAAGATGCAGCTGCTCCCTAACGGTCATCATTGTCCACAGCAATCAGATTTCACTTTTGGCCAGTCTACAATAGATGCTGTCCTAGCTTCTGGCTAAGCTCAACCAGGAATTTAACCGCCTGCTCCATGTGGCATATATCGATACCAAGGCAGGTTTTGATCTCATGGGCATTTCGAGACTTTGACTTTCGTTGAAAAATGTTGACATTTCACATGTTCTTTTAAATCTGACACACGATCTTCACACTGGTACTAGAATGAGAGTACACATTTGTTCACTGTTTTGCCATGCTTCTACACAATCTCAAGTGTGTGACAGGGATACGTTCTAAATTCAGCACCTAAATTCACCCAGATCTTAGATTTCAGGGTAGAAGTTTCCTCGTTGTCTAAATTTCCTCCGTTGGCCATGAACATTTCTCTCTCACTCAAAAGATCCAGACACATATCTTCCACTAAAGCCCCTATGTCATGTATGGGACCTAATCCAGTAGCTGGCCTGTGAAGTGGCTTATGCCCAATTCAAAACCCAGCTGGATAAAGTAGAAGGGGTACGTGCTTATTAACTTTTAGCCCAGTGGCTTGACAAGTCACTTGGGATGTGGGACCCAGGTTCAATTCCCACCTCTGCCACATCCAGGGGTCTTGCTCGTCTTATGACTAAGCAATGGGAAATGCTGATATGATTCTCCCCCAGTCTCTTCTGCCTTAGCTGCTCCACTGTAGATAAATAATGAAAGAGTGATTGGACCAGAGGCACTGGACTCAGCGTCAGCCATCTTTGTGGTTGACTTGGTAACTGCAGGGCTACAGAGTCGTTCTCTTTCCTGTTTGCTTTATCTGGCCCAACGATTATTCCACTGTGGATAAATATTTTAATTGTCATCAGGCTCCTCCTCCAGCAGCCATTTATGTAGAGCAGGGGTGTCAAAGTCATTTAGCCTTGGGGACCATTTCTGTCAGCAACTCAGTCTGGTGGGTCACAAAATGATATAAGAAAAAATAAACCTCACAGCAACTACTTGTACACAAAAAGCAAACAGAGTCCTGTGGCACTTTTAAAGATTAACAGATTTATTTATCGTATGAGCTTTCGTGGGAGAAAATCCCACTTCGTCAGATGCTTTGAAGATGGGAATTTTACAGAATGGGAGGAAATTAAATGCAGGGAATTGTATGATATAGGATCAGGTAAGGCTGTAACAGCAAATCAAAATAGATGTTAGGATTCAAACACGGGGGAACAGCACACAGAGGAAGCTGAGGTCAAATCAACTGTTGTAATAAGAGAAAAATCTGTAGTCCCATTTTAACCCCAAGGCAACTGAGTCAAATTTACATAAAAATTTGAGTTCTGCAGTTTCTCTTTGAAGCTGTGATTTGTTATTCATCTGTTTCAGCACAGCTATTAGGAAGTCGTCAATGGAGTGAGCAGATTTGTGTTCATTTATTCTTTTGTACAGAGACTGTCCTGTTTGTCCAATATATAAGGCAGAGGGACATTTCCGGCACATGATGGCATAAATCACATTGGTGGATGATCAGGTGAATGAGCCCTTGATGGAATAGGTGGCTTGATTTGGTCCTGTGATGGTGTCTTTAGTATAGATATGAGGGCAAAGTTGGCAGCGTGGTCTGTTGCAGGGACATGTTCCTGCTTTAATGTTTCTGTTTGATTTGTAGTTGCTGGTGAGTATCCATTTAAGGTTGGGGGGCTGTCTGTAAGCAAGGAGAGGTCTGTCTCCCAAGGCTTGAGAGAGTGAGGTATCGTCTTGAAGAATAGGCTGTAGATCTTTGATGTGGTGAAGAGGTCTGACTTGGGGGTTGTAGGTGGTGACCAAGGGTGTTCTGTTGTTTTTTTTTTCTTGGGTTTCTCCTGTAGTAGTTGACTTCTGGGTACCCATCTGCCTCTGTCAATCTGTTTCTTCAACTTTTGCGGGTGGGTACTGTAATTTTAAGAATGTGCTGGAAATGCCCCTCTGCCTTATATATTGGACAAACAGGACAGTCGCTGCGCAAAAGAATAAATGGACACAAATCTGACATCAGAAATTGCAACACTAAAAAAACCAATAGGGGAACACTTCAATCTCTCTGCACACTCCATTGATGACTTGCTAACAGCTGTGCTGAAACAGATGAATAATAAATCATAGCTTCAAAGAGAAACTGCAGAACTCGAATTAATATGCAAATTTGACTCCGCTGCCTTGGGGTTAAACAGGGACTACGGATTTTTCTCTCATTGCAACAGATGATTTGACCTCAGCTTCCTCTATGTGCTGTTCCCCAGTGTTTGAATCATAACATCTATTTTGATTTGCTGTTACAGCCTGACCTGATCCTATGTCATACAATTCCCTGCATTTAATTTCCTCCCATTCTGTAAAATTCCCATCTTCAAAGCATCTGATGAAGTGGGATTTTCTCCCACGAAAGCTCATGCAATAAATAAATCTGTTAGTCTTTAAAAGTGCCACAGGACTCTGTTTGGTTTTCTGCTATATACTAACACGGCTACCCCTCTGGAACTTGACTATTTGTACACATGGTCCGTAGTCTCTTGTCCATTGGTATGAGGGGAAAAAAACAGTTATTCTACTGAAATTGGATAGATCTTTATGTATCTTTCATTTGATATGATCAAATATAACTCATTCTTAACAGATTTATGTGGGGAAAACCCTGGGCTAGTACAACCTGGGCTTCATGTTTGACATCTCTTATGTAGAATGAGGTAGGTGCCTAGCTTATCTCTGCAAAAAACCACGTAGGCAAGTAAGTCATCTGATTCTAGGAGATAAGGTCCCAGTGGCGTGCACAGAAATAAAACATCAAGCCCTTTTGGAGGAGCATGTTCTGTGCTGCTGTGCAGCCCTGGGCACCTGTCAGCTCCCTCTGCAGTCCCAGGGCTGGAGAACCCCAATGAAGAACCTGTGGTCCCCTCTGTACTGTGGGGTACTGTGTGCTTTCTTCTTGACTGACCTCTTCCATACTTGCCCCAGCCTCAGAGGTGCTGCTCACTGCCCTGTTACTATTGGCTAGGAGGACTGTCACCCCATATCATTTCAGCTGTTGATTGGTTAAGGCAGAGAAGGGAAAGGGATGGGTGATGTCTGGAGAATATGAAATCCCAGAGGGGATCTGGCGGTCCAACAGTAGAGCTAAGAGCTCTGTTATCTTCTGCCCCGGCCCTGAGTCCAAAGGTGTTGGCTCTTCCTCGACGTCCCCAGAGTCAGAGGAATTCTGTGTCCCAGACAATTATTGGGGGGAGGGCATGTAACCCTGTTTGTCCTCTTTTGTGCACATCTGTGCAGGCTCCCCTTTGTATAGCGCTACCAGAGATAAATGTTTAATTCTAGGGATGCCCTATCACCATGAGAGGCATGGGGCTTACTACACATCCCTCTCATCAGCACCTCCCATTGGCTAGCATAGGTGGCTCCCTGCCCAGCATGCTAGTTTTTGTGAATCACATTCTTAGCAGTTTTTTTCTCCCCATTCTTGTATAGGCACCTAACTCTGGCTTTAAGGATCATGGAGTTCTTGTGATTTTCTCGGTGCTTACAAGTTAGGTGTTGTGACACTAAGGGATGGGTTTACACAACCTAGCTACATGACAGCCTGGCTACATCATGTCGACCTTATTAAGTCGACTTAACATTTTAAGTCGACTTAAAAAGGTCCATCTAGGCACTACTCTGTGTTTCCACTGGCTTAAGTCGACTTAATAAAGTCGACTTAAGTGCTAGTTTGAATTAAAATGAGGTGTTATTAATTCAAACTAACTTTTCCTTAATTCGACTTAAGGAACAGCTTAAGTCGAATTAAGGAAAGCCCAGTGTAGATGCAGAGTAAATTAAGTCGACATAAGCCTCCTTAAGTTGACTTAATTTCTAAGTATAGATGTACCCCCAGAGAGTAAAATAGTCCTGTCAGTCACGGAAATTCTCTTGGATTTTTTTGGTTGGGAATCTTGAATGGTGCCTTTTAATAAATTGTGTTAGATCAGTGTGATAAGAAGTTAACCAGGGAAAAATCTGTATTTACGCTCATCTCAGTTAGACCAGTGAAAAAATGACTCACCCACTCCACTCTCCATAGAACGGTGACACATTGTAGGAACTAACAACATGAAAAAACCTGTAAACTGCAGCAATAACTTCCTCCCACACACCTCATTAGGACTTTCGCACATTTTCCTTTGCCTTATCCCAGCATTACAAAGTAGTGCAACTGTGAAGTAGCCCTTTCATATTATAATTGGAAAGAGTGGATGGTTTTTGCCTTCTGTTATTTAGTTATTATGTGGTCTCTCTTTTAGTGAATGCTAGTCTGTTTGGTCAGCTAAGGCTCTGTGCACGTCCAATGTCCAGGTTTTGTGTAGTGGCCAGCTCAGATTCTGTCTATATCCGGAAATCCTGAGTAATTTACCTTCTCCAGCTTTCTCCTCAGCAATCCCTGTCAAGTACCCTCAGGCTCTGCGGTTCATTGCTGTTGTTGTTTTGGGAAGAAAATATGACTTGCTCAGTGGAAAGGAATTTTCGTGAGGATATTAAAGCCCATTTTAAAACACAGAAGGCCTGATTCTTCTCTCTTCCCAGTTTTATCCTGTTGTACCTCTATTGTTATAAGTGGAGTTATTCCTCAATTACACCACCATGAGAAGAGAATCTGTTCCATCCAAGTTATGTGAATTGTTTTCTCCTATATAGGAGCATTAAGGAAGATTTCCAAAGTATAAATGGGAATGAGGCGGCCAGTTCCCATTAACTTTCAATAGCAATTGGCTTTCTAAGGCCTTGACTAGACTAGTAAAAAACTACCCCCTTAGTGACATAAGTGTTGCTGACAGAAGCACGTGTGTGGACAGCAGTGTGTCAGTGTGTCCGTTTATATGGTTTTATTATGTCAGTGGAAGAGCTCTCTCCTATTGATGTAACATGGCTACACGAGTGCTCTATAACAGTAAATATTTAGATGAGCCCTAATTGCTTTTTAGGCTTTAGAAAATCTCTCCCCTGCTGTTTATTTTACCCACCACCAATTTTAAGGCTCTATATTTATTGTTTCCCAGAACATATTTATAACGTTCCCCTCCTGCAACCTGGGCTGGTGTGCCACCCAATTCTCCACTCCGGGACCCCAATTTACCCCACCTTGCTGTGTGAATCTTCACTCCTGGGTCATCTCACGCACAGCCACTGGCATGTAATCAGTCCCTAAAGCAGTGAAAGCGTGTTGTCACTAACCACTCATGGGATAGTCCCCAGCAAACAACCCCAGCCCCAGATGCAACCCTGGGAACTACTCTTGCGAGGCTCAGTGAGAAAATATGACCTTGCTGGGTCTTGCAAGCTCATTTACACTTGTCCATCCATTTAACAAAGAAATTGATATGCACCAGCTTTGCTCGCAGTGAAGCATTCACACAGAAACTCTCCGTCGAAGATCTGTACTACTTCAGATAAAGCAAACATAGGTTTATTGACTATCATATGATTTAAAGTGAATATAAGTTGAATCAATAGAAAATCAGATTATTAAATCCGTCAAGGAGATATGCAGAGTCAAATAAAATAAAGCGTCCCATTCTAAAGTAAGATCACTCTTTCAGTCTTGTTACAGGCTTGGCCACTGATGGGTTTTAGCCAGTCTCTGCTCTCTGGGTAGGTGTCAGTCTTTGAATTTGCTTAGAAGATGAATCTATGGGAAGAGCCCCATACTGCTCAAAGGCTATGTCTACACTTGCAAATTAGTTCGAATTAAGGAAGCTTAATTTGAACTAATTTAAGCCTTGGCCACAGTAGGCTTTCATTAGTTCGAATTAAGGGCTTTCTTAATTCGAACTAATAAATTCGATTATACCTTTTGAACTAATGCTTAATTCGAACTAATTAGTTCGAATTAACCCAATATGGCCATGTTAGTTCGAACTAAGTGCTTAGTTCGAACTAACCGGCCCATTAACCTTAATGCAACTGACTAATTCGAACTAAGCAACTGCCATGCACGACACTTGCTTAGTTCGAACTAGCATTCTAGTGGGGCCATGCTAGTTCGAATTAAGTTAATTTGAGCTAACTAAAATTAGTTGGAATTAGTTAGTTCGCATTAATTAATTCGAACTAACTTTAGTAAGTGTAGACAAAGTGCCTCTTTTTCTTTCCAAGCCTCCTTGCCCCCCTCCCACCACCTATGGTCAGATGGTTGTTCATGTCGTGATCTTTCCTTCTTGAGCCAAGGCGCTTGAGCTGCATTGTTCTTGCATGCATGCCTCCCCTGGGTGTGTGAACACAGCTCTGTTTGTCTGCCTCTACTTGAGCCACATAAGAAACATCCGGGAACATGACCAGGCAGAGTTTCATATCTATACACGTGTATGGTGCTGCAAAGAAACATGCTATCATAACAGTCACGGAGCACACGCCATGAGCATTCCAAGAACACCATATGACATACTTTGTATTAGACCATACACAGTTACATTGTAGGGTGAACAGGGAAGATACACAGATCCCATTACAAGGGCTTTCATGGGGTGCAGCATGTCCCAATACTCCTTTCAGCCACCTTTTAAAATAGGATGGTCTAATAGCTAGAAGAAAGAAAGGCTTAGTAGTTAGGAGTCCTGACTTCATTTCACAGTCCAAATACTGATTTTGCTGTATGATCACAAACACACCTATTTTATGTGGGTTTTAATATGCTGCTATAGAGGTAGTATCTGAGCGTGAGCCAAGAGGACATTAAGCAATGTGTCTGTCATCTGTCATTATTATTTGTTCTCTCCTCTCCCTGTGGAGGGTAGCGTATGCAGTCCAGTGTCTTGTTTTGGTAATTATCCCTGGCACCATAACCTCTGCCTCAATATCCCCTTCTGAAAATAGATATGGACATATATACCAACCCGGCCAGTGAGGGAGGCTTCGCTGGTAGAGTTTTCAGACTACAAGTGCAGGGATTATTGCAAACATAAAATTAGAAGTAAACAAATTCTGTTAGGCAATCACACAAGTGCTCATGGGAAGTGGCTACACAAAAGGAATAACACTGATCCTGAAGAAAAGAAAAGGCAGGATGAACATCAAGTAAACATTGCTGACTGTGAAGCCTTTTAGCTTCCGGAAGTCTGGCCAGAGATGTGGTGTCAATTCCCTGGCTTAAATAATTTAAAATGGGGCCTGGATAAAGAAAAAAGCAAACTATACTGTAGGAAAGAATCCAGTATGGGCAGCAGGATGGACTAGCTGACCAAATATGATGTTTCCATTTCTCATTTCTAGTCTTAGGGACAGAGGCGTTGCCTTTTCCAGAAAGCCTGATGCAGATGCATTGTCGGAGGGAGAGAACAAAAGACACTATGTGAAGTAATTCACGGATCCTTATCTACCGACACAGTCTTCATTCACAGGGCCCCGTTATGAGACACATCACTCATTTTAGTTCTGCATTTCCCTGCTGTGCTGCACGCAGCCCTGCCATAGGACTGCGAATTAATGACATCAGCAATGCTGACTCATGACACTGAAGTAATGGAGAATGTTATATGTGTTAAAGCGAAATTAGCTCGCCATTATATCCGGCTCCCTCTTATGCTATTATGTGTCACTGCATCTCCCATTTGGGGTTTCTGTTCCACAGTTTATAGCCCATCAAACTGTATTTTGGCTTGACAGTTAAAAACTGCATAATAGGTTTAATCCGTTCTTTCATTTCCACTCCCACACCACGCATCCCATTTCTTATTTTTGCCTGTTCCCCAAACACAGGTTACCAATTATTAAAAAAAAACAAAAAAGAAGTCTACTAATTTGTTTGTAATATACCAACAGGTAAATGCATACGTGGCTGTCTAGTCTCCATTTGTAACTTGCATTAGTATCATATCACTGTGTGATTGGTGGGGGGGGGGAGAGGAAATCACAAAGCATTCTTTTGTATTCTGTGAGCCAGATTCTCAGCTGGTGTGTACCGGCATAGCTTTATTGATTTATGCAAGCTGGGCATCTGGCCATTCAGATCTGAACCTGACCTCAGCAGTATACCTGACTTTAGTGGAGTTTCTTTTGATTTAAATTTGTATGAAAAGAAATCTAGACTCTAGCTCTATTTTTTCCCATGTACGTTTTTATCTTTGAATTTTCAAGAGAAAAGCATTATTAATTATTATTATTATTATTATTATTATTATTATTATTATTAAGAGAATTAAAGGAGGAGAATAGGTTTCAGGAAGGAAAGGAGGGGCCATTAGGAACTCGGTCTGCATGCATATGGCTAGCACACTAATCTGCAGGAATAGCATCTCTATAAATAGTTGCTTGCAAAGCAGAACTCCAATACAATTAATTTTTCTGTAGTGGAAAAAGGAAATGCTTAAGCCTCAGAAGGACTCTGCCACAGAACTCCTAAAGACATTCCAGTATTGCAATACAATTGCATAGGTAACGGTGTCCAGTTGTCTGAAAATGACAACTGGGAAATAGAGTACTGATGTGTGGAATTATACAGGTTACTACAATCTGCGATTTGGAGAGATGGCACATCCAAATGCCGTTGAGGTAAACTGGAGATTTTCCATCGACTTTAGTGAATTTTGGATGAAACCTGAGATGAATAAAAGGGGGCATGCATGACAGAATATAGAAATTAAAAAAAAACCCCCGATATGCAGAAAGTGAATTGGGAGCTCCTATTTACCTTTTATCATAGTACAAGATTGGGGAGAGTTGATGAAAGTGAAAGAAATCAATTTGGAATTGAGAAAAGAAAATACATTTTTGAACATAACTGTGATGGGGTGAGCTCACCCCGCACTAAAGAAGCCCAGCAGACACTGTAGGTGTTGGAAGCCCCACCCCTTAAGCCCTGCTGGGCATGCTCAGATTGCTGCCCCAGTACAAAAGGGAGCAGCTCAGCTCAGTCGGAGCTGACCGGCGAGGAGGAAGGACCTATGCTAGAAGCTCCTGCCCAGGAGTGGCATCAGCCCCAGGTGGTGGGAGAAAGAAACCCCAAAGGAAGCCACCTGGAGCAGCCACATTGTGACGGCCACCCCGAGGTAGACCTGCAGGCACTGATTATGGCTGGTGGACTCCAGGAACCTCCAGAGAAGCAGCAAGCAGCCTGCATCGGAAATGAGGAGGCACAGACTGAGACCATGCTGGAGGACAGCTCCCTGCTTGCGTAAGCGGGGAAATGGACCTGCTATTATGGGGAACTTTCTGGGCTTGTACACCACCCTGGTGAAGGTGGGTAGCAGAGGATCTTAGTCCTTGCTCCCACTTCTTTTACCCAGTGGGCTGCCTGACCTCAAGGGCTCCTCCCCCAATCTCCTGTGTGGAGGAGTCCCTGTAACCCCAACAAGACTGGCCCCAGTGTTCTTGGGGGCTTGACCCCCAATCTTGTCACAGTCATTCAGGGCAGGGGCTAGGGTGTCCCCACTCCGGGGTGCTGATTGCACTGGGCACTTCCCTGGCCACCAATCACTGTACCCAATTCAAAGTTATACAATTTATTAAACAAACAGCAATGAAAAAATCTAATAAACTTAAAGAGAAGAGGAGAAAGATTACAAATAAAACACTCAACAAAGCCCCGTGGCATGGGGCACCACACACAGCGTCCCTGGGGTGTGAGGGGCAGTCACAGTCTGTTTTACATGTCACTGGCCCTCTGCCCAAGCCTGGCTTCGCTGAAGTGGTCCAGGGAGTCAGAGACACTGGCTCTGGCAGTGACCACCTGTCCCCAGGCTGTAGGGGCAGGGCCCTTCTCCCCAGCATCAGCCGGGCCCCCCTCACTGTCTCCAGCTACTCACTGCACCCAGCTCCAGATGGCTCCAGCCCTGGCACTCAGCCCCACTCCGGTTCAGTGTGGCTCTCTGGGACGCTCCTTGGGCCCCTCTGGTCCTGCTGCTATGGGTCTGCACAGCTCAGCTCAGCTCCCTGGGCTCCTTCTCTGATCTGCTGCATCCAGTTCCAGGTGGCTCTGGCTCCAGCTCCAGATGACTCCAGGTCCAGATCTGCTCTGTTTAGCTCAGCTTGGCTCTCTGACTGCTGGGTCAGCTGCTTTGGGTCTGCTCTGCACAAGTCAGCTCAGTTCAGATCTCTTGCCTGGATTCTCTGGCTTCCAGCTGCTGGCTGCTTCCTCCTTAGCTCTGCCCCGCTCACTCTCTGGCTTGCACAATGCCCAGGCATGTCCGGCCAGCAGTTTCAGCTCAGGGTCAGGGAACACTCTCCTGGCTCCCTCATTGACCTGTCCACCCTGTAACTCAGGCAGTCCTGGATCACTGGCTTCTTTCCACTAGCTCTGGGGGCTGTCTGTTTCAGGGTCCTACTTCCCTATGGAATGGCCAATCAAAAAGGCCCACTCAGTTTCAGTAAGGGGCTATCAGTCCCCTTACACAGGTAGGAAGTAGCCCAGGGGCCCGGATTGTGGAGCCAGGGGTGGTACGGTTGTAAGTCAGCGTGTTTTGGTTTGGAGCCCCGCTGGCTGGGTGCCATAACTGCAACACCAATAGGACCTTGGGCTGGGGCTCAGTGGAGTGGGAGGGCCTGAGCCCCCCTACCCAGGCACCATGCCTTGTAACCACTTTATGCTGCCCTGACACAAGAGCCTGTGTACTGCCTCTGTGGCTGCTAGGCCATCCTGCCCTGAACCCAGAGGGCTGGGTATTGACTCTGTGGTCTCTAGGATTTATTACCCTGATTCCGGGGGCTATTTGTTGACTTTGTAAGGTCGCGGAGATGCCCCCCCTCGCTCATGCCCCTCAGACTTTCCCCACCTGGGGGCACTCGGGAAGGCCTACCCCACGACAATGACAAATAATCAACCTGTGGAACTCATTGCCACAGTAAAACATTTATGCCTTGAGCCTATTGGGATATTGAAAAGGATTATACATACAATATGGATATTAAAGTCATCCATGGTTATACTAGTGAAAGTAATTATTTTATGAGGGATATACAGCATTGATGCAACTACATGAGCAGCTAGAAAACCCATGTTAACCTACCCAGAATGAGGGTCAAAAGTCAACCCAAGTTAGGACTTGACTGAAAGCACAGTCAAGTCAGTGGAAAGTCTATTAGTCCCATAGCGGTCATGAACTAGAAGAAGGGGGCAATGGCTTTAATGGCTTTGTGTAGTGGCACAAAGGAGTTAGTGTTAATAACACCACTTAGTTCTTACATAGCTCCATCCCTCCATGGATCTCAAAGCATTTCACAAAGGCCAGCATCATTATTTCTATATTACAGGGGTGAGATACAGGCACAAAAAAGTGAGAGGACTTGGCTGGCATCACCCAGTGACAAACCCCAGAGTGGAGTCTAGGTCTTCTGCAGCTTAGTCTACAATGCCATCCACAAGACCACCCTGCCTAGAGTGAATGCTAGTAGATTTGTGAGGTGGGCCGCTCTCCCACCACCCTGAATGGGCAAAGCAGCCCAAGGAAAATAAGCACCAATGCTGATCTCGAATCACCCATGCTAATTAACCTATGTGAAGTTAAGGACACTCCCACCTCCTCGCTAAAGAAGGAGGAAAATGCCAGGTGTCTCAGCAAGGACTGTGGCCGTCCCAGCAATTCCTGTTCCTGGATGCATGCTGCTGTCCTCCTGTCAGAGGCACCAGGTGGCCAGAGGAAGCAGATGCAGTTTGGAGCAAGGGCTGCCTTGTGTGGAAACAGGAGTGAGAACAAGAACAGTTTATTAAGAGTGCAACCGTTGCCAGCAGACCAAGGGATGTGATAATTCCCCTCTATTCAACACTGGTCAGGCCGCATCTGGAATACTGTGTCCAGTTTTGGGCTCCCCACTACAGAAAGGATGTGGACAAATTAGAAAGAGTCTAGCAGAGGGCAACAAAAATGATTAGGGGGCTGGGGCACATGACTTATGAGGAGAGACTGAAGGAACTAGGCTTATTTAGTCTACAGAAGAGAAGACTGAGGGGAGATTTGATAGCAACCTTCAACTACTTGAAGGGTTGCTCCAAAGAGGAGGGAGCTAGGCTGTTCTCGATGGTAACAGAGGACAGAACAAGGAGCAATGGTTTCAAATTACAGCTGGGGAGGTCAAGGTTGGATATTAGGAAAAACTTTCTCACTAGGAGGGTGGTGAAGCATAGGAATGGGCTATCTAGGGAGGTGGTAGAATCTCCATCTTTAGAGATTTTTAAGGCTCGGTTAGACAAAACCCTGGCTGGGGTGATTTAGTGGGAGTGGTCCTGCTTTTTAGCAGGGGGCTGGACTAGATGACCTCGTGAGGTCCCTTCCAACCCTATTATTCTATGATTCTAACCAGCTATGTAGTGAAGTTGAGCAGACTAGAAAGACTGTTTTCCTGAGGAGCCTATATACCTGCCTCTGGATTACCTGGGATGGTCCACATTTATGGATTGGCTGAACACAGGTTAAATAGCATAGGGTCTATCACAAGACCGGCAGATAACTGACATGGGTGATCCATTAGCTCAGGGATTACACATCAGGCTCAGGTAGGCTCAAAGGTAACTGAGGGATGACTCACTTCACCTCTTCCCACTTCCCTGCATTCCCCTCCTCCTGCTGTCCCTTAGCATTTGGCAAATCCATTGTGGGACCCACACAACAGGGAACTGCACTGATGGGCACCGTCTGCTGTTTCATTCACTGTGGCCGCTGATGCATTTGGTGCTCTCTCCCTGGAGTCAGAACTGAATCATTTTGCAGTGACAGCTAATGGAGAAGGCAACAGAGGTGTTGCTGAGCCCCACAGCTCAAACCACAAGTGGGGGAAAGAGACCTCTCTCCATCAGAACTTGACAGGACCGCTCGTCAGCTTCAGCCCACAGCCAACATTCACAACAAGGTGAACTTGCTTCCAAATAAAAAGTTCCACCACTCTCAGAGATTTGGGTCGGGAATAATAGCAGTAGTTTGTAGTTCCACAGTGCACTTTGTCCAAGGATCTCAGAGCATTTTATGTACATCAGTTAATTATCTGAGCATTGTGACAGCCTTGTGATGGAAGCACAGTAAGTATCGCACTGAGATGGGTGAATTAAAACACCAAGCCAGATCCCCAGTGCCCTTCTAATTCCCCTTTATGCTTCTCCAATGGCACAAATAGCATTTAAATCTGCCTTAAGTCAGTGTCTCAGATGGTGTGTCTACACTGGCAACTTAGGTCGACTTAAGGACGTATAAGTTGACCTACACAAAGCCACGTCCACACTGAGCTTTTATTAAGTCGACTCTAGCGCTTCCTTAAGTCAACTTAATAACGTCACTTCTGAAGGTCGACTTAAGCCTTAAGTCAACTTCTTAAGTTGACTTAAAGCCAGTGTGGATGAGGAATAGCACTAACTCGACCTTATTAAATTGACTTAAAGCCAATGTGGATGGGGAATAGCGCTAAGTCGACCTTATCAAGTGTAGACATAGCCATAGAGTATAGAGTTTATGGCCAGAAGGGACTATTTAATCATCTTGTTTGACCTCCTGTATATCACAGGCCATCAACAGCTTCCAGCACCAACACACAAAACCCAACAATTGAAATCAGGTCAAAGCATTACAGTCCCTGGTAGACTAGACTATTACAAGCACCAGGGACAGATTAGGAAGGACCCAACTTCACCAGTGCGTGAGGCCCCTCAAATGACAGGGAAATGTGTAAGTGAGATATACCCACATAATCCTGGCAAGTGACCTGCTCTCATTTATACAGAGGAAAGTGAGCCCTCCCCCCAAGGTTCCTGCCAATCTGACCTGGAGGAAGTCGAGTGTGGGGGAATCCTGAGCTAGCAAGAGTGTGTTGGAAAAGGTTAGGACATGAGATGCTCTGTTTATACTGGCCAATGGAATGGCTCCATGGGAGATGCTCTCTGTTAGGGCTAGTCAGAGAAATCTGGCCACAGTCTAGACTGCTGTAGCTTGTGCTGGTAGCTGATTTGGCCTCTGGTGGCCAAAAAGATCAGGGAGGGAGTGGGTGAGTGCAAATATGGCAGAACGGCACCTCTGTCAAACACTCCCCATCAGATAGCTCTTGGAATCTGGCTCACAAAGAGTGATTTGCACAAGGTTAGAGAAAGAGCGTCAGGGGTAAAGCTGGCAATGGGACTCAAAAGACTTGATTCCCAGCCTCCTACACAATCCAGTAAAATATTTGTCCAGGGGTGGAGAGTGGATGTCGTGTGGTGCTCCCTGCACTTCTGAATGATATGATACAATTGAAGGGGAGTGACATTCTATTTTAGGTCCCATGTCCACATTGTCACACCCCCGTCCTCCGTCATATTGCTGTGTCTACGTGCAACGTGTCCTCCACGCTCCTGTTGACTGCCTTTTCTGTATCCTTCCACTTTTCATCTCCAACTTCTTGAAGCATTGTTTACTGAGCTACTGATGCCAAATAGGATTAAATCCGATAAAGAGAAGCAGATGCATTACATCTGGCAGAAAGCGAAAGATCAGCCTTTGGCACAAGGCTTTATTGTTTGTGACAAGACTTTGGAATGTAATTAATTTTGCAAACCCATGCCAACAAACGGCATTCAAAATCGCCAGATGCGCCAGTGAGGGCGATGCCAGGTTTGTTTGTTTTTTTCTTTCCAAGAGGATGGCTTGAAGCCTGCTGACTGTCATTTGTCCAGCTCCAGGGGTGTCGAACAAAATAACGTCTCTTTGGATGTCAGTGGATAATGGGCTGTTCTCCCTACAGAATTATTGCATATGCGATGACAAGAGGGAACTTCATTTTTTAAGTTTTGCCTTTTTGTCTATACTCAAATTCTGTGTGAAAGCAATACTGATCTAACCGCGCACACACACGCATTCACACACACAGAGAGACTAAAGAGCACCAGCAGGTTCATAAATAATTCTTTGTGCAGAAAGGGAAACAAGAGAGACAATGCAATTCCACTGTAATGCGCCTTTATTTCCAATTTTCGTTCACTGGGGAAGCTTTTGCAGGAGCGGTAATTCTCCCAGCAAATCTCACTGCAGCATAAACAGCCTTATGCACACCCAATCCGTGACAAAAGGCAGCTGTTAGTACTTCTCTTTGGCATTGATGAGACTTTTCAAGAAGAGGGATTTAAAAGTTTCTCAGACCCTGACAGTATAGGTGGCTGGTTTTTAATGAGGCAGGTAGATTATTCTGGCCATTCTGGGCATAACTGCTATAAAAACACCTGTTGCACTCAGTGGTATCTCCAGGAACTTTCAAACTGATGGGTTGTTTGGTGTGAAAGGGCATGTTTGCAATCTCAGGGGACCTGAAGAAAAGATCAACATTTGCTGAAAGGGGGGCACAAGGGAATTGAGTGTTCAGAATATAATGTGACACAGCTGTTTCTGATCAAACTCCCTTTGAGCAAATTACCATAATCGGCAGTGTGCAGCTGATTTTCAGGCCTGCCACCCCTCTGCCTGAAGCACCAGTCTTCTGTATTATGCATGTGGTTCCTGCACAGCTCCTTTGAGCTCTGTCTTGAGTGGAGCTGGGAAGCAAAGAACCTCACTCCCTCCTACATCGGAAACTGGGCAGCCTTCTGAGTTTCACAGTAGCAATTCCATCCCGGGTGGTACAACCAGTTGATCTAAGGCCTTCTTTCTACATTTCAGCTATCCTTAGCCAAGAGATTGAGTGACGTCCCTTCGGGTCTCAGCTCAAGGCAGCAGAAATAGCTGCAGAGGACAGAGAGATGACTTCAGGCCAAATGAAGCAACAGAAAATATTCCTTTGCTAAACAATGGGTCTGCAAAGGCATTCCTGTATCTTGGTGAGTCCAGCCCCAAATTAAGGCCATCCATAGTCTATGTCTTGTGACTCCCTTGTGGCCTTCACCTCATGCTATGGCCCCATCCTCTATTCGGATTGGCAGTATCTGGAGCATACATCAGCATCATTTTCTCATGTCTCTCAAACTCCACCTTCTCCCCATGCCCTTGATTTCCCATGACTGCAATTTTCCTATTCTCCATGATCTTTGCTTCAGTTCCAGACCTTCCCTCTCTCCTTCCCATCCCTCACCATCTTCTCATCATCTCCAATCACTCTCCTTTCCACAGGTCCCAATAGCGGTGCCAAGATATTAATCTGCCCCTACATTTTCTGCTCCTCCTGAGCGCTATACATGTCTTTTCATCTCTTCTTCATCTCTCCCTGCCTTATTTATTATTTTTATATTACCAACCTCATCTGCGAGAGATTAAAGCCTAGGTGTTCTGTGCTCAAAGATACAACTTCTGGAATCATGGAATTAAATCAGAATCTCAGCCTTCATGTATTAAGGGTTTTGTTTGTTTGTTTTTAAAGAAATGCTCCTAGCTCTCATAGTAGTGAAGAAAACCTTGAAAAATGTGACAAGTGGTAAACACTGTGACAGCATCTGCCAGAACATGTAAATAATCTAATGTCATCTCACCGAAAGTTGTGAACTGGGTCATACATCTCGATCGGCTGTGAACACCAAGAATTCTGAGTAGCCTAGCTAATACCAGTACAAGAGAGGACTGTATATGGCTGGAGAAAGACAGTTCATAGACTATGTCTACACTGGTAATTTAAGTCAACTTAAAGAGGCTTAAATCGACTTAAATTAAGCCACATCCACACTAGGCTTTCATTAAGTTAACTTAATGAAAGCTTAAGTCGACTTTATAACTGTCACTCATTAGGTTGACATAAGCCTCTCTAGATCAACCTAACTCTTCCTTAGGTCGACCTAAGCCCAGCATGGACGTGTAAGTCCATTTGGTTAAGTTGACCTAAGGGCAGTTAGGTCGACTTAACAAAGTGGACTAAGTCGACTTAAAGTGTTGCCACTTGTTAAGTTGACTTTAATAAGGTCGACTTTAAGTCAACTTAAAGTCGACCTTATTAAAGTCGACTTAACAAAAGTCTACTTAACCTTTCTAGTGTAGACATAGCCATAGAATCTAGCCTACTCATCTAAGCAGATACACCCTCCCAGCAGCTGGGTTAAGACTTTAACAGAGCCTTTAAAATGATGGTTGGAAAAAAGACTCCAAGATGGAGGGAAGACACAGAAAAGTAGAGACACAGAACAAAAGCCAAGAAGGGAGGCATGGAGCAAAATTATGTTGAACTGATGCACTAGGAGTAAGAGCCAAAGAAACCACTGATTTGAAAACTGCAGCAGCCATTAACCTTAGAAGACAAGCTCTGGTCTTAAGTAGTCACCCTTGAGATATCCCAAATTTGACAAGTAGAATTATGTTGCTCCTTTATTGGGAAGCCACCTGGTTAAGCAGCTGATTTCAGCTGGTTGGCTGCCAGCAGGTTTAACTGCATTTCCATAACTTCGATCATGCAGAAAACGCAATGTTATCCCCTTGTTGGGAAGGGGTGAGTAGTACAATAAGAGGGCATGCTGATTATTTGCTGAAGAGATGGCATGAACATGTCCAGTGGAACAGCAGAACTAAATGCAAGTAAAGTGCATGCCTAGCATCTTCTCCTGAGCATGGGGAGGTTGACAGAGTTGTTTCAGCTCCCAGGCTTCTGTGCCCTGGAGTCATCTTTTTCACTATGGGCAACATAGCCACATAGGTGTGCAGTGTCTACAAAAGGAGCAGACAGTGACAATATTTAATGTGGCCACAGGGCATGAGCCAAAGCCCTTTGGAAGCAATGGGAATCTTTTCAGTGACTTAAGTGGGCCTTGGTCAAGTTTAATTTAAAGAAACTCTTAAGCAGGATTTCATTTCTTAATGATATGATTTTATGAGATTCATAGAATCCAAGGCTAGAAGGGATCATTGGGATCATCTAGTCTGACCTCCTGTATAACACAGGCCCAAAAAACTATCCCCATAAATAATTCCTGGGGAAGATCTTTCAGAAAAACCTTCAATTTTTATTTGAAAATTGTCAGTAATGGAGAATCTTCCATGACCCTTATTAAATTGTTACAGTGGTTAATTATCCTTATTGTTAAAAACAAATGCTTTTTTCCAGTCTGAATTTGTCTAGCTTCAACTTCCAGCTATTATGTTAAACTTTTCTCTGCTAGATTTTTCCTCCTGTAGGTAATTATAGTCTGCGATCAAACTACCCCTCAACCTTCTTTTTGCTAAGTTAAATAGATTGAGCTCCTTGACTCTCTCACTATTAGGCATGTTTTCTAATCTTTTAATCATTCTTTCTGACTCTTCTCCAATCCCTCTCCAATTTGTCAACCTCCTTCTTAAACTGTGAACCCCAGAACTGGGCACCAGTGCCAAATACAGAGGTTAAAATAAACTCTCTACTCCTGTTTGAGATGCACTTGTTCATGATCTCAGGACCACATACACTTCTTTGGCCACAGTGTTGAAGCTGGGGACTGTGTCTCATCTATTTCCCTTAAATTCTTATTATTTTTGCCTTGGCAAATCCCCCTTTTTCCCCATCAACTTACTTTTCCCTGTATGAATGCCATAGTGTGATTTTCCAGCACCAGGCACAATCCTGGGTAAAAACCCATTATGGAGTTTCCCCATGTCCAGTAGTTTATTTCTGGCATTGTAGGAAAGGTGTGGCAATTTAAATGGATTATTTTTAGTGCACAGTTTTCCTTCATATTTTTTTTCCCCAAATCATAGAATCATAGGCCTGGAAGGGACCTCAAGAAGTCATCTAGTCAATCCCCCTGCTAAAAGCAGGACCACTCGGACTAAATCATCCTAACCAGGGTTTTGTCTAATGGGGCCTTAAATGTTTCCAAAGACAGAGATTCCACCATCTCCCTAGGTAACCCATTCCAATGCTTCACCACCCTCCTAGTGAGAAAGTTTTTCCTAATATCCAACCTTGACCTCCCCAGCTGTAATTTGAAACCATTGCTCCTTGTTCCGTCCTCTGTTACTAGTGAGAACAGCCTAGCTACCTCCTCTTTGGAGCACCCCTTCAAGTAGTTGAAGGTTTATATCAAATCCCTGCTCAGTCTTCTCTTCTGCAGACTAAATAAGCCTAGTTCCTTCAGTCTCTCCTCATAAGTCATGTGCCCCAGCCCCCTAATCATTTTCGTTATCCTCTGCTGGACTCTTTCTAATTTGTCCACATCCTTTCTGTAGTGGGGAGCCCAAAACTGGACAAAGTATTCCAGGTGCGGCCTCACCAGTGCCAAATAGAGGGGAATAATCACATCCCTCGATCTGCTGGCAACACTCCTACTGATGCAGCCTAATATGACATTGGCCTTTTTGGCAACAAGAGCACACTGTTGACTCATATCTATCTTCCCGTCCACCATAACCCCCAAGTCCTTTTCTATAGTGCTGCTACTTAGCCGATCGGTCCCCAGCCTGTAGCAGTACATGGGATTTTTCTGTCCTAAGTGCAGGACTTTGCACTTGTCCTTGTTGAACCTCATGAGGTTTCTTTTGGTCCAATGCTCCAATTTGTCCAAGTCTCCCTGGATCCTGTCCCTGCCCTCCAGCGTGTCTACCATTCCCCCCAGCTTGGTGTCATTTGCAAACTTACTGAGTATGCAATCGATCCCATCATCCAGATCATTAATGAAGATCTTGAACAGAACTGGCCCCAGGACTGACCCTTGGGGCACTCCACTCATTACTGGTTGCCAACTAGACATTGAGCCATTGATTCCTATCTGCTGAGCTTGATGATCCAGGCAGTTTTTTATCCACCTTACTGTCCATTCAGCCAACCCATAATTCCTTAATGTGATGACAAAAATGCTGTGGGAAACTGTATCAAAAGCTTTGCTAAAGTTGAGGTATATCATGTCGATGGCTATTCCCACATCCACAAATCCAGTCGTCTCATCATAGAAGGCAATCAGGTTGGTCAGGAACAATTTGCCCTTGGTGAATCCATGCTGACTGTTCCTGATCACTCCATTTTCTTCCAAGTGTTTTAGGATGGATTCTTTGAGGACTTGCTCCATGATTTTTCCAGGGATTGAGGTGAGGCTGATTGGTCTGTAGTTCCCCAGATCCTCCTTTTTCCTCTTCTTGAAGATAGGTACTATATTTGCCTTTTTCCAATCATCCAGGACTTCCCCCGTTCGCCATGAGTTTTCAGAGATAATAGCCATTGGCTCTGCGATCACATCGGCCAACTACCTCAGCCCCCTCAGATGCAGCCCAATATTTAGGCACCAGTGACATATTCAAAGCCACTGTTCAGCTGTAACCTAATCCCTGGGTGGGCCTAAATCCCCTAGGAGCCCAAGTTTCTGCTGGTTGGTGTTTTAAAGGCAGCCTGAGTTCTGCAAACACTTCACAGATAGTGAGCTGCTTCGAGCCCTAACTCCACTCAAAGCCCCACAGGATTTGATATTTAGACTGGGTAGGAAATGTTTATCTTGGTAGTGGACCTAATCCCATAGTCAGGCTCTGAGCATGCCTAACACCTGGTATCTGTCAGATTCTGCAGCACACAACTATTTACATAAAGCGCAATAATGTAAAAGATGCTTCTCCTACCTGGCTGTGCTGCTCTGTGTGTCAGGGGTTCCAATAAAAAAACAGATCCAAACCCCATTTCGTCCTCAAACCCAAATGACAAATACAAAACAAGAAAATTCTACCACGCAGAATTATAAACTCTGAAAAGGGAGAAATGCTGGAGACTCCATGGAGTCCACTGGGGACTTTACTATTAATTTTACATGGAAGGTTCTCAGTTCCTGCAGTGATGGGCAGCAGTATAAAACCCTAAGATAGACCTGAGTGAAGTCTTTCCATTGACTTCATTGGATTCTGGATCAATGTCATTCATCCAGATTCATTCTCCCATGCCCCTGGATGGATGCTAACTCAACAGTCTTAATTCCTTTGCTGAGAACCTACCATGCTTGGTGCCAGATAGCTAACAAGTAATCCTTGTCTTCACTGGATCTGCCTGCTCCACTGGTGATTGAACCTTGAAGGAAAGAAGTGGTTTCCAGCAATAAGCAGCTGTTGGGCATTCAGAACTTCCTCCTTTGAAGCAGGTCAATTTCCAACTGGGAAGAAGAAGAAGTTAGGATAGTAATATTTTCCCCTTTAAAATATGCATAATTTGAGAAGGTGATTTTTAGATGTTCCAAATCCTTCATGAGAAACTGGTTCTTTAATGGCAGGTGTATATTTTGCTTTGTTATTCTTTTAAAGAGGGTATATTTTTCTTTTCACCCTGCACGACTAACTGCAGCAATGATGTGCTACCTGCCCAGTTTCCCAGTACAAATTCCCTCCACCTGAAATCTTGCCGCTATGTGTAACCCATATGCCTAAAAAGAGCTCTCTCTTTAACAGGGTGGGTTACTGTTGCTGGGCAAATTAGCTACTCACAACCAGAAACTTCTAGAAGCAGGGATTGGTAGCATTTTTGAGCATGCTCCACAGGATGCCCTGCTGGTGTGATGTGGTGTGGTCAGTCAGATCACATGAGAGCAGCAGTCTGTGCAGACAGCAGGCAGGAGCTGCTTTGAGAAGAGCCCATGTGCTCAGTTTTCAGGAGAGAAGCTGAGCCAGGAGTGGACAAGATGTTTTCTCTGTCTAATGGAGTCATCTGCAACAGATTTTGCAGACATGCATATGGGACTGAGGGCTGGTTGCAAAGGATAAGGAAAAGCCTGCATGGAATGCTACAGAAGATTCCTGCAAAGAAAGAAGACTTGGACAGCTCACTCAAACAAAGACTGTAGCTGAGAGTTGGGTGAACTCCATCTGGACTTTGGGACTCTTGGGTATCTTTCATGGGGGGTTTTCTGTAGGGATTGTTCTTGGTTAATAGTATTTTGTTTTCTTAGGATAAGGTTTATTTAGTTAGTAGTTAATAAAGTTCATTGTTATGTTTGTTCTTAGTAGTATTTTAATGTGGGAGGGTAACTGAGCAATCTTTGCTGTGAGTCCTATACAGACTGGATCCTGGGTCTCCAGCTGCTTTCTCCACAGGGATTGGGGTGTATTTCTGTGAGGCAACTGGAGAAGGGCAATTGAATTAATTTTAGCCCACCTGAAGGTTACATATGCATTCTATAAGATAGGTTTTCTCCAGACTAATTTTCAGAGAGGCTTTATCAGTTTTAATTAAAATACTACCCCCTTTCTCAGTGCTTGCTGTTCTGAGTAAACAGAGAAACATAAGTCATCCTCTGAACATGGAAGTTTTAAAGAAGCTTTTTTAATGAACTGTGCTTATGATGCTCTAAAATACTGATGTGCATTATTTATTAGATTAATTCCCCTTCCTGTCCATTGTCTCTTTTGGGCCCACTCCTGCAAAAGCTTATGGGACTCATTGTTACATGTACAAAAAGTCCTGGTGAAGTTAGTGGGGACTATCTTCTGAGTAGAGGAGGCCACACAATGGGGAGAAAATAGGACATTTTTTTTTCACAGCTTTTCCGCTCCCTGTGTTTCATTCACTCCAAATTTTGAAATTTTGTTCAAATCTCAACATCTGAAAAAATGTTGCTCAAGTTGTGAATAAAGATTGCTCATATCAATAGGGATTTGTCTGATCAGCCCTAGGAAGTGTTTATTCTTTGGGGGAGAGATCTTGGTATTGTATAATGCAATGGCTGCAAGATGGGTTTTAAAGAACATCTTTGTCACAAGGGTCTTGTAAATCCATAGGCCTTGCTACCAGCAAAGCCAATGAGAAATCTGTATGTATATATGCTACACTCCAAAATCAATGCTGCTATAGCTGAGTCCATTTTAGTAAACAGTTGGAGTACAGCAAATCATGACAATGAAGAAGGAAACCTTTGGACTGCATCTGGGAAGTTGACATTTTCTAGAAAATTAAGAAAGTCAACATTTAATTTTTGAATTTTTGAATGTCTTCCAGCCAGCTCTAATTTTTGTGCAAGTGTCCAATACTGAAAGTCATTAAACAGTGCTGTGAGATGGTCACGTGCCCTCAGCCACTCAGACCTTGCTTACAAGATATTTAAGGTTTAAATAGCACTGCCATCTTGAACATAAAGCACAAGGGACTCCATCTTTTAACTCAGGCACATAAGGGGCTGAATTGACTCTTGGAGACACTGAACCTGGGGATGGCTGCAGGAAGTGTAGATATAGGGAACCTGATGAAGGAGACATGTTGCACCCTGGAAGTTTTTGATGACCCTAATTCTAATTGAAACTCAAGTTCTCAATGTGTCATAGGATCAGGGCCCAAATCATTCATTCTAGCATATCTTGTAGTTTGGATTTCCTAGAGAAAGGATTATTGTTATTTGATATAAAAGTAGTCACTAGGGGCAAAAACCAAGGAAAGGGTCCCACTGTGTTAGGTGCTGTACATACATAGTGCCTCCCCTGAAATTCTTATAATACAAGGGTTTGATCTTGCCCTCTTTGATGCAGAATTCTCACTGATGTCAAAGGTGTAGAATCAGACCCTAAATAGTCAAGACTGTCAGGGGAAACAAGCCATAGAAATGAAGTGCCTTTCTCAAGGTCACAGAGCAAATCTGTGGAAGAGCTGGCAACAAACCGCAGGTCACCTGACTAATTCATACTCTTCTACGTGCTGTTCTAGTTCATACTCTTTCTCTTAGGTTGGGAGTGTTTCCATTAAAGCATCATTGCAAGCTTCAGGGAAATCATTTCAGCGCACTTTATTTCTTTGTTGCAAAAACAGAGAGGAAGGGAGAGCAAACCTTGTCTTCCAGCTAATCTTTACAATGCCATTTTAACATTTTATAGTGTATAAACAACACCTTGATGTTATTGCTCTGCCAGAAGGCTGATTACATGGAAGGCAATAATAGATCACATATGTGCCAAAGTCCAACTGCTACTTTAAGCTCATTTTTTTTATAGAAGGACACATTCTCACATTCTTCTTTATTGACTCCCTCAAGCCTCCCTTTCTTTCTCCCTCTCGGTGCTGTTAAAAAAAGGCCAACGTAAAAATAAAGCCAGTTGGGACATATTTTGTACGTTATTGTAGGATAAATAAAGCTGTCTACAGAAAGTATGCTATTAACCATGAATCATGGGGGAAGCATGACTCTCACTTGACTAGTGGTGGAAGGTATAAAACGTTCTTTAAAAACAACAGCTCTAGGCCTATTTTAGGAAGTCTATATACATAGGGTTTTATTTTCTGGTACTTCCAGAAAAATAATAAACACACTGTAAAACAAAATTGATGGTAGAATCTAGAGAGAAGATTTAGTGTTTACACAAAACTTTTATAGACTACTTCCAGAGTCCCCATCTGTCATTCCCATCCTCTGCTTTCCTTATTCACATTAATAATATTTCCTCAGTCCTAAAAATGGAGCCACACAGTCAATGCCTATGCTTAGGCAGTGAGTTTTCCAAGCAAGAACAAGGGTCAGCCTGCATGGAATTACAGGACTGAAGCAATGGGATTACTCTAGTTGCATCAAGTTAAGCATGTGAGCAAGTTTTTAGGCTTTCTCTATCTGTTTTAAAAAAAACCATAGGCTGCCATTTTCAAAACTAGGTTTCCTAATCCATATGTAGGCACTAAGGGCTGGATTCTACAAGGAGCAGAACACCTTGGCAATAGTTGAGTCAAGTACATAAGCAAGGGCCTCCCTTTAGACATGTGAGTAGAATGGAACAATGAAACTTACATCCCTTGTTGAATTGCAGCCGATGTACTTTGCTGAATCAGATGCAGGGTCCTTACCTTAGAAAGGAGACTTCTAAGAGGAGACATGATTAAAGTATATAAGAGAAGATAGAGAGGGAGTGTCATAGGGTCAGCTGGCCCTTTAATCACAGGTGAAGCTCAGTCCAACCCCATTAATTAACTGCCTCCCAGGTGACGTGTTTGATATATTTTATTCGTATGTATGCAACCATTAAGTACCCAAGGTAGTGACGTCATGTACTACTGGATCAAAAGGAAAAACATCTGGACTGATTTTTTTTTTTAAATGCACTAACCTTAAAATAGAAAAAAGAAACCAACACCATAAAACTTTCTGAAACACGGCGACAACCAGAGCATTGGCAGCAGCTCTGTAGATCTCATTAATGCTGTATCTGCACCCTGCTGCCACACGATGGAGCTGCTCTTTAAGGGGGTGGGCTTAGCTACCTCAAATGATGATTGGAGGCCAGGGATCAAGTGATAGCCTGCAGGGCAGCTGTATCTCAGTGAAAAGGGCAGATTGGTTAGACAGCTACCTGCCTACCAGAGAGAAAGACCTGCTTTATGTTTTTGCCTTCTATTGAACTATTTTGATTTTGAGAAATAAACCCATTCCTGAAAAATATGTGTTGCTGTTGGCAATTTTATATAACATGCAGGGAACAATGAGTTAGCTTGCTGGTTTACATGGAGCTTCTGTATTCCCTGGCTCAGCTCGCAATCACAAGGGGACTATCAATGAAATAAAAAAGGTGGCAAATTCAGAACCAATAAAAGAAAATATGATTAGACAGTGGAACTGATTACTACAGAATATCTTTAAAGCAAAACATTTAGGAAAATACAAATCGGGATTGGCAATTTTCAGTTTACAGGAACATCGTCACAATAGGTAATGTCAACAAAAGGGGGAAGGGATTTAAAATCTTGAGTTTTGGGTCTTAAACCAACTAGGGGCTAGGATGAGACCTTCATAGGGTGCAGATTAACTTACTTTTGCCTAATGTGGGGTTTCTTACATCTTCCTCTGAACTTCTAATGTTGGCTACTGTTCAAGCCAGGAAACTGGATTAGAGCATTCAATCCAATATGGAAAACATTATCACCTGGAAGGACTGAACCAAAAAGAAGCTTCTGTTTAAAGTTAGTGCCTATATATAGATGTAAGCACTTATATAGATTAAAGCACCTATATAGATTAAACACTTAATTTTTTGCCATATGTATTTTATTTATTTTCCCATCTTTTTTTCATTATGGGAGGCATTTCAATGAATGCAAGACCTTCTTTTGTTAAGTCCCCACTCTTCCTTCTTCTTGTCCCTCGCTTCCTATCTTAAACTGTTGTGTAATAAGTTGTTAAACACTCTTCATCATATTCCAGCCTACAGGAAGGTACATTTTAGTGATAATTACAGCTGGGCTGCAAATTGTTTTACTGCCCTATGGGAATACTTGAGATTTCATTTTTTTCCTCATTCTGCATCAGTATGAAATCAAGAACTTTAATTTTTTTTTCATTTAAAAATGACTGATATACCCCAGAGTAGCCAGTCTCTCAGAATTAACTGGAGGAGAAACTTGAATCCAGGTCTCCCACACACCAGATGAGTGCACTAACCACTAGACTTTTCTTTCTCTGGGTTTGACCTAAAAATGCCATCCTGGATCTGAGAAACCTTCTTGACAACAATGTCATAGAATCATAGAAGATTAAGGTTGGAAGGGACCTCAGGAGGTCATCTCATCCAACTCCTTGCTCAAAGCAGGAACAACCCCAACTAAATCATCCCAGCCAAGGCTTTATCGAATTGGGTCTTGAAAGCCTCTTAGGATGGCGATTCCACCCAATCCCTAGGTAACCCATTCCAGTGCTTTACAACCCTCCTAATGAAAAAAATTCCTAATATCCAACCTTGACCTCCGCCACATCTACTACCACTGTGAGCTGCCTAGCTCCCTCCTTGGCATTGAAACTAACCCTGTCCTGCTAAATGTTTCAGTTTTGACTAATTGACATATTCCATGGGGAAAACAATACAATAAAAAAATTCCTGACCAGCTCTACTGGTGATGTTATTCCTATAGTTTCACAAATATTTTGAGGTCCTTCAAGATGGAAGGTTTTATAAACGTATGATACCAATTATAATTACAATAATTTCTTCATTAAATTACAATATGCATTCATTATTTTCTTATTACATAAAGACATGGAATTGCTGCCAAAGAGAGTGCTTTTTTTTTTCTCAATATTGTCCATGAAGCATTGCAGTGTCTCTAACATACTTTGATTTTGGTGCTTAGGAGGTTGGCTTTTATTACATGTTTTATGGCAAGTAGTTTTTATTCCAAAGGTTATGGTTGCTGGATTGTATTTCTCAGATGTATTTTCATGACAGGCATCCCAATGAATAAAAATGATTAGAGATGGGGATCTAGTGAGATATCTGTGCTTCTAAAGTACTCAGAATTACTCTAAAACACAGTCATCATCTTCTTAAAGGAAAATTGCAGTGATTAGTTACACTGTGATACCTTAGATATCAGAATAAACATTTACTATGGCATTTGCTCAGAAGTGAGTGTGATAACAAAGATTGCTAGATAGTTTCAGTTATAATCCCATATTGTTTACTTGTTCATAATCATCTTTTGGACTAAACATTTCCTGATTTTCTGCTGCCTTGTGCAGTCATTTACACAGACATAAAACAAGTACAAAGGATGAGCAAACACTATCAAATCTGGATTCTTTTCTTAAACCAGTGATATCATTTTTCTGACATGCTGATGGCAAGTGTGATTTTATTGTGAGTCCCCCCAAATTTATTTATTTTTCTTCAATATCTGGATTCAAAAGGATTAAAATCTCTGCAAGAAAAAAAAAAATCTAGCCATCACAGTTGTGGAGAAAAGCATATAAAACATGACCTACAAAGGCTCCCAAATAAATATATTTGTTATGCCACTGGTAGACCAGGTGCCCACTCATGCCAAGAGCTGTAGGCTTGATGGATGATGACAAATGCATAGCTGGAAACCAGTTTGACTCCCCTAAGTGTTAAAATAGGTATTAGATTTATAGAGATGTGTTTAGGGTTTGGACCTTATGAAATGCTTATGAGTTTCTATCTGCCTTAATCTCACATATAATGTCTGTATCCCATGTTACAAGGTCATATTTAAGTGTTCGCTCTGGAACTAAAAGTGTTCGCTCTGAAACTGGGATCTCTACCCACAGTCAGGAAAGAAACATTACCAAGTGTGAAATACTAGTTTACAAGAAGTGTCTTTGCATGCCCAACAACAAGGAGGTTTATAGACACTAGATGAACCACTGTGTCACATTAGTACACAAAAAGACTTCTTTGGCTATGTCTACACTGGCAAGTTAGTTTGAATTAAGGAGGCTTAATTCAAACTAACTAAAGCCATGGCTACACTAGGTTTTAGTTAGTTCGAATTAAGGGCTTCCTTAATTCAAATTAATAAGTTCAAATAGGGTATTCGAATTAAGGGGTTAATTCGAACTAACTAGTTCAAATTAACTAATTTTTAGTTAAAATTAACCAGCCATTGAAATGAATGGGGATCGCTAATTTGAACTAAGCAAGTGCTTGCTTAGTTTGAACTAACGTTCCAGTGTGGCCATGCTAGTTCTAATTAAGCTAATTCGAACTAACTAATTCAAACTAATTTTAGCAAATGTAGACATAGCCTAGGATTGTTGTTTCCCCCGGAGAAAGATGTGCATATAAACCCTCATGCCATCACAATCTGAACTCTGCGGGAGGGGAATAAAAATTTCTGTTCAGAAGAAATTATCACAGTATTGCTTGGAATTTGGGGAGGGCAATATTTCTAAGCATAATTAAGGGATTCCCAAGCTACTAAGCTTAGACTAGCTGAAAAAGACACAGAGATTGCACATTACAGCATCTTCTATTACCTTCTGAAACCTAAGATTTATTTGTGTGCGTGCGCTCAGTGGTGGATTACTGCACGGGCCTACAGGGTCCATGTCTAGGGGCCCACCATGATGTGGGGGCCTCTGCCCTGCTAGCACTGGGGGAATGGGCCGGCCCAGAGGCCAGGCTCCATGCTCCCCCCTGCCCTGGGCTGGTTGGTCCGCCCCCGGTGGTGGGACGGGGCGGTGTGACTGGTTGCTCTACTACAAGGGTGGGGCTGTCTGGCATGCAGTATGGCTTCCAGCACGGCCTTCAGGCCACACCAGAAGCTTTATCACACTCATTCTTTAGTCCCACCACTCCCAGGGGCTGGCTTCTGGCCCCAGGGTTCCCTCAGTGCTGGCCCACCTGCAGAGGGCCAGGCAGGGCCCTAGGCTGGAGGGGGGCCCTTGGCGGCGGGTGGGGGTTACCGGTGGGGCTGGCCCAAGTCCTGAACCCCTTAATCCACCTTTGTGTATGTTAGCCTGCTTTAAACACTCTTTATTAAAGGGTTGGTTACAAGTATTGTCTTTGGTGTATGATGTAAGGTACAACTGATCTGCAGTAAGTGAGTGATCCTTTAGGACTGGGAGTAACCAGAATATTGTTGTACTTTTTGCTGTAAAGAGCCACCTATCACAAAAACGGATTTGCCTGGGCAGCAAGATAGATGGGAGTGCCCAAGAAGGCAGTCTGTGATTCCATCTTCAAAGCTTCTGACAAAGTGGCATTTTCTCCCACAAAAGCTCATGCAATAAATAAATTTGTTAGTCTTAAGGCTATGTCTACACTTGATAATTAAGTCAACATAAGGAGGCTTAAGTCGACCTAATCAAAGCCGCGTCCACATTTAATAACTTCCCCTCTTTAGGTTGACTTAAGCCTTAAGTCGACTTCTTAAGTCGATTTAAAGGCAGTGTTGACTCAAGTCGATTTAATGAGGTCGACTTTAAATTGACTTAAGTCGACTTAAAGTTAAGTCAACTCTAGAAGGTCGACTTTAAGTCAACTTAAAGTCGACCTTATTAAGTCGACTTAACAGACTTGACCTAACTTTTCTAAGTGTAGACAGCCTCAAAGTGCCAGAGGACTCCTTGTTTGTTCATGTGAAGGCTGTTATAGTGCTTGAGAGGTTCATCTTTGATGGCTGGTAAAGTGCAAGCATAGAACACACAACTGGTTTGGGGTGGAGAGGGGGTTGCACTACTTTGTAACACTCTGCTCTGAGGTTGACACCTGCCTCTGTGAGACACTCCTGACAGCCTGACATTTGAAAAACAAAAAAAAAAAAAAATAGGGTGTTTTTTTTTTAAGGCAAATTCTTGATTTTGGAACACTTACACAGCTGTAAATAACTTCACATGGTGAAAAGCAGGGTAAAGTATGTTTTTTTGTTGCTTATTGGCCAGGAGGGCCTATGAACAGATACAAGAAGATACGTTGTTGTTGTGGCCAGTGTTTGAAAATTTTATTTACATTTAATTGAGCTAGAAGACAGCTGTTTGGGAGCAGAATAGAAACTGAAGTACTCTTGCTGTTGAGTTTTTCCATGTAAAAGTTAACATTAATTAATACAGCTGGTGAAGAATATGCTGTCAATGTTCTGATGGAAACTGTTTTTGCACAACACATTCTTCATGAGGAAAAGTTTTGATGCAGAAGTTTTTCAGTTTCCCTTGCGGTAAAGTTGAAATGAAATATTTAATTTTGGGTCCTAGCTTCCCAAATCAAACATTGCAGTTTGTCAAATGAAATAAAAACATTTCATTTCGGCTTAGTTTGACATTTAACTGCTTCTCCCTGCCTACCTTGGGCCGTCAGGTACCTCATGACCCCATCTTCCCTATGAAATGCTCTCCCTCTGGATGGGTTCAGTATCCATTTCTGTGGTTGTCCCGCTTTCTCAACTGCTGCAGTGCAATGTTGGAGTCATGGAGCACAATGGGAAGTTTAGTCTAACCAAGAAGCCTGGCTCATAGAGGAAGACACAAGGCACCCAAACTTTAATTCCCATGAGACACTGTGGCGGCTCACACAGACATATTTCAATGACAGATTGACCTGAAATATTTTGTCTGAACTGTTACTGTAGCCATATTGGCTATGTCTACACTAGAAAAAGTTAGGTCGACTTTGTTGACTTACTAAGGTCAACTTTAAGTCGACTTAAAGTCGACCTATTAAGTCAACTTAACAAAGTGGTTACCCTGAACAGGGACTTAGTAAGTTGACCTAACTGCCCTTAAGTCGCCTTAATAAAGTCGATTTAAGGGTTAATCCATATCCACACTGTGGTTAAGTCGACCTAAGGAGTCGACTTAAGGGTTAGGGTGACCTAACCAGCGGTTCTTACTAAGTTGACCTAAGCTTTCATTAAGTCAATTTAAGGAATTACTTAAATCAACTTAATGAAAGCCCAGTATAGACAGGGAGTAATTTAGATCAATTTAAGGCTACTTAAATCGACCTAAATTGCCAGTGTAGACATTTTGATTTCAACGTAGGAGAGAAACAAGACAGGTTGATTTTTTATTGGGCCAACTTCTGTTTGTAGAAGGTACAGTCTTTTGAACTACTCATACGTCTTCTCAAGGGTCTGGGGAAGGAACCGTCAGACACTCTGCTTTCCTTTCCCAGATATGAAGAAGAACTGTGTGTAGCTCTCAAGCTTGTACCTCCCTCCACAGAAGCTGGTCCAAGAAAACCTATTACCACACCCAGCTGGTCTCTTTGAAATATTTTCATTTTTGCAAATAACCTTGAGAACTATTTATTTTATTTTTGGCTATTTTGAAGATTTTGTCTTGAATCAGAATGAAAGTATTTGTCACAATATTGGAATTTTTCAGCAAAATGGAAATTTCACCTCTACTGAGAAAACCCAAGAGGGTTCTTGTGATTCAACGTACAACATAAAAATAATTAATAATCAAGAACTGATTTGTGGTCATATTAGGATTCATCTCTATTGTTGATGACTGCAGATTGATAATCACTTTGTCATATCACTATGAGTTATACTGCATTAATACAAAGAGCCATATTTCACTGGGCATTGTAGAAAAACATAGTCCCTGCCCCAAAGACCTTTCAGTTCAAAAAGACGAGGGGAACACAGGCATAGGAAGAAAGTTACTTGCAGAATTTATAGGGCTGGATTAACAGGAGCTTTAGGGCCTAAAGCCCCTGATCCCAGCCTGAAGGGGTGCTCAGGGCTCTAATCTCTATGGCTCCTGCAAATCCACCTTCTCCACCTTTCCGCTCACCCCTCTCTACCCCATAACACTGGGGGAGTGCTGGGAGAGGAGGGCCCCTACCCTGCCAGTGCTTGGTGGAGGTGGGGCCCTGGGCCAGAGGTCAGACTCCGTTCCCCACCCCAACCCTGGGATAGCTGGGGGGTGGGGCTCAGGTTGTGTGGCCCCACAGTGGTGGGGTAGCCAGGGGACCCTTAATTTGGGCCTGTGAATTCATACCACAGATCAGTGGCAGAGCACCCAGGGCAGCTGGTTCCCCATGTGGTGCCTTATTCACTATACAACATTGCCTTATCGTGGAGTCAGATCAGCTCAACTCTTAACTCATCATCTTCCCCTGGCAGTCTGCACAAACTTATCCATCCAGATCCTGGCAGGCCACATCTGGCCATTCAATTTTGAGGCCCTGTGATAATACGCAGTATAAACAAGTGTCTGTTTAAAAACATACACACAATGAAAGAAAGACATCAGCCAAAAAACAATAAGAACAACTGAATATTTCAAAGCACTCTGAAGGCAAAACGGCCACCTTCTTTGTGTTCTGGTAAGTTTTCAAAGAGGATTTAGAAGGATAAATCATTAAAAATACTCGCTTAAAAAAACCTGAAATTGCAGATTTTCCCCCTCTACATAAAGGATAGTTGGCTCAGGAATATGTGTATTTTGAGTTAATTATTTAACAACATAGATCCTTGTGAGCCACGACAAAAAGGAAATGTAAAATGGAGTGTGATAATGGAACAGGCAAGGAACAATTTAATTGGGAAGTGGGCAGAAGGAACATATTTAATGTAAGTGGTGTAGATATAAAAGGAAATTGGAAAGGTATTGTTGGCTACATTAGAATGCATGAGGTTTAAGGATGCTGTGGCCAACTCCATTCCTGGTGTAACTTTATGGTAGTCATTAAAGATACACAAAGATTGAATCAGGGCTTTGTGAGTTTTTGCTTGGGTTTTTGTAGATGACATTCTTTGTCACTCTGTGTGAAGTCAAGTCATCATGAGGTACATGCTGGTAATTTGGCCAATGAGTAATTAACCATATTTAAGTCAACTGGCATTTAACAAAATCATTAAGTTTCTTTGAGGAGGAACTGAAATGCCTTGTAAATATAAATAACACTGTTCATGATCATCAACAGAACTTAGATGTATCCTTGCTTTGGCTAATCCTATCTTAGATATTATTTGAGAAGCTCAGGCACCACATAAGGCAGAATAAGACACCATTCCTTTATGTCCAAAGCTTGCCATCTACATAGATGCATCTTCTAGTGAATTTTGGGCCAGAAAGTGAAAATACCTCCACAGCATGGGGACTAGAATCTTGGGCTATGTCTACACTGTCAATTTAAGTCGATTTAAGGAGGCTTAAGTCGACTTAAATTAAGCCACGTCTGCAGTAGGCTTTCATTAAGTGGACTTAAGGAATTCGACTTAATGAAAGTTTAAGTCGACTTTGTTACTACCACTCATTAAGTCGACTTAAGGATGGTGTGGACATAGAGTAACCCTTAAGTCGACTTTATTGGTTAGGTCGACTTAACAAAGTGGACTAAGTCAACTTAATGCCAAGTCAACGTAGTCCATTTTGTTAAGTCGACTGTATTAAGGTCGATTTTAAGTCGACTTAAAATCGACCTTATTAAAATTGACTTAACAAAGTTGACTTAACTTTTCTAGTGTAGACATAGCCCTGGTCTCCCACATCCTAGGTGAGTTAACTACTGGGAAGCAATTATAAGAAGGCTGCCAGCTCTAGCTAGTGTAAGGTTAGATGTGCTCTATGAAGCACATCTATCAGACTGGTCTCCAAAGGGAAGAAGGGTGAGGAAAGCGCCTAGTTGGTGAATCCTGCTGGGGCTTAGGTGTGAATTAGGTGTTGGGCTCTAGGCAGTGTTAGGACTAAGGTGGCTGAGTGCATGCTCAGCCACCAAAATGTGGGTGCCTTGGACATTTTCATTGCAGAAATACTGGCACTTCAGATACCTGCAGGGTTTGGTGACAGCTCAGTAGGAGTTTTGCGGATGCTGAGAGTATCCAGACGTTAGACACAGTCACATAAAGTGACAGGCCCCTAAGTCACGCCTGTGAATCTCACCTGAAGTACCTGGAAAATTAGAGAAGTCTGAGAGTTTGGGTAACTACAGCAGAAGTATTGTCACTATAATGAATCTGGATACAAATGTTAATTTACTAGAATTTCTCTTTGCTTTTCATCCTATGTTGCTCACATTCCAAGCTGGATAAATCAGGAAGTAAAACCAAAAAGCCTTGGTGACCACAAACAAAACCCTTCTCTCATGATAATTTGCCTCTTCCAACTAGTCTTGGCCCAAATCAGTAGGCACAGAGGGAAAGATGAAACACATAGCTCTTTGGAATGTTTAATCAAGGTTCATTTTAAGTCCAGTTTAAAATCTGAGCAAAGGTTCAAGCTGATTCTAATTTCAGCTGAGCTGTTGTTCCCATCCCTGCTTGTGGATGTTAAGGAAGCAATTTAGAACTCACTCCTTTACTGCAATTAAGCAATAGCTTAGAGGTTGGGTTATGGCAGCCAAGAAAAACAGGTGCTACTTGATAAAGTGTTCACCCAGATTTATTACAGGGAAGATGCTCATGGACTGTAGTAACCCATACTCGCTGATTACCCTAATTATTTCCAGGTACTGTCATTTGGCACATAACTGAACATTTTCTAGGAGTTTTACTGTCATGCACAGACTATTACAGTTGGCTATAATCACTCTAATGGTCTTAAGATATGGCAACAAATTTAACAAAGGCCAGATCTGCAAAAGAATAGACACTGCTTGAGAGGTTCCTCCCCCATTCTTATCATTACCAGAAAGCAGGATCTATTACTTGTGGATTTCTTTCAATTGCCATGAAGATCCAGGCATTAGGACCTAAAAGCTTTTTGATTATAGCAATTAGTATACATTTTGTGAGATCAGCTAATAGATTGATTTATCGATGAATTTAAACCTTGTTCTCCAATTACTAACTCACCATGTCATTGCACCAATAGCAAACTTTAGTTCTATACACAGTGGAGACTGTTTTTTTAATCACCCAAATCAAAATCTGGGATTTTTTTTCATTAATGTTTTATTAAAAGTTATTTACAGCATGATTTCTCTCTCTCTCTCTCTCTCTCTCTCTCTCTCTCTCTCTCTCTCTCATTTCAGTCCCACAATCAAATCTGTTCAGAGTTTGTGAATGGCTCTGGAAAGACACCAAAGTGTGACTTGAAGGCTTTCTGGATAGGAAACTTACACAAATAAACTCTGTAGTTGTAGTTTCCCCTATTCATCAATAGGAGATAATAGAAAGTTCCCCCATATGGAATGTCTGTCTGTGCTCTTCTCTGCGACAGAGGGCAACAGCGAGCTCTTTGCCCTCTATAGATTCAGGCTTCAGGAGTTATGAACGATTGTGGAATTCTTTTCCTGGATAACAGGTTGTGTGGCTTCCCCTGTTTCAGTCATTCAAAACTGGTCTGAACAGCAGGCTTAACATACTGTAGGGATCAATCCTGGAGTGTCACTCAGGATGGTTAGATATAATAATGTTGGCTGTTTTAGTCTCCACTTTCCAATAGCCAAATTCTGAGATCCTTTCTCAATTCTCACTCAGTTTTTACTCAGGCAAGTTCCCACTGACTTCCAGGGGAGTTGTTCTGGAATTAGGAGTGAGTACAGCCTCATCCAAAACCCATTAAAGTCAATGTAATGACTCCCATTGACTTCAATGGGCTTGGGTTAGACCTAGAGTAAAGACCTCAGATTTCTATGCCAGTGGTTATATAGCCATTTATGTCCGAAAAGTAAAACATTTAATTTTATGGTTTCCGGGTATCCTACAGACTATTTACTCCAGATAACTCTCAAGTTTCTCTAATAATCTCTGCTAGTGCCTTCTAGAATTACATGGAGAAATCTAATCTAATTACCATATTTTACATATGCAAATGCTGTCAGATTTAATTAGTATCACTCCCCTTGATGAACAACGCTGAAGAAGTTTTAGATGGATCAAGTTCTACAGTTATTACATTCACATCCATATATATTTGTGTGTCTCCCTAGTACATTAAAAAAAATCTGAGTTTGGCTTGTAATGTAGGTGTATATTTAGGTGAAAAGTATTTAGACATCTGCTAATTACAATCCCACCTTTCACTATGACCAAAATCCTGCTTCATGATTAGAAATGGAAGAGGAGTGAGCACTTCAGAATATCCATCACTCCTAACTCTCACCCCATTCCTGCTGTGTCAGAAATCACTGATGAAACAGGATAAGAATAATTGTGACAGGACACAGCCTTCCGTTCCTGTCCTCTCATACAAGTGACTCTGACTCCTACTGACTGTAACCACCTCTGTGCTTCTTATTTTGATTTCATTAATTTCCTCTTGGTGCTAGTAGGGTATCCATCATGTAATCAGGCAGAGTTAGTCTGGGCCGCTTCCATTGGCTCCTAAGACACTTTTGAGGAGCACTGAGTGCTGTTCAGGGTTCCCCTTTTAAATCCCTAATTCTGATCCTGTGGCCCTCATGCCTGTCCCTGTTTTCTCATTAGTTGTTCCTTGGAATTGGTTGGGCCCAGGGGTCAGTAGCTCTTCCTCTTAGGCTGGGGAAGGGCCCTCACATGTGGGCAGATTTGCAGCTATCTACTCCCAGAACTCAGTAGGTGTTAACACTCTGCCCTAATAATAACATAGAATTTAGTCTCAAAGTGTTCCAAGAAGAGATTGGATCTCCCCAGTCACAGGATGGTGTGACTTTACACCTCTTTCCCCAACCAGGCAGTGTGTTCATCACACAAGACGGTCTCCATCGACCAAATCAAGAGTTGGGAACACTATAGGCATATGTTAAACTGGGAGATCTTGTCCTTCTTATAAGTTGCTTTTTCTGCCTCACTCTTGCCGTCTTGGAATGTTAGTTGTCCTTATTTTGCATACTCATCAAATGCCAACTCAATATTAATTATGCTACGGTGGCACTTACACATATTTTTTGACCAATGTGTAACTTAGGACACTATGCTATACGCCACTGGGTAGCAGACCCTTTGGTTCTGTGTTGCGGCGCCCCATGCTGCTGCTGCCGAAAGACTGGAGTGCATTGCTCAAAGATGTAATTGTTGGGTCACATGAATAAATGATATTTTTCAACTAGGTCCCAAGAAAAAAAGTTTGATAGCCACTGCTATACGCCATTGCAGAATATGACTTCAAGCTTTCCTATGGAGTTGTATCCATTTCCTAAATTTGGTCCAATGAATCAAATATATGACAGAGTTCATTTCCCCCTGCTTTTTCTGCACAAAGAAACACCATGCTGGCCTTTGAGAATGTTCGCATAAAAAATTCCCAGAGTCTGGGAGGAAAATATTAAAAGGGTCTTTCTGAGAAGTCAAGAAGCACAAAAGGATGCTGATTCCAATGCTGCCCTTTGCCAAACATTAAAAACACTTTTGCAAAAGGAACATAACTCAGAATCAATATCAGCCATGTTCTGTACAAAGAGAAGTCTTTTGTATGCTATCTGTCTTACCTTGCTGAGAAGGGGGAAAACAATTTGGCCCACAGCTTAAGCAATTCTCACAAAAGCCTCTATGTAGTGTAATGATAAAACCCCACTATTTTGTTAGCAACATCATTTAACCTCTTGAACTTTCCCTCTTCTCATCCACCGATTGGAGTGACAGTTACAGAATCTATCTTGGACAAGAATTCCTCTCTTGTATTCTTTGGACAAACTAAGAAGAGTTGGAGAATTCAAACCTGCTGAACATCCCGTCTCCAAGTGAGAGCTGGGGAAAGAGCCAGCAACATCTTTAGTGTTTCCATTTTGGTTGGGTGAGGTATTCTGTTCCTAAACATTTCCATTACTTCTCAAAGATACTTCTGATGAAGGTATCACGTATCAAGGACTATCAAGAGGCCCAATAATGTAAAAGGCACAAACAAATACAATTCTTGGTGTAGAAGACACTGTTGAAAACCGTGCCTACTCTGGAGGTAATCTTATTGGATTGTTCAATGATTAAAGTATAATTTAATGGGCCCCCGAACCCTCCAAATCTCCAGGTCTCCTTCCTGTCTTGTCTGGGCCCCCTTCATGCATGTGTGTCCCCAGCCCAGGTAGGCATTTGCAACCACTTCTCAGTACCATGTGCATCGGTTATCGCTCCATAAAAATATTTATAATTTTATATGGCATTTATGTCTATAGCAATTATTGCCATAAACTAGCAAACTCTGCATCACACAATAAGTATTGTGATTAACAACAGTGGGGCATAGGACCTGCCAGCAGTCAGAGCAGGGCAGAACATGAATTCTGCTGGATTTTTCTATTTTTAGGGGCACCAGAACTCTGGACCCTCAAATTTGGGGGCCCCGGAACTGCATTCCAGTGCGTTCCCCCTTACTTTAACCCCTGGCTTGTTTTATAAAAGCTGGCAATGTTGCTTCATAAAATGCATGGGAATTGCTGGTTGTTAGAACTCAGATGATAGTAAGCACCAGGGAGCGGAGAGGATTGAGGCAGCTAGTGTAATGTTTCTGTTTGTTTTGGGGGGGCATTGCACAAGTGAATCGGTAACAGGACTTGGCTGCAGAGGGGGAGGGTTGCTTGGGGAACCAGCATTGGGAAGTTGTAAGGAAAACATGAAGACTGGATTGGGAAATCAGCCGCCCACTGCCATTGGGATTGTTTCCAGAGTGTAGGGGCAATGTTTCTGCTCCAGTCATCATCCTGACCTGCACATGTTGTTCTGCACATGTCTCCTCTCTTTCTGAGTCCATCCCTTCGCTCCCCTTCCACACCAAACACAAAGCTTCAGTCCACAGCTTCAAGCCCATCACAATGTAACCCCATGTTACCTAGCCTCTTATCACATTGCCAGGGGCTCCCTTTGCTCTGCCAGCCTTTGTCACTCTCTTCTCTGCTTCTTTCACAAAGAAAAAACAAGAAGTCTCTAAAGCACAGCCTCATCATCCTTCAGATTCCTCCTTAATACCCACTTTGACCCCAATGCCGACAGGAAAGTCCTCTCAGCCGACAACCGCTAGGCAGGTGGTGAGCTGAGTCTTTTGTTACTAATCTTCTTTCACATCTCCATTGGACATTAGAGTCCAACAGCTGTTTAAATTACTGTGAGCCTGCTTCCTCCCCTGCCCCTCGTCATCTCACACCCTCATTATATTTCATCTTAATTTGAGATTGTAAGCCTCAAAGCAGAGACTTTTTTACCATATGTCTGTGTGTCAAAGTGGGAAATCCGTCTATTCTTTTTATGAATATTGTTAGAATCCTAGAAGGTTAGGGTTAGAATGGACCTCTTGACATCATCTAGTTTAACCCCCAGCTCAAAGCAGGACCAGCCCCAACCAAATCATCTCAGCCGGGGCTTTGTCAAGCTGGGCCTTAGGCCTTGTACACACTACAGAGTTATCGCGCGGTGAGGCTCCTTACCACGCGATAACAATCGAAGCGTCCACACATGGAAGCTTCTTGTTGCGCGGCAACAGCCTCTTGCCGCGCAACATGTAAACCACCCCAAACGAGGGCGGTAAGGCTTACCATGGAACAGTTGTTCTGTGGTACGGCCTGTGTGGACGCTTGTTGCGCCGTTGACAGCCTCTGGAAATGTCCCAGAGTGCCAAACCGGGCCACCCTGGGACACTGGAGCTGTCAAATATGTCAATTTCACTGCTCTAGCTGAGCAGTGAAATTGACATATTAAAATGCCAGGTTTGGCGGCCGGGGAATCGGCCGGCTGGACCAGCGAGGGCAACCAGCTCGGGCCACCCCCCCAGCTCAGCCCCGAGGCTGACCCAAACGGCGATAGCAGCCAGTACGGGCTACCCCCCTAGCTCAGCCCCAGGGGGAATGCTAAGCTTTGGCATCACAGTGTGCATTAAAGTCTGTTTGAAAGCCATTTCTCTGAGAGCTGTGTGACCTTTTGGTAACTGAATCATACTTGGTTTTGAAGAAGGTGTTTCTGAGTCATTGCAGACTCTTACTAACCACGAGCTGACAAAGAGTAACTCTTGCAGGATCCAAGCCTATTGGGCCTGGTAGATATCTTAGTTGGTGACCGTGGGTGTAATCTGGAGACCCAGTTGGAGAATGACTGGATTGCGGGAACCCATCCCATAGCAAAATGGAGGCACACATCTGCCATTTGAAAGAGGTGCACTCAGGAACTAGAAAGAGGGGTGTATTGAGGGACCACGGTCTACATAGTATCAAGCATAGAGGTACCATGACCTGATTGGGGTCTCTAGGTCCTACTATCCCTTCTGCTTGAAGGAAAGATTGTTAGCTATACTAGCCAGTAGAAATAAGGCATAAAAAGTGCAGACTAGGCATTAGAGAACATTAGGCACAAATTCTTAAGCAGATTGATTTTTCAATCAGAAGAAGGGGAATGATGCTCCTATAATTACTAATACTTTAAACCTTGCTCCATGGTAGATATTTTAATGGCTTTTCCAAAGACATCCTCCTAGAAGTGAAAAGCGTAGTACCAGGTGTGGTATGCCGGGCAGGAGGCGTTCTTATCTGTGTTGTTCTGCGTCTGGCATGGATGTCTGTTTGGCTGTATGAGGGTATCTCTATATGCTTGTTCCCTCAGAATTACCCCCGGCTTAGATCTTTAAGTGGGTATTTTGTTAGCCCAATGATCTAGAGCCTGGCTTGGATCTCTAAGCAGGAACTGAGTTAGTCTGGTGATCCTTAGCCAAGGTGTTCCTTTGGTTAACACTTTAGGTTACCTTTGGCTCAGGCCTTTAGTGGGAACTTTGTTAGCCCAGTGGTCTGGTGCCTAGGTGTACCGTGTGTGCAAGACGTAAACTCACAATGGAAGAAACCAACATGACCACGTATCTTTCTAGAAATAAAGGTGCTAGGTTAGGCTTTATTGCAACATAGCACAATGGCAAGCGACCTGTGTCCATAGATCTGCTGGCAACATTCATGTTCTCACTGCAATGGAAGAACTCCACTTATGGCAGGTCTCTACGTCACCCCCTTCGGCTGCACGAAATCTGGGCTCTGGGGCTCCTACTTTTATACCTTGCTCGGACCTATTGGCTTGGCCCTCTTTGGTGTCTAAATTTACCTCGGTTGGTCCACGTACCCCTTTTTTGATGCCACCCATTAATTTGATAGGTCCATGCATCACTGAACATCTCCATCCATCAAAGTGTCATAGTTTGGCCAAAACATCACTTCTTATCTCCTTGGTGCTACGTTGACTAGACCCCTCAGACCTTCAAGGTCCTTTCCCACTCTTACTGCAGCTGCACCTTACTTCTTGCCAATTTCTGTGAGGTCAGACTTCTTTAGCCTGACTCCTGTCAACTTGACCAATTATTCCAACTCAGGACTACTGTTCTGATTTGTTTTGCTAGGCCTTAAGCCTCATTCCTGACCGTTTCTACTTCTCTTTTCTATTTTAACCTTTTACTTTCTCCTACACCAGACATCTCAGGAGTGCCTCATGAGATTCCCAGCTGATACAAAAGGTTCAGACCAGCCTCTGGGCTCAGCTCTTTAACTGGTGTTTATCAGCTTTGCTTTGCTTATCTCAGTTGAGCTACATTCTTTTACACCAGCTGAGGACCTGGCCCCTGAACTATGGATGTTATCCAGCCACAACCTCCACTAAGGCTATGTCTATGCTGACTGTGGCAAAGTCGCTGCCATCAATGCGCTCTTCCATGTTCAATTGAGACACTCCAGCTCCATAACTGGAGTAGCACTATGCCGACCAGATACCATTTCCGGCTGGCGTAGCGCAGTGTGTAAGGGGTACCTTGTGTATCTCCCGTCGACTGTTGCCGAACAGTGCGGCAAGTGTAGACTAGGGTTAAGCCTGTTCAACAAACCTGTCCCTAACAATACCTTGCTATGCTATGTAGCTACTTCATGTCTCCGGGCTGCTTGTTTTAAATATTGAGCTGAGTTTTCCATAGTTCATAAAGATTCACACTAAGAAAATAAATCTTTTAGAGTGATGGTAAATAGAGATGCAGGAGAAAGCCAAGCATTAACCAGCTTGATTTCCACCTGACCTCGCCAGGCACTCACTCCTGCTAAGAAACAAAACAATTCCCTTGTTCAGCGTGGAAACTGATTTTATATTCTCATAGCAAACTACTTTTCCAACAGTCCAAACATTCTCCTACTGGGAAACATTTTCACCTGAAACAAATTTTGTTCCATGCTTCTGAGTCAAACCTTCAAAGCTTTTAATAGGTGACCCCATAATGGGATGGGGAAAAAAAAAGCTGACAGAGGAAGCACAAAAGTACCAACTTCCAGATGAACAACACACAAAAGGGATATAAAGAGGCAGTAAGTAAAGTGAAAACTAACAAACACACAGCACTGCTCACTCCAGACAGCTCAGCTCATTCTCAGATTGAATCTATGCTCATTAGAACAATCAATTACAATAAGAGACATGCCCTTGAGTTCATAAATATTTGCTATAAATCAACCTTTTGATGGCCATCTGTTGTTGGCAGTTACCCCAAAGAGTGTGTGGGTAAATCTTTCTTTCATTAACTGCCCATGTGAATTCAGCACTCTAGTGGGATGTATAGTCCTCCCATTGCTATCCCACAAGGCACCAGGAACTGCTTCAATAGCTTGCCTGTTCTCCACCCTCCAAGAGTCAGTGCCCCATGCCATCTATCTGTACAAAACAGCACTGAATGCCACAAAACATTTACTTGAGCTGGGTGAATTGAAAATGCATTTTTCAGGGTTTCAAATACATTGATGAATTTAGGTCAAACTCAGCAAATAGTTTTAGCTGGGGGAAAAAAAGCAAGGAGGGAGAACAAATTTGGGAAGTGTCAAAATGGTTTGTTTTAGGAAAATAAACTCTACTCAAATGAATGTTTTTGGTTTTACATTTTGGTGAGAAAAACAAAAGCAAATAAAAATAAAACTCCACAAAAAATCAGTTTGGGTTTGAAGCTATCTAGATTATTTCCTGGGATGTTTTGATTCAGCTGCAGAACCAAACTAAACTTAAAAAAAAAAAAAAAAATCACAAGAACAATTATTTACTCAGCTCTAATTTTAACAGCAAGCAACTGCTGCTTAGCCATTTTTTCAGCTAGTCTGTTTAAATGCACTATTGATTGATCCATTGCAGATGTCCTGTCCTTTTCTGCTGGTGTTGGGTGAGGAACATTGCCCCCTTCCAGCAAAGTGTGCCTGGCAGAAACACCAAGATATATCAACCTATGTCTAAGCTTTCTGAAGAACTATGCTGGAAAAAGGGAGAGGACTTTTGATAGATTAACATAGTCTCACAATTTTAAGAGAGATGTAGGAAAATAAAAAGGATACAAAACTATCGGGTGTCCATGTGTTTAACTTCTCCACTCACAGCCACATCCTCAGCAGTTCAGTAACACAGCAACTAGTGATGGTCAAGACTAGGAAGTTTATATGTGATAAGCACACATGACTGGATGTTCTTTTCCAATCCACGTCTTGTGCAAACACGGTCTGATAATCAGATTTTAAGAGGTTTCATTGTTTCTAACTGTAATGGGGTACAGCCATTGCTAGAGCACCACCTCCTGCTTTTCCAGGAATTAGCTCTTTCCAAGTCTGTCACCCTCTTCCATTGCTCATTTGTGCATCCTGCAACCTCTCTCTCTCTCTCTCTCTCTCTCTCTCTCTCTCTCTCTCTCTCTC
>ML685782.1:9297520-9328565 GCA_007922175.1 Pelusios castaneus
TCTCTCTCTCTCTCTCTCTCTCTCTCTCTCTCTCTCTCTCTCTCTCTGCATGATGCAGGCTGTTCTCTCTTTCTGGCTTGGTTCTCGGGAAAAGTCACTATGTGTTTTCCTTCTTTTAGGCTATCAAAATCCCATAGGATAGACTACTAAGACAGTCTTTAAATCCAAAGTCCTCCTTGTGCCACTTCCCCAGGGGTGGTAGGAAACCTGGGCTTTCTGACTACTCTAGGTTCAAGCTCACAGACATCTCAGCAGCAGTCAAGGTCTGCAATATCTAATCTTGCTGCCATTTCCCTGAATATTTTCCTGGTGTTCCTCCTCCTCTCAGGCTTCTGCTTCACCACTTTTTTCTGTAAACCCTGGTTTCAGGTCTATATATCCAGCACTTCTACTCTCCCCCTCCCCTGCATTTTCTTCTTTTCCACTCTAGTATGTAAAGAGGGAATGCAGACTCCCAATACAGCTCTTTTGTGCTGCCAACTTTCTGACTTTATAGTAGGCCCACCCGGGCTCCACCTTCAATCCAGGGTTACTGAGGCCACCTAATTCCCTTCAGGTGTGACCCAGCTGGTTAAATGGCCCCTTCTCAGCCTCATTAATTGGGTGTACATACTGACACTGGTGCCAGATAAAGCCATGAAATGAAGAACTGCACAAACAAAATGACAAATTGAATTTCTCAAATTCAGAGCAGATTCAATGTTTAAGTTTTCAGCAAAGATTTGTTTTATTATATAAGAGCAGCTCACATTCCAGTTGTCCTGCATAGTTTAGAATGACTAGGAAATTCCAAGATATTTTTTCCTAGAATTTAATTTACCATGATCCTTCAAACAGATCTGCCACAGTGGACCATTGCACATGTATACGGTCTGGTTGAAATCAGTGTTGTTCACATTCCTGTACAGGATTGCAGAATGAAGTCTTTAGATGGCACTTTCTCAGCTGGAAAATAGCTTTGGGCAAATAATGCTTTTTAAGCACTCGTGTTAAGTTTTGTATAGCTTCTCATTCACTGCCTGTGGAAAATAGAGGCCTGGGAGCAAAGCCATCATTAAAACAAAACAAATCAAAAATACCCCCAAGCCTCTGATTTATTCTTGCCACTATCCTCAATATCATTAAAAAAATGGTCCTCAAATATCTGTAAAGATATATCAAATTCTTTTTCTTGTTAAACTGGAATCTGCCTGGTTTCCATAAGCCGTTATTTTACCTTTTTCTAGTTTCTGTTTTCCTGGGAGTTCTCCACTATTTTATTTATTTATTTATTTATTTAGTTAGTTAGTTAGTTAGTTTGCATTTTTGGAGTGCTTTGCTGATTTACAGTCCCATGCTTGCCTCCAAAAGTGTTGCTTTCCTATGCACAAACAAGAATCTTCAGTCAACAAGATGTCTATTTTAGATTAGGAGAACAAAAGGAAAGTCTAGTGAGAAATCATGTAGTACATATGTCTGCACTGTTAAAGCCAAAATGGCAACTGGTTCTGCAGGAAGCAGGATCCCCAGAGATTGGCAAAGGCACAATGCAACAAATTCATAACACATACCAGTGACATTCTTTAATATCCCTACCTATGCCTGCCAGCAGAAGGCACTAAGGGATAACACATGGATTAAACCAAGTGGGTGAGGTGGTATTTTTTCTAGATTAGCTTCTGTTGGTGGGACTTTCCAGTTGCTCTGAGCTCTTCTTCAGGTCTGGAGAAGGTAACCAGGGTGACACAGCCAACGCAAGGTGGGACAGATTTTTAAACATTTTCTCCCAAGAAAGCTCATGCGATAAATAAATGTGTTAGTCTTTAAAAGTGCCACAGGACTCCTTGTTTGTTTTGCATTTCAAGAAGCCACTTAAAATGAAGAGGGCAATTCACACCTCCGCAGTCATAGGGCAAAGGAAGGTTAGTAGATTCTGAATTGTTATAATGACCCATAAAAACAGTATCTCTATTGAGACTGTGATTTTCAGTGTTTAGTAGAGTTATGAATTTAAGATCCCATGCTGGAGCTGTTGCATACAGTACTGTAAACAATGATGAAACCAAAGTCACACAGTCCTTTCTCTGAGGCCTTGTACACACTAGAGTATTGTCACCCAATATCCCCTGTTATCGCCCAATATCCCGTGTTATCGCGCGATAACAAGCACAGCGTACACACATGAATGCTCGCTGCTGCTCAAAAAAAGCCATGTTGTTGCTCATTGATAAAACCACCTGTGCGAGAGGCATAGTGCTTATTGCATGATAGGGTGTGTGTGTACGGTGACACAATTTTGTTCGGCATTAAGCAGCCTCTGGAAATGTCCCAGAATGCCAATCAAGGCCACTCTGGGTCACCGGAGCTGTCATACTTGTCAATTTCCCTGTTCTAACAGAGCAGGGAAAGTGACAAGTGATGGAATATGTCAATTTCACTGCTCTGTTGCAGCAGTGAAATCGACATGGGGGTCTGCTGCAGGGATGAGAAGCCCCAGCGTGGGATCCTCTGTCCCCCACACTGGGGCTTCAGCTGCCGGGGTTCCTGGGTCCCAGCGGAGCTCCAGCTCTGGGGGTTCCTGGGTCCCCAGCAGTTGGAGCTCTGCTGCTGCAGAGGACCTGGGAACCCCCGCAGCTGCTACATGGCATGGTGGGATAGGTGCCCACCATGCACTGCTCCTTGTAATGAAAATTCAGAGAAGCGTGTGGAAGCTCCTTTTTATTACAAGGAGTGCGGTGTGGAAGGGGGCCAGCGTTATAGTTATAACACTTCCCTTGTCCTGCAACAACTTTATTGTGGGACAAGTCTCTAGTGTGTACATAGCCTGAGAGTTTCACATTAGGAATCAGAAACAACTCATTTTTGCTTTGACCCAGGGCAAATTTCTTCTATATTGGTCTTTTTGCAGCCAAAAAATTATACATTTCCATTACCAGTGCCCCCCAAAACTTTTCTTTTGTGCTACAGGCCCTTTAGGCCACTCTGTCAGTGTAAAGGAGCTACAGCAGAAGGGGAAATGGCCCTGTGGATACCACTTACATAGAGGATTTACCATGTGAGCTTCACTCCAAAATTGATTTACCATCTATCAGAGAAAGTAAGTTGTGAGCAGGCAGCATTTGTAGAACATATTGCTCTGGGTATTCTCTGCTTTCTGTGTCTTATAGGGCATCCCTTCCCAAACTGGAAAAAGATTGCCATGGGTACCTGATGATCCACCAAAGTTCAAGTCTCTGTGTGGACATCACTTTTAAGAACTTCCTAGCAGGGTCACTAGGGCTATGTCTACACTTACAAAGTTAAGTCGATTTTGTTAAGTCGACTTAACAAATTGACTACACTTTAAGTCGGCTTTTGTTAAATAGCCGAAGATTCTTGTTTGTACATAGGAAAGCAACACTTTTGGAGGCAAGGGTGGGACTGTAAATCAACAAAGCACTCTGAAAATGCAAAAATAAATAAATAAATAAAATTTTAAAATAGTGGAGAACTCCCAGAAAAACAGAAACTAGAGATAGCCGTTATATTGGCTTTAAGTCGACTTAATAAAGTTGACTTAGCATTACTCCCCATCTACACTGGCCTTAAATTGACTTAAGGAATCGACTTAAGGCTCAAGTTGACCTAAAAGGAGATGTTATTAAGTCGACTTAAGCTTTCCTTAAATCGATTAAAGGAAATGCTTAAGTCGACTTAAGAAAAGCCCATTGTAGACATGGCTTTGTTTAGGTCGACTTAAGTGTCCTTAAGTCGACCTAACTTGCCAGTGTAGATGCACCCTAGGATGGTTTAAATCTGTTTCAGCAGCATCAACACAGATGTTGCCTAATTGAGCTAAAGGACCTCATCTAGGCTAATGCATAGAGACCACTGAGCTACTCATGAGGAGAACTAGGTTCCTGCTATAGCACTGTATAGCATTTTTTGCATTTCCCCTTGATTTCCTCCAAGATCTCTTTCTCTATTTTGCTCCATAAAACCCATCAAAACACCTCCCTGATCCATGGTAACCATTTCAGTAGAGCACCAACTGATATTTTATTCCATGTGAAAAGAAAGGTACTCTTTTGTTTGTTCACTAAATACTGGCCTGTCCTTTGATTCTCAGGTATGTAACCTTGGAGTCATAACCTTCACCCCCAGCCCTCAAATTCTCCTTTGCACCTGTCATTGTTATACTCTATGGGCCATATTCTCAGATGTTTAAATCAGCATACTACCCCTGAAATAAACTGGCTGGATTCTCAGTTGATGTAAAGCAGAATTTTCCCTAGAAGCTCAGATCTGAACTCAATAGTCCTTTTCTTTGTATCAGGGAGTTACTATACCACCTTATCCAATGGACCAGTAGTGGAATCCAGGCCCTCTCCTCTTTCTTTAGGTTCCAGTCAAGAAACCCTATGGCAAATTGCTAAGGGCTGCTCCCTCAGACTCATCATTGCCTCCTTAGACTCATTCCTTCCTTTACCTTCCATCTGGTCCTTCCCCACAGATCCTCCCTGAGCTTACTATACAGCTGCCTGTCTCTAGGCATTTCCTCCAATCTCTAGAAGCCAGAGCTAAAGTGCACTATTATTTCCTTCTCTCCTTGCAGCCCTCTTCTGATTTGCTTTTCTTCCCTTTATGCTCATCACATAACTCCTCCCCTTCATTTGGGCATGGCCCACAATCCAGGTGCACTAATTGCTTTCTGTCTCCAGCTCACTTTCTGTGTAGTGTGCATACCTCATCATGCTGCCCAATAGACATTAGAAAAATATATTTTTCACCTATCAGGGGTATTGTTTCTCTCTGAATAAATTTGGCAACCAATAAAGAGGAGCTTGGATCAAATGATCACTTCTATTGGCTGTCAGAATTGTAGCCCCCCCCCCCTCAATAATGGCTTTGGTGTTAGGGGGCAGAAAAAATGTTCTTGATAATTATGGATTCAAAAACTACTGAGTGAAATATCAGTTCCATTGAAGGTGAAGGGAATTTTTTGTTTTGACTTCAATGGGGCCAGTATTCTCCTATGCTGATTTTATACCTGTCTATGGAGCCTTTAGAAAATAATATGAGTGGCTTGAAAAATCCTTCCCAAGGTGACTCGTGACAAATTTGATATACCTGGCAATTCTGATCAGAATTCAGCTCATCCCATCATTAATGATTTATAAATGTGAGAATGAAGACACAGTATAAAAGCATTTCCATGCAGCTAAAGATTTTTTAATGTGCTCAGCTAGTAAGTTTCATCTGTTTCATTATCAGAGGCTATCACTTGATCTAGAATTAAATTTAAAAGCTTTGCAACTATTCTCACACATCCAATTAAAATGAAATTGTCTTTATAATGAGTTTGTGAGCTCAGCCAGCTTGTTGACACCCTTATTGGCAACTCTCATGTCTATCAAAAAAATGCCCAATGCCTCTTCCACTGAGGTTAGAGCAACCTTGGATTGGAGGGGCCAGGAGAATGAATTACCTTTGGTCTCTGGAGGGGGTTCCTCCAAGAAGGGTCAACAAATATCAGACAAACACAGCCTTTGTCAAGGCCCTTCCATCAAACTCCAAAATAAGTTGTTAGACATAAATATTAACTTATAACACCAATTGAGTCATCTAGGTTTTGTCAGTTAATGGGGGGCCATTAACCCAATGGCAGTTCTGTCTCACATCAGGATTGAGACATGGTGAATAGGTGAACTAATATGAGAGATTACATCATAGGAGATGTAGTCTAGATGAGCAGTCCAGCCAATAGGGGACAATGGGGTCATGAGACTCCCAAATTACAGCTCCTTAAGGAATTGCACTGATTCAGGTGGCTATAGGAAAAGTCCAGTTGACCTGAAACAAAATGGTTCCATATTTTCAAATCAGAACTTTTAAGACATTTTATTCTGCAGATAGTTCAATATTCTGATTATTTTTTCTCCTGGGTTGGGTTGGAAACAAATGTGGGATTTTGTTGTTCAGTCAATTCCATAGTTCAATACTTAGAGGACAAATTCATTTGGCAGAAACTTGGAGGAATTGTGTTGACATCAGTGGAATTTTTCCAAATTCAGACTGGTGTAACTGAGTGAAAATTTTGGCCCCAAGACTGAGAATCTACTTTTTAAAAATCAGATATATAAAAAAATAAAAAGAAAAGAAAGAAAAGATGCTGATCCTAATCCCAATCATGCCTGACATTGTTTATTTTGGAATTGAAGAAGGTCTTGTACAGGATAGCCAAAGCTAGCATAGTTTGTATTTGGTTTCCAGTTCTTACCATCAAAACAATCTTCTCTCTTAGCAATCCTGGTAATGACAGCTATTTGGCAGCTCACTGGTGAGACTCACACTTGGTTCATGCTGGTGATGCAAAGCAAACAACCCAATGTGATCCCAATGCAGAATGGTTTGGACTGCTCAAAAGGCAACCCATCACTCCCAGGTGTTTTAGTTCCATTTATCCAAATCCTTTCTGTAGCAAACAAGGCAAGGCCCACTCCCAGGAGTCCAGCTTCTGTCTTGCTTCTCATTCTCTCTGAATCCCTGCATTGGCAGAACCCCAGATTGTTGTCCTCTGGATTGGCCTGCTTTGTAGATCCTATAGTAAAAGTCAAAGAAAATCCTTTGAATATTTTCTAGGTTCAAGCTTGTATATTTCACTGCCACAGGGTAACCTTAAATTGATGGTGACCTTTCAGTACCAAGTTGCTTTACACTCTGAAAGGAGGTAGTTGGTTCACTGGGAACTGCAAGGTTCAGAAATGTAGGATGACATAATGAACCACCAAGAAGATTTTCAGCCTTTAAGAAATGACTCCCAACCTACTTCTAAGGAGAGAAGACTGTTTCATTTTCGGTTTTTTGTTTAGTTGTTATCGACTTGTTTCAAGATTCTGTTGTTAGTTCCAGCAAAGAGCTCCTTGAAAGCTTCAGAATGAGATTTTCAAAAAAGCCTAAGTGATTTCACTTAGGTACCTTTGAAAAGCCCAATTCTGTTTACATTTGGTCATTATCTCATCTTTCTCTGGGTTACCAAATGTTATTTCAATGGCTTTGAAAGAGTTCAGCATTACCCCCTAGTGGTGGTGGAGTTGCTGTTTCTGAGCTGCCTTTCCAAAAGAGACGGGGAAATGATGAAGAAGGTGGCGCACATCATTTATGTGAATTATAACTTATCTGAGAATGAGAATTCACTGGAGGTCTTTCAGGAGGGGATAATCCCAATGTATTTGCCTTCCTGCATGAAAATGGATGTTTTAATGTTCTGAACAGACTGAAGAATGGATATGAGCAATATCAGGGACTACACAAGGGACGCAGCTGCAGTAATCAAGGTGTGAAGTGATAGATGCTTGAGTTAGTGATTCAAAAGAATGAGCAAATTATTGGCAGATGTGGACTATCTTGCAGAAATGATAATAAGGTGTCTATCCTCAGCCAGTGTAAATCAATTGAGGCAGATACTCAGGGACAGGTCCCCAGATGGTGTAAATCTGCATGATCCCATTGTCATCAATGGAAAGAAGCTGATTTGCACCAGTTAAGAATCTACGTCACTGATATGTGTGGGAAAACATTATTTTACTCTGGTTGAGACTATGTCCAGTATAATGTAACCAGTCAAAGTTCAAAAATAAACCTGGGTGGGGAAGAGCAAGGGTGGCTCCTATATTATGTACCTAAGAAATAAAAGGCAGGCCAGCATTAATGAGGAAAACAAACACAAGTGCCTGGCTAAGATTTCCTTTTGACATGGGAATTAATGTCTGTTCTGGTAATGTTTAGCTGAAGAGACACAATGGGGGGGGGGGGAGCAGCCCCTGATTTTTGGCCAGGCCCTTGCAAGTGCAGGATGGCCCTGGTCAGGGCAGCTTCCAGTCACATTATTAGAAATCGCTGCATTTTTATACCCCCTGATATACAAATTTGACTCCCAATCAGCCATAGGATATGTTTAAAAGATTAAAACAGCTAACTTATGTGGTGGTCTGCAAAAGTTTTGTACTGGTCCACATAAAGGAAAAGGTTGGGAACTGCTGGTCGGTCTATGACATATAACAGGTGCAAAGGAATTAAGGGTAAACCAGTAGTTCCCAACCTGGGGCCAAAAGTGACTCAAGGGGTCTTTCAAAGTGGCTAGCCGCTCCCCTGCTGGCTGTAGAAGGCAGCCGCCGCCTAAGGATCTAGGCAGAGCACATTACTGTGGGGCTACAAGACCGGTGCAGTCTTCTCACTGCAGTCAAAGGGATGTGGTGGGAGATCAGTGCTCCCCTCCCTCTGGTAGTGTCAGTGAGGACGGCAAAGCATTCCACCTGGGTCCATAGGTGCTGGTGTCCCTCTTGGAGCCAGAGGGAGGGGAGCACTGATTTCCCATCCCCCTGGCTGCAGAAGGGACCCAAACTGCCTAGGTGGAGCACGTGGACTACTGGGGGGAGGAGGAGATGCTGCTGGCAGACCAGCCAGGACCCACCATGCGTGAGGAGGGACAAGACTCTAAAAATCAGTGCCTTTTGGCTTGGCCTGAACATAGCATGCCACATCTTGGCTATGTCTACACTTACAAAAGCTAGTTTGAATTAGTTAATTCGAACTAACAAATTCAAACTAATTTAACTAATTAACTTAATTCGAACTAGCATGGCCCCACTAGAACTCTAGTTCAAACTAGCCATGGCCATGCAGGGCACTTGCTCAGTTCTAATAAGTCAATTGCATGAAGGTCAATCTGCCGATTAGTTCGAACTAAGCAGTTAGTTTGAACTAATATGGCCACATTTGACTTCGTTCGAATTAACGGATCAAATTAACCGTTAATTCGAACTAAGCAATCAAATGTATTAGTTCAAATTAAGGAAGCCCTTAATTCGAACTAACAAAAGCCTAATGTGGCCAAGGCTTAAGTTAGTTTGAATTAAGCTTCCGTAATTCGAACTAACTTGCAAGTGTAGACATATCCTCTGTGACTTAGCTTCCAGGCCATGTCCTTCAATGAGTAGTGACAGTCACTCATGACACCAGTGCTTTGTCTGTGAGTGTGTAATATACTTTGAGTAATTTTTAGATGTAAAATAGTGAATGTAAAAATGAGCACAGTAGCATTAAAAGGTTTACTTTAAATATGTAGTGATCTGTAGTCCTTAATAGTGTATTTGTCTATACATTTTTTATGAGTTGATAGTCTGGTGGCCCTTTAGGGTTGTAAAAATGACATTTGTGGCCCTTGAGTAAAAAAGGTTGGGAACCACTGGGTTAGATCATTCACAAGCAGAGGCGTTAGGAGCCATGGTTTTGCACAGGTTGGAGACATTTAAATCATAGACACCAGAAACAAAGCAAGGGGAGGCAAACAGCCACTTCCCACTCACTGTTTAAACAGGAAAGTCATGCTGTCCATTTTTGAGAAACTGAATTCAACATAGGTTCAATAAGAGGGATGTCCGGTCTCCCTCCCCTCTCACCAGAATTGGATGGTATGATAGCAAAGTCTGCAATCAGGTCAACTTTGAGTGATTAGTGTGAGTTGGTGCACAAGGTCTGAAGCCCACTTAAATTTGGGTTCCTCCCCTCCGTATACTTTTGCAGTCCTTTCGGTGCCTATGATTTAAGCAGAAGAGGCTGGTCAACAGTGTTATAAACACTGCATTGGTGTCAACCATAAGCAATGAAAAGGTCTTCTTCAATGGCATAGAAGGGTGGAAGAAGGTGCTCTCAGTGCTATAATGGGTGAAGAAGCCAGACTGGAATGGTCATGAGGTAACAGAAGAGATGAGAAATTATGCCTAATTTCTGTATAATAATAATAATTAATAAATCATTTTTCTAATATTGTACATGTTCAAAGCACTGTTCATACATTTATCAGTTTGTCCTCACAAAACCTCTGTGAATTAGGAGAGTAAGTCTCAGCAGTCAAATTTTGGTGAGATTAGAGAAAAAAAAGGATTTGTGGCAGCAATTATTAAAAGAGATGGTGTCAAGACTGGGCTTCTGGAAAAGTGGTATGATGGATTTAGCTTGTAGTTTTTCATGTTGCGGTGACAGAGATGATATTTAAAGACATGGTGCAGTCAGCTATTACATGTCTTACTATTTGGTTACAGCCAAAATTGGGGTGCATAGTCATAGGTATCGACACTTGTGAATTAGTAACAATTTTTATGAGTACAGGTGGTGTGGCAAATCTATCTGCTTTAGGGTATGTTTACTTAGGGAACTCAGAAAAGTTAATCTAAATAAACTAAAAGTGTGGATACTTTAATTCAGAAGTAAAGCGTCTTTAATTCAGTTTAGTCTAATTTATTTTGGAAGTGAATTAAATTAAACTGAATTAAGGCCACTTTAATTTTGAATAAGGATATCCACACAGGGGTTATTCTTTCTCATTCCTATGAACAGGAAGAAGAAGGGAAATAAGAGTGTCTGGTACTGGTGAGTGGGAAGAAAAAAGTGCTAGTCATCGAATCGTAGGACTGGAAGGGACCTTAAGAAGTCCTTTGGTTCAGTTCCTGGCACTTATGACAGTATTAAGTATTATCTAGACGATCCAATGCAGGTGTTGGTCTAATCTGCACTTTAAAATCTCCAATGATGGAGATTCCACAACCTTCCTAAACAATTTATTCCAGTGTTTAACTACCCTGACAGTTAGGAAGTTTTTTCTCATGTCAAACCTAAACCTTCACTGCTGCAATTTAAACCCTTTCCTTTTGTCCTATCCTCAGAGGTTAAAGAGAACAATTTTTCCCCTTCCTCCTTAAAACAACCTTTTATGTACTTGAAAACTGTTATCATACCTGCTCTCAGTCCTCTCTTCTCCAGACTAAACAAACCCAGTCAATCTTCCCTCAGAGGTCATGTTTTCTAGACCTTAAATCATTTGTATTGTTCCTTTCAGGACTTTCTCCAATTTCTCCACATCTTTCCTGAAACTGGAACCCAGAACATGGCACAATTCTCCAGTGGAGGCCTGATCAGCATGGAGCAGGGAAAAGAATTACCTCTTGTGTCTTGGTTACAACATTACTGGTAATACATCCTAGAATTATGTTTACTTTTTTTTTTTTTTTTTTGCAACAGTGTGACACTGTTGATTCATATTTAGCTTGTGATCCACGCTGAACCCCCAGATCCCTTTCCTTAGTGCTCCTTGCTAAGTAGATATTTTCCGTTTTGTATGTGTACAACTGATTGTTCTTTCCTAGGTGGAGTACTTTTCATTTGTACTTATTGAATGTCATCCTATTTACTTCAGACCATTTCTCCAGTTCTTCCAGATCATTTTGAATTTTAATCCTGGCCTCCAAAGCATTTGCTACCTTTGCCAACTTGTTATCATCCACACATTTTATAAGTGTGCTCTCTGCCATTCTCCAAATCATTGATGAAGATATGGAACAGAATTAATATAATGAAGGGAAAGAAAATGCTGATAAACAGGAGAGAATATGCTCATAACTGTAGTAGGCAGGAATTTGGAAATTTAGGGCTAGATGTGGATCCTTTACATGACTAGTAACCTAGTCCACAAGACCAGAAAAATGGCTGGGTATACAAGTCATCTGACAAAAATGAACTTCAGACTCCTATCCTCTCTGCTTCCAATTGCTTTCAACACTCCATGGAAGTCGTACAGGCTTTAGGAATATTGTTCCTACTGTCTTTTCTTTCTGTCGCACAAGCATGCTTAATGCCTTCCCAGATGGAACCTAAGGTATCAGTAAGAAATTGACTGAAAATTGATTATTTTCAAGTAATAAGAACAAACAAAAGCTCAGTTTTCTGGGTTTTAATTTTTTTAACTAAAATCAGAAAATTTCCCCTGGAAACGAACATTTCTCACAGAAATTTCTATTTTTGCAGAAAGTCATTTTGAAGGGGGGAAAAAACAAACCAACACAACAACCAACCAACCAAACAAAACCACACTGTTTCTAATGAAAATATTTGGCCAGCTCTAGACGTGAAGCTTGACAAATGTGGATGAATGGGGAAGGGCAGAGGTATGTATAGTATATTGTTTGACTTGGTAATTAACAGGCAGTCAGGGGACAAATTCGGCGAGGTAGGTGATATGATCCTGGTGACAAACATATGATGTGTATATGCCGAGGTAAATGAACTCTCAATAGAAAATCTAAAGACGAAATAGAATTGTGATTCTTACATCAGATCATCCAACTCAAATACTCCTGTCCTCATATACCACACAAAAATCACCGTCTGAAGTGCTGATCATGTACCTCAGGCATGTTAGAGTAATGAATGGTGTCCAAATTCCTATTGTGAACTGAGGTTACTTGTTTTTTTTTCTTTAGTAAGATTCTTTTACTTAAGCATTGTTAACACCAGAAAAAATGTCAATGCAAGAGGGTGGAACCCACAGGAGAGTCATATTCGACAGAATACTTTCTGATTGCCAACTTTTATGTATTACTTTGTGTTAAAATAAAAATGCAACGGCTGACTTGTTGGAACACATGTTGGTAGCTATAGTCCCTTAAAAGAAACAAACAACCATCAGATAAGGTTCTAAGTATTTAAGGGTAGACAGTTCAAGACGCAGACTGCCTCTTACATTGTATTTTTGTTGGCTGATATTTTCCATCAATCGATGGTGGTGTACACAAAGAAAAATCTGAATTCCTAGCTGCTGTTAGGTTGGGAAATTAGCCCCAAAATTCACTGTTGAAAAAACACCCATGAGATTGCCAGGATGTTTAACGGTACATCTACAATGCAGTAGGAGGTTCAATTTCAAGCTAGCTCACTAAAAATAATAGTGTAACCAAGGGGGTGGAGGTGCATTATCTTAGGTTTTAGACAGAATTATTCTCAAGTGCCTAGCCCGTGCCACCATTTGTGCCATCATGACTACGCTTCTATTTTTAGCCACTAACTTGATCTCATGTATAACTACCTGAACTGGAAATTATACCACCTGCTGCATTGTAGACATAATGTGTGTTTAGGTTCCTAACTCAGACCATGTCTATTCTAACAAAGGTAAATTAACCACTGTCAGATAATCTTTCCAGATCGACTTAGCATTCAGTTAAGACATGCTAAGTAGATCCAGAAATGGACTTGGTAAAATCATTCCTTCATGGTGCAGCGCAGTGAAGATTCCCTGCTGAAGGGAAGTTAGGAAGTCAACAGGAGATACACAAGCTGCTCTGCATAGCTTGCAGAACTCCTGTATGACTGCCACCGAATTTTCCAGACTGTGTACACCGGACCTCAGAGTACGTTACTTGCTTGATTTTTCAAATCTGCTCAATACCTGCTGCTCCTAATAACTTCTGTGGCTTTTGGTGGTGCTCAGGTGCTTCTGAAAAAACAGGCTACGGTGTTGCCAATCTCAAACATTAAAAAATCAGGCCTCAAGAAACCATGAAATTGGCTGGATCACAGAGAAAGGTTGCTTTTTGTTTTTTTAAAAACCAACTCTATTTATTTATTTATTGATATATTTAACTTGGTTTCCGCTTTCTAAGCCTTTAGGTGTATTTGGGTCACATTTTCATGCTTTTCTCCACACATAACAGCTAGAAACTTTTTTTTTTAAATGAAAGCTGAAATTCTCACATAATCGGGTAAAGCTGGAACTTTAAGAACATCGCCCACCATTGTGAGACTCACAATAAAAATCATGTTTGTGCCATATTTAAGTGCCTTTCTTTAGGTGCCAAGTTTGAAAAGTTCTTAATGAGCATGAGTCAATCTGAAGTGCTCTGAGGAACTGGACACAGTGAAAAAGTTAAGGATGTGAACATATTAGGCAGTACAGGTCTGTAGATCGGTAATATTGGGAAATGGACTGTGGCTCATGGAAGATCTATCTGAGTTTTCTTACTTTGTCATCAATGTTCTGTGCAACTCTGGGCAAGTCAGTTCATCTTTCTGCTTCACAACCTTCCTCCCCCATTTCTGTGCTCTCTATGTAAAGTCCTTGGGTCATGGACTCTTAATATGTGTTTCCCCAGTGCTTAGTGCTATGGGGCTCTGATCCAGCTGGAGTCTATACACAATGCAGTGATACAAATGAAATAATAATAAGAGTCTAAGTCTGAAAATCATGTCATAATTTCAGGCATGCACAACTCGTTCTTTTCAGATGTTTCTCATATTTATATCTATATCTGATCTTGGGACACCAACTGCGTCTATAGAATCTGACCTCTATATACCTTTCTAGGCATAGATTTCCTCTTTACGAAATTAGAGGTAAATGTTTTCCTCCTCCTGAGACTCTTGATATACAGTAGTTGAGTGAGCAGAGATTAAAGCAATTGTTTGTGGTTAACATGTAGAGTAGTGGAAATAATATGGCCTTGGCATATGATTTCTGTGTATAAACTCCCTGTTGCTATTATTGAGCTACTCCTAGGTTCTTCAAACTTCTATTAAAATATCAATAGTATTTTTGAGAGCTTAAATTGAGCAGTGATTTTATTCAAGGCTGAACCTATACACCACTTGTCTTCGAAGACTCACTTGTTGTTACTAAAAATGAAAGCCATTCAAAGGAGCAGTGATTGAAACAGGGACAGAGAAGGGGAAAAAAAAAATCAATAGATCGTTTTCCAGGGTACTATCTCTGCTTTTGAAAAGAGCATTAATAACATGCTTACAGTAAAAGCAGCTGCTTGTTCAAAGTGCATTGAAGGGTGAGCTGAAAGGATGATTTTCCGCATGCAGCCTCCCTGGAGAGAGAGTTTGCAGAGATTTCAAAACCCAGCCTCAGAATCTGGACAAAGCCTTCTCTAGAGATTTTAAATATTCTTATTTAATACTGGATTGTAAAACCCAGAGCTGAAATACCTTCCAGAATGCATCAGCTTATGAAAGAGAGACACAGATCAATCCATGAGCCATCAGTGTTATACCCATTTGCTGAAAATAAAATTTGCTTCACTTTTGCATATCTGATTACAGTGACTAAGGGCAGGTCTCCACTGCCCGCCATTTTCAGCAGCAGTCAAACGGAGGTATGCAAATTAGCTAAAATAACTTGCGTGTCTTCCTACAACTTCCCTTCACCTAGAATGTCCAACATGGTGAGTTGAAGGAGGAGCCTCCTTTTAACTCAGTGCTATGCTACTTAGCATAGTTGCTCTTTAGGGAGCAACTTCCCGATTAACTGAATGGGTCTTCACAGACCTGATCAGTCAATTGGGAAGGTCGATCTGGCGGTGTTTGTTTTGCCGCCATCAGTGAAGACTAGCCCTCTAATGGTCAAAAGAGACAGCAACTTCCTATGGAGCTCCACAGTGCCATGCACTTCTATGGAGCAAACCCTGAATTTTTTCTCAGGGAAGCCATCCCAGTTAAGTTGGTGAAAGTTTTGCCGCCATAAGAGCTGTTTAAAATTAGAGAATGAAATTAGGGCCTTCAAATAAGTAAAAAATAATAATCCCAATTAGTCATGATAAAAATAAATAAATAGGAGCACTTAATAGCAGTTTTCATTGTGCAATTAAACAATTATACAATACTTATTTACATTTATTATAAATAGCTTTGGATGTTTTTCTACATTTTTAAATATATTGATTTCAATTACTGCACAAAATACAAAGAGTAGAGTGCTGACTTTATATATTATTTTTACTACAAATATTTGCAGTGTAAAAAAGATAAATAATTCAAATTGGTATTCTGTTATTGTTTAAGACTGTGATTAAAACTGAATAATTGCAACTACTTTTTAAATCTAATTTTGCATTAATCGTATGCATTAAATAGAAGAATGTGTCATTTTACTAGCAAATGCTATGACACTATGAATGAATAGAAAGTAGGGACTTTAAGTCTATGACATGTAAGATAGGGGAAATTATTTATAGAGGTCACAGAGAGGGGGAAATTATTGGAGTGAAAATTCTAAATTCCTATGGGGTTGATCCATTGGGCTTTCCCTACTCCCATAGTGAAGGCTCACTCCATTGGTTCTGCATGAAAAGGATATAGCAATTTTCTCACGGGTAGCATGGAAAGATTTTGGTGAGGTGTAAAAAGGGTAGAGAAAGAAAAGAAAGAAGGATCTTCTGTCTTCTAACTTCCCTCTTTCTGAATGAAAAGCTGGGACACATTGTAATAATCACAAGGAAAAGGGAACAATATTTATTCTTCAGTACTGTTTTATTGGTTTTCATTGTTCCAGAATTGTTTCTCTTTTCTGTTCCAATCTATCTCTTCCCCCTAAAACATTCTACAGCCATAAAAATCACATCCACCAGTTGACTCCATTTCTTCTCTACTCACACAGCACAAAGTTCCAAAATCTCCATTATTTTCTGAATTAGAGACATCCTCCCACAATGATTTTAATACCCCTTCCATTGAAATACATTATCATGTCCTGGTTAACAAGGCTCTTTTGTTCCTCTGTAGTTCAGATAAGTAGCAAGACCACATTTGCAGACAACTTTGGATGGGGACGCCCGTTTCTAAGTCCTGTGGCCTGAAGCTTTAAAGTAATTGAGACCTGTTGGTGAAATGGAAGTAAAGTAGCCCAGAGTTCCTGGAGAACTGGACAGACAGCCCTCCACTGGGGAGCATGCTCTTTGCCAACATCTGTTGGTGAGCAGCGGGAAATGACTGAATGGGAGGGGAAGCTGTATAGCATGTTTTGGTTAAAAAAGAGAGTGACGTTTTGAGTTTTGGTGCAATAAAATGCTATTATCTCTGTTGTAAAAGGAAAGGACAAGACTACTGCACCCAAATGTGCCTGGAGTGAGGGGTCCTGATCAAGATTGCAGTCAGGCACAGTTGGGTAAGCGAGCCTAGAGCTCTGATCTGTCATAATTTTTAGACATGTGCAAATTTGGAAAACAAACTGGATGGTAAGCTGAGGTGATGGAAAAGAGTGACTAGAACACATGAGCCATTCAGAGTTGCAAGAGGAGGACTCAGGCTGACACTGTTGGCTTCCCCAAATTCGTCTCTTGTCTCTCCTTCTCTGCACTCAATAAAGTTCTCATTGTTTTGAATTCCTGGACTCACTGCTAACAAGCAGGGACATATTGCCTCTTTAGAGCATTCCAGGTATATATAGTTTCCTAGGTTTCTAGGTGGACATTTGAGCTGATGTTATTTATATCTTCAGAAGGAACTCCTAAATGCTGAACCTGGATCTTTTGGCCACTGACATCTGGCAGAAGGTTACAGATTTAGGAAACAAATAATGAGTTGATGCTGATCCCCAAACTTCAGTGAAATCCTTCAACTTTCTTAAAATATTCAAATAAATTAATTTAAATCACCTCATGGACTTCTCACCGATCCTTTGCATTTTGCGAAAAAATCTTATTTTCTGCTGAGGTACATCTCAGGCCTAACCACTCTGCATCAGTTGCTTCTCTTTTCAAATGGTTTATCCAGAATTGGGTGATACAGGCAAAGCATTCTGGGTAGCCAGGAAAGAAGAGATGAACCATGTATAGAACATTCTATTTTACAAAGAGTATACAATTTGGCTCACCCCATCAAAAGTACAGGACCAATTTACAGTTGATAGAGGGAATTGTGGGACAATATATCAATGGAATTAGGGTCAAGAAAAAAAGAAGAAGTTGAGGCATGAGAGCTGAAATTTGTTAGTCTATATGGAAGTATGAAGAAGTGAAACCATACGTAGATTTGATAAAGTTCTGCTAAGCACTATAGACTTGAAGTTTCAGATCTCCACAGGTTCCTCTATCATTGCTTAATTCTTTGATTTATTAAGCTAGGATTGGTCAGACTTCCCTTTGTCTTTTGAAAACCATAGTAATCAACTTGCACTGATTGTATCTATGATAAATTCAAGATGTAGGGGTTTTGTATTTTACTATTTAACACAATTTAACCTTCTATGATTAGGGAAGTAGCCAGTTCATTGAAATTTGGGTGGGTGATTGTATTTATTCAAATGTTATCTGACAGCATTTTTATACAAATCCATTGCTGGGGCCTGTTTTTCATGTGGCAGATATCCCAATGCTAGATTACAGCTTGGATTACATACCCATACAAGGGAATAAAAATTCCCCTCAGACTTCTTCACGGGCTATCTGGATTTAGCCTGGGTCCAGACAAATGAATTATCAGACCCTGGCATTACCTTTATTGCTAATAGAATAAGAAACCAAGGAATGATGGAGGAATAGGTTGAGTCTGGGCTCCGTCCAATCTGAATGCTTCATCCCTCCAATCTATGCACCAGCCAACACAGGTGGCTTCGTATGGTGGATGCTAGAGTGGCAACTTACTGCCAACCAACCACTTCACTAACTTGTTGGTGGGAGGAACTGTGCTGCTGAGGGACATGCAGGATTCCTAAAGTGACATCCACACCATATGTTAGAGGTGTGATTCCTCTGTTTGTGCACATATACCTTCACTCAGTCTCATTGAGCTAGCATACGTATGGATAGCAGTGGGTGCGTCTACACTTGCAAATTAAGTCGACTTAAGCTTGCTTTAGTCGACTTAATTTACTCTGCATCTACACTACACTTTCCTTAAGTCGACTTTGTTAAACCTGGTTTAAATTCGACTTTAGGCTTAAGTCAACTTTCTAAAGTCAACTTAAGCCAGTGTAAACCTGGATGAAGTGGGTTATAGTCCACAAAACCTTATGCTGAAGAAAATCTGTTAGTCTATAAGGTGCCACAGGACTCTCGTTGTTTTTTGCTGTACTACAGACTAACATGGCTACCCCTCTGTAGACCTGGAGTAGCCCTAAGTCGACTTAGGGCTCTCCAGGACTCCCCCACTGACCTCACTGCCAGGGGGTTTGCACAGGGGGAGCCTGGCATGCCCCTCCACAGGGCACCCTGCCCCTATGCCCTGCCAGGGTCCCTGTCCCTCTTTTCCCCATTGTACCCAGGTACAATGGCACAAAGGCTGAGGCCCCTGGCACTTGGCAAAGGGTGCCCCCCCTGCCACCATGGATCTCTCCCAGGTCCACCTAGCCCCTAGAAGTTGATCTAGGCATCCAGTGTGGACGCTCTAGGTCAACTTTGTAAGTCCCCCCCCTAAGTCGACTTAAAATTTAGGTATGGACATGCTAAGTTGACTTAACAAAGTCGACTTAAAGTCAACTTTGTTAAGCCGACTTAGCTAAAGTTGAGTTAAATTAACAAGTGTAGACATATCCAGTGTTACTCTGACAGCACAAATAGAGCCACAGAGACATCACTTAGCTATGCCAAGTACATAGCCGCTGGTCTCAGGCGGAATGCTTTGGCTATGCTTAGCAAACTGTCTATTTTGAGTGTTAAAAATCCTTCCTATAACCTCTCAATGGGCATGTGTGTGCACAAGCCCTGGCTAATCATTTACTCGCGGAACAGAAAACTAAAATGAGACAACTAAACTTCACATTCCTTAGTTGCGGTAGACAAACCCACCAATCTTTGACTTCAGCACACAATCACAGTATGGAACTGTGGAGGGGAGTATGTAGGCAGGACATTGGAATGAGTTTTTCACTGGGCAGCACAGTCCGATTGTGACAGGGTGCTGGGCTGAATCACCTGGTCAGTCCCTGCCAAGCGAGCATAGCTAGAAGAGGGGCAGCAGAGAAGTGGCTGGGCTAAAGTTGATTGCCTAAGAGTAGGCAGCTGGGTGTAGGCACAGCCTAGGCAGCCTCCAAGGGGATTGATAAACTCATGAGCTGCAACTGTCTTAGGGGCCTTTAAAACTTTCGAAGGCAGTCCAGAGACTTTGAGAAGTCAGAGGGGAAAGGAGTCAGGGAGGGACAGAGGGATTGCCTGTCCCCTGACCATGAGCAATCCCTGTAAGGATTGGCCAAGCAGGGTGCTCTATGGTGGTGAGCAATTGAAAGACACACTGTTAATAAATCATGGGTGACTGCAAGTCTGTGGGTTCATGTATCCTTTTTGGTCCAGAGTGGGACAGAAGAGCAGGGCAATGAGCAGCAGACCTGCTACACCAATGTACTGGTCTGTGTGTGTGTGTGTGTGTGTGTGTAAAACCACTGGCCTCTCTTAGATGTAATATCAGTCTTGTTCCCGCCAGTATGGTGTCACTCTCTAGTGGCCTGTTTAAAGAGACTTAAAGACTCAATACTTTCAACATTTAAAGGAGATTTACTTTCAGCTCAAATGTTTTAGGAGTGGAAATGCTGTATATTATTCCCCATGTTAGTTTAGGTGACAACTGTAGCCAATTAGCTAAGACACTCTCTTAAGAGAGCCATTGCACAAGGGTAGGTGCGATTTTAGGCAGTTGCCTGTATGGCCACCCAGACGCCCCTTGGTGAGGGATTATACAACGATAACGTCTTTGTGGAGGCAGCCCGAAAATTGTAACATCATGGCATAAATAGCGAAAGCCTGGGATTCTCAGCAAGGTCGGTGTTCAACAACCAATGATGGTCAATTGGATTTAGTTGACTAATTTCCTTGGATGCCTTTGAAAATTTCAGTCAAAGTGCATCGTTACAAAGCAGATTTCTTTTCCTTTCAGTTTAAGTTAGGTCAAAGCCAAAATTTTCTTCGGGTACCATTTCATGCAAAATGTTCTGCAGAGCTCTAAAACAGAAGGAAGAAGTCAATCTGAAGCAAATTTCCCAGAGGCAAGAACACCTTGGATAGTTTACAGTTTTGTAAACTGTAAATTGTATCCTGTGACCATAACAATTTTTAGTGACTTCCTCACCACTAAGTGCCCAGTGGACTCAACAGATTCCTGTGGGCATCTTTTTTATGCCAAAGCTCATTGATTTTTATCTCTGAGTTTCTAGTCTAAGGAGGTGCTCCTCATATAAGCTGCTGGCTTGATAGATGAGGACGTAATATTATTGCAACATGCTGTCCACAGCCCCTTTTCATCATAGTTATAGTTTTAGAATCACAGGAGCCTCACTGGAAATGAATGTTAGAAATCATAATGGCACTTCTTATCATGCAATTTTATTTAGGAAAATACTATTCAAGACATAAAGTAAGGGGCTCCTCTAGGAAGAAAAAAACTAACTAGAAACCTTAATATAAGGATTTCAGCATCAAGCTTATTGTTTGCTATATGGATCCAGATGTCACTTTTATAGTTTAGAGTTTACTCCCATTTACACCAATTTTGCCCAAAGTGTAAGATGAGCTATTTATTTCAAAGTGAGAAATTACCATAAAGGTTAAAGTCTCTTTTGTTATGTGTAAGCAGAAGAGGCATTTACGGATATTGAGAAATGTATTACCCTAGCTTCACCTTTGCTCAGACTTCCAGTGAAAGCCGATCACTTCTGAAAGGTCAGCTTTTTTTCTAACTCCGGCCTCATTTACTCTCTATTTTCATGCAGATTTGCAACAACTGTTGAATTTCTAAGCCACAGGGGTGGTCCATCTATGCAAAGGACAATTCTCAACTTCATTGAGCCATGCAGAAAAAATGTTTTTCATGAACAGAACAACATTTGGGGCCCAGGGAACATAACTTGATAATTAAGTTCAAATTTTCACGTGGCCCCCATTCATGTAAAATATGAGCACCTCACAAGTGTATTTTTACCTCCATAGTAGCCCTGTGAGATAGAGCACTATTCTTCTCACTTCACAAAGTGGGGACTGAAGAACAGAAAGACAAAGCACCTGCCTCTATAGCAAGTTCCTGTAGGGCAAGACAGGATGTGACTCTGTACTATCTTACTGCGCTGCAACATTCTGTGTGGATACTGCTATGATGTACTGGTTCTTTCACTACACTGCAGCAACGTCCATGTGGGATGTCACTGTACAGCAAGCTGGTTCACTGCAGATTCATATTCTGGCTTGCTGCACCATAATTTGCTATGTAGACCAGCTTTGAGTGGCTTGCTTAAGTGCATACAAGGAAGCAGCAAAAACCTCATCACAAGCACCCTATTCCCTAGTCCAATGATTCCTAACCTAGGGCGCAGGACCCCCCTGTGGGTGTGCCAAAGATTAGAAGGGGTCCATGAAACCTCAGTAATATTGAGGTCATTTAGCCCCTCCAAGCTCCATGCCAGCCGGAGCAGAGAAGCAGCCCTCCTGAGTTCCATGGTTGCTGGGCGCAACCTCCCCTGCCTCTGAGCTCTGCATTGGCTGGAATGGAGGATCAGTACCCCCAAGGGAGCAGCAGCCCCAAGTTCCACTATTACCAGAGTGGAAGAGTAGCCCCCCCTCCCCGCTTACCAGCCCTTCACTGGCCAGGCAGCCAACCAGAAAGGAACAGCACCATGCCAGTGAAGGCCTGGAACAACCTCATTCCATGAAATTGATGTTATTATTATTATTATATGTTTATAGGGGTTATGAGTATTTATGGATGGGTCGGGGGGGTACTTGGTCAGGTGGTGTGGTGCATGTTTTATGTAGTTTTAACCAATGGAGATTTAATTCAAAAAGTTTGGGAACCAATGCTCTAGTGTGTCATTCTTACCACTGGACCATTTTCTCTTTTGTGAAGTGCTTAATACTACAGTTGGGAAAAAAGTTTTCAGGTGTTTTTAGGGGGAGCGATGACAAAATGCCCCTTTGGTTATGATCTGTGTAACTTTTCTATTCACTTTTGCAATGTAATTGCATGGTTTGATGCCAAATGTGCCATAAAAGAGGTTCCTTTATGAATGCCTATGACATGCTCTGCATTATTGTTACGGCATCATGTTTCCTGCACATCATGAATGTGTATCATGATGTGAAACGTGCTCATGTGGCACTTTTAGAGACTAACAAATTTATTTTTTGCATGAGCTTCCCTAGGCAAAGTCCTACTTTGTTTCTCCCCTCTGGCATCTGACAAAGTGGGATTTTGCCCACAAAAGCTCATGCAAAAAATAAGTCTCTTATTTGTTTTGCTGAACTAGACTAACACAACTACCCCTTTGGAATGTGCCCATGGCTCATGGGGGAGGTAGACAAGCAGAGCTGGCTCCCAGCACCAGGGCCGGCCCAAGGGCTTTTTGATGGCCTAGGCGAACTATGACTTTGGTGTCCCCTCCACATGTTATACAAGGCAATATATGTTTTGGGTTTTTTTAAAGAGAGAAAAAAATCACTTCTATTTAATTTGGTGCCCCTTAAGTAGGAGACTGCCTAGTTCACCTGTATGGTTGGACCAGCCCTGCCCAGTACATATCCTGAGAAAATAAGAATGACAATGGGCTAGCTAAATATCTTTAGCATCTTGGCCAGAGAGAGGAAGATCATCCGCTCTCTCTGAACAAAGTGGAATGACCTCAACCCAGGAAAGGGGGATGTAAAGGAGGGAGCCCATCCCCCCTAAGGGTTGGGTAGGCAGATAAACAAACAGTCTCTGACCCCTCAGGCAGGACAGCAGATAAAAAAACAATCTCCAGGGATCAGGTAAGTCCACAGATTCCAGGTAGGGGTATGTGCAGGCGGAGTCGCCCTGGAGAGGAGAGGAGGAAGGGGACACAGGCCCACCCATCTCCATTGTGTCCCAGCCCAGGCTGTGAGCTTAGTCGTGGGGTCAGTGGGGTCCCAACCACAACATGCTGAACCACTTCCTGGCATTAGGTCGGGGTACCTGTGTTTCAGTTCCCCTGGACCACTTCCTACCCCCCTCTCCTAGCGGTACCTGACCCGGGCTCCCACCGTCAGTCTCCTCGGGATAATCACCCAGGGGCAAGATGCAGAATCCCTTCATGTCATTGGCGAGTGTCAGCTCCTCTAGGTCATCGCCACTTGGGCTTGGGTTGCCCTCGTTAGCAACATAGGACGTGGGTTGCAGTCCGGGCTCCCCACAGCAGATGGCTAATGGGAGACCTCCACACCCCAAGGCACCGGCAGTTCCCTCAGACTCTCAGGGGATGGGGGGCTCTGGGAACTCCTCCAGGTCTCCTGCCATGGCAGGTCCCAGCCAGTCCACAGGGACCCAGGCCATAGACCAGCCCTCCACTGGCCACAGGGATGACTGAGGTTCTGGAGGGAGCAGAAAGTCTTCTTTCTCCTCCAGCTGTCTGGGCTGGAGTAAGCTCCTGGCCGTGCTCCCTTTATTTCTTGTCCCGCCCCCCTGGGTCCACCTTGACGGGCAGGTGTCTCCCAGCTCTGCCCCCTTGGGAGCATGCTACGGCTCCTTGTCAATATGTGAGGGAGGTCACACCCCCTCCCTACAGGGGGTTATGAGGGTTTTGAAAAGGAGTGACTTGGAACTGTTAGAGGCTTTTTGCCAGGGAATCTCCATTTTGAAACATCTCCATCTACAAGCAAGATATGGAGCCCTGCCTAGGGAAAGGCAGAGATTGACTTAAAATCAAGCTCTAATCAATAAACTAGTGTTTGTTTTATTTAAAGTTGTGTGGATATTAGAGAATGAGAGTGCAAAAGTTGGGGCATTTCTGTTTCTTTGATAAACCGATGGACCTGATGTTTATCAGCTTGCAGTGGTTTGGGAAGGGCCCCGATCCCTGAAAGATGGAAATTCCTAGTTTGGCATCTGGGGGTTGGGGGTGCTGGCTTGGGGACCATCCCCTACTGCCTTTGACCGATTACACGCAGAAGGCTCGCGTAGACTGACCCAAGAGTGGATGGCCACCTGGCAATGTGGGGTAAGTCAATATCAAGGAGTCGGTGGTCGGAGAGGCACAGCGGCTCACCAGACCAGATAGTGAGAGGGGTCTGAAATTATTTGCCTGCATTAAGCAAATAGGTTTGGATATTTTTTTTTTGGAGGAGTCCAAATGTTTTGTTTCAACTATTTTGAAACTTCTTGTTTTGATTTTTTTATTTGAAATGGTGTTTTTATGTAAATATGGCCAAACAAAAAAAAACAAACACACATACACACACAAAAAAAGAGTGAAAAGCACATGTAATGGACAAATCAAAATGCAAAACTTTTTACTGATATCAGTGTGAATCTGTATGAACTAGCCTTTAAATTATTCCCATAAGTACCAACGTTGCTGTTGTTATGGGTAGCTATGCATTTTTGCCATAAAGGCACAATGATAATTTTTGTGAATGTAATGAAAGTTCAGGCAAATTTTTAGAGTTATTTAAATGGCCTGTTTTGAAAATGCGGCCTTTTAATGCCATGTTGGAATAATGTACTCAGCAAGATTAAAAAGGGCACAGTAAGAACATTGTAATGAAAGCAACAGAAAGAGAGGGCATGCTTAGAAAGCTCTGAAATATTTTTTGTGTGTGAGCAATAATCTCATTACTTAACTAGGGGAAGGGTGGATGAGGGTTACAATCACAACATGGTAAAATTACTACAGACCATTATGTGTGGCAAGTCTTAAATGGGCCATTTGTAATTTCTTCTGCAACTAGAATGGACATTTCAGACAGAGGCAGAGACTGGAAGGAGGAACAGATGAGAAGTTTAGAAAGCAAAAAGGAGAGGGGTAAAAGGGACATGAGAGCAAGAGGAAAAGAGAAAAGGGCAGAAACACATTTAGCGCTACAAGGGTAACCTGCCGGGACTTGAGGAAGTTGAAGATTGTAGAGCAGAGAGAAACAGATGAGGGTGAGGAAGTTAAATGTTGGAAGAACTGTTGGAAGTCGAGTTCATGAGAGAAAAGGAAAGGGCTGATGACATGGGGGAATGGAAGTATAGCAGAAGATAGGATCACTTTAGGAATTTGCTATCCCTCATAAGGCATATGCTCATACTATTAGTGTAAAAGGAATGTGCACATCTCCACTGGCCAGTGTCACTTGTATGAAATCTAAGTTAAATTCTTGTTGGAGCTACTTGATGCTGTCTCCCAATAGGTTTCTTGGGGGAAAAAAAAAGGGGGGGGGGACACAGAACAAACAAGCAAACAAACAACAACAAAAAATCCGATCCTTACACAAGCCCTGTCCCCCCACAAGTCTGGTGCTGATGTAACTCAAATGGATCATGTTTGTGAGTACCCCTGGCCAAGTGCAATTTCACATGTTGGCATGTTGGTAGTGGGAGCCCCAGGTACATCCTGATGGGACACACCTGCTGAACTTATTAGGTACAGTTAAACTTGCTGCTGGCTTCATTGAGATGTTAACAGAAAATAGCAGCATGGCACAGAGATCAGACGCATCAGAGAGATTATAATATGAACACAGGTTACTTTCATGTAATACATTAGGTGGGTTTTAAAAATTTAACTCCCCATTATTTCTGTATGTTGGAAGCTCCTGATATTAAAAAAAAAAGGAAGCAGGTTACAAACTTTTCCTCATTGTACCGTGAAATTTAATTAGGGTTTTATTTTACCTGCCAAATATCAATCCCCTTGTGTTATCATTCTGTGTGAATACTGTTAATGAGGAAATAGCGGAATGTCACTACCTCCTGCAGATTTATATTGTGAGATTTTGCCCAGTTAAACACTTGTATGTGTCTGTCGAGACTAACTTTAATACCTGATATAATACATTGTACAAGAGATAACAAAGACCCTTCATTCAAGAAGCAGGCATCTTTCTTCTCCCAGAAATTTCTCATGTACTACTCACACACAACAGAACAAGCAACTGCAGCAATGCTAATGGAATAAACTGTCAGCATGAAAGAGAGGAGCTGGGAATCAATTGTGAGTCTAGACGAGTCAGTTCACCATATCATAACAAAGTGGAAAACCATGGGGCCTTTTAAAAACCCAGTTGATCAAAAAAGGAAACCAAGGCACATATATTTTTTGTCACTGCAGTTAGATAGACTGTGGCTGTTTCTGAAAGTGATTATGTCACAGGGCAAGCCTTCTCCCCAGCTTCCAAACACAAACAGTTCCTCAGCTCACTCTTCTCAGCCAGTCCTTATTCATCCAGTTCTGCTCTTCGCTGGCTCTGTTACTCTTCTGGAACATCAGGTCCTTTGTAAACATCCTGAGGAACTGGCCCCATGTTCTAGGACTTCAAGAAAGGCATTAGCTACACTACTGCTTGGCTCCTCTGCCCCAATCTCTCCTCTCCTCTCCTTCCTGCTCTCTGACAGGTCTTTGTAGTCACAGATGTAGTCCCACCTCCTTTAACTGACTCATTTGGGCCCACTTGCCTGACATAAGGTGGCGGCCTGGTCTCTTCACACTCACCAGCTATCTCATGATAGATTGATTATGTGCTGGATTATAATTCCAAAGGCAGGATGAAATGTACCTGTCTTCAAGGATAAATGTACCATATAAATTCAAGTTAAGTGGTTCATAGCTTCTTGCTGACTTTCTGTCCATGAATTTTAAAGTCCCAGGCCTACAACAAATCATCAGTTAACATAAATTGGACACACAGGTACCATGTTGTGTTTTCTGCTCCTGCCTAGCTGAGCCTAGATGGGGACTCCAGTCAAGCAGAGAAAGGCATAACAAGAAGCAATAGTTAGAATTTAAAGATAGATACATTCACATTAAAAATAAAGCATACATTTTAACAGTGAGTGTGATTAATCACTGGAACAAGCTATTGTGGGAATATTTTTGTTTTTCCTTCCTCCGTAGCATGGGCATGGGTCATTTGCTGGTGAATTCTCTGTACCTTGAAGTCTTTAAACCATGATCTGAGGACTTCAGTAACTCAGTCATAGGTTGGAGGTTTATTCCAGGAGTGGGTGGGTGAGGTTTTGTGGCCTGTGTTGTGCAGGAGGTCAGACTAAATGATCATATTGGACCCCTCTGACCTTAAAGTCTGAGTCTAGTGGATTTTCCATTCTACACAGTTTTCAAATCAAGACTGGATGCCTTTCGGGAAGATTAACACAAGTTATTGGGCTCAGTATAGGAGTAACTTTGTAAAGTTCTATGATTTGGGCTATACAGGGGATCAGACTAAATGATCCTAAGACTAGATGATGACTAGGAAAAACTTTTTCACTAGGAGGGTGCTGAAGCATTGGAATGGGTTACTAGAGAGGCCCAGTTTGAAAAAGCCCTGGCTGGGATGATTTAGTGGGGTTGGTCTTGCTTTGAGAAGGGGGTTGGACTAGATGACCTCCTGAGGTCCCACAGAACCCTAATTTTGTATGATTCTATGGTCTAATGGCCTCTTACAATCTAAGGGTGCGTCTACACTTGTAAATTGAGTCAACTTAAGCCTGCTTCAGTCGACTTAATTTACTCTGCCTCCACACTGGAGTTTCCTTAAGTTGACTTAAGCTATTGCTTAAGTCGACTTAAGGAAAAGTAAAGTCGACTTTGTAAAACCTAGTTTTACATTGACTTTACTGCTTAAGTCGACTTCAGCAGTGTGGATGCCCTAAGTCGACTTGGTCGACTTAGGGCAGGGGGACAAGGGAGCATTACATGGGTCCCTGGCAGAAGGGAGCCACTGTGGCTCCCTTCTCCTGGGGAGCCCCTGCTCCCCTCTCCCCAGACCTGCGGCTTCCCGGAGTGGTCCAGCAAGCCCCGGAGTGGTCTAGGGGAGAAGGAAGCGTGGATCTCCCCTCTGCCCCGGACCACTCGGTTCCCTTCTGCTCCTGACTTCTCAGGTCCTGAGCAGAAGGGAACCCTGCTAGCTGGGATCGCTTGGGTCCCGGGGAGAAGGGAGCCCTGCGCTCCCTCCTAGCTGGGACCCTGCAGTCCCGGCCAGGAGGGAGAGCGGGAGACCCACGCTCCAGCTTCTGCTCCCTCCTGGCTGCGGCTGCTCAGTCCCGACTAAGAGGGACCGTGGGGCTCCCTTCTGGCTGGGACTTGAATGGTCCTGGCCAGAAAGAAGCGGCGGTTCCCTTTTAGCCAGGACCTGAGCTCGGGTCCCAGCTAGGAGGGAGCCCCGTGCCTCTGGAGGCTTCCCCGGACCTGGAGCGTGCTGTGCCGGCAAGAAGGGAGCCGGGAGAGCCACCCACTCCTCCTCGGCCCGGCAGAGCCAGCCATGTGCTGGCTGACTCTGCCAGGATGAGCCGGGAGTGGCTTCTTGGTCCTGGCAGAGCCAGCTGGTGCACAGCTGGCTCTGCTGGGACTGAGAAGCGGCGAGCAGCTTCTTGGTCTGGCATAGCCAGCTGGCGCGCGGCTGGCTCTGCCGGGATCTGCTTTCCGCCTCCCCGGATCTCCAGCCAGGGTTCCAGCTGGGGATCCCCTCACAAGCCCTTCTAGCCCTCCAACGGGGGATCCCCATCACAAGCCCTCCTAGCCTGGGGAGCCTCCCCTCCCCCTGGAGCTAACTAGTCGACTTAGAGAGTATAGTGTAGACTCTCTAAGTCGACTTAGTATGGCCCACTTTAAGTCAACTTAAGAGTCCTGTGTGGACTCTCTAAGTCGACTTAATAAGGTCGACTTAAAGTCGACTTATTAAAGTCAACTTAGTAAAGTTGACCTAAATTCCCTAGTATAGCATAGCCTAAAAGTCTATGAATTTAACTCTTAGTGCAAATATTCCTATGTACTAGAAATGTCCTTTCTGTCAATATTCTGCAATATTTTTATTTTGAAACCTACACTACTAGGCAATTTGTAGAATATGACAAGGGGCAGGACGCTGGCAGATGAAATTCAGTGTTGAAAAATGTAAAGTAATACACTTTGGAAAACATACTTTATATATAAAACTTTATGTATAAAATGCCAGGGTCTAGACTACCCATTACCACTCAAGAAAGAGATTGTGAAGTCATTGTAGGATAGTTGTCTCATCTCAAAAAAGATATATTACAACTGGAAAAGTATAGAAAAGGATAAAAGAAATTGTTTAGGATATGAAACAACTTCCATATGAGGAGAGATTTTCCAGTGTGGAAAAAAGATGACTAAGGATGTGTATGATAGAGATCTATAAAACCATGACTGGTGTTGAGAAAGTAAATAAGGAAGTGTTATTTGCTACATCTCATAACACAAGAATTAGAGGTCACCAAATGAAATTAGTATGCAGCAGGTTCAAAACAAACAAAAGGAAGAATTTCTTCACACAATGCACAGTCAATATGTGGAGCTCTTTGCCAGAGGATGCTGTAAAGGCAAGACTATAACTGGATTAAAAAAAGAACGAAGTAAATTCATGGAGCATAGGTCCATCATTGGTTATTAGCAAAGATGGCCAAGAGTGCAGAACCATGCTCTAAACTGCTCCTATCCTCTGTTTGGCAGAAGCTGGGAATGGGCACCAGGAGATGGATGATTCCCTTTCTGCTGCTCATTCCCTCGGAAGCACCTGGCTTTGGCCAGATTGGCTAGATAGACCATTGGTCTGACCTAGTATGACTGTTCTCATGTTCTTAAGTTCTCACTCCCTTTGAAGTCCATGAAAAAACCTCCCATTGAATTTGGGAGAGTGAAACGGGACCCATTTGCTAAATTATTTTCAGAATGTAAGCCCCAAAAACATGGAGACAATCAAAGAGAATCCATGTAAATGATCAGAAGAACATTTTAGGGAATCTTCCTAGCTACTTAGAAATTTATTTTTTTGCAGTGTAGTCACCCAGTTCTTAATGTAACACTGAAACTGCCCATAAACAAATCCACTCATAGATTGGTGTGATTCAAAAGAAAAATTTGCAACAGCTGTTGTGTGAATAGTACTGTTCTGAGATTTGAGTTCCTAAGCTGATTACAGGCGAACATCTGGAAAATTGAATTCAATCCAAAACCACTAAAAATTATTGTGTGTCTGTTAGTTTGTTGCATTCACTTCAGGAAATAAGCAATTTTGTCATAATTTAAGGAATCTCATCATAGTTAGTGGCATATAGACTGAAAGAACTAAAGGTTCACTATTCTGCTACCATGGAAAAATGTGTAGAACCGAGTGAAAGGTTCCACTAGAAACTCCATGGGGTTCTTCTTGGTGATGTTTCCTCTGCCTTCTAGTTTGGGAAGAATTATGCAGTGGACCATCCAGCTTGGTATGTTGTCTCCAAAACAGGCCAGTATCAGATACCGCAGCAGGAGGTGACAGAATAGAATAGAATAGAATAGAATAGAATAGAATGCCTGTATCTTTCTAACTCCATGTTATGCTTAATTCTCCTTTCACATTGATGCAAATAAGGAGCAGCTCCACTAAAGCCAAAATGTTTCTTCCATCTATTTAACAGGATCATAGGTGTCCTAATAGTTTTAAACTGGGATGTGATACAGGATCAATTTATGATAAATAAACCATGTGTGATATCTCAATTTACATAGAAAGAAATGTAACCCCTTTGCCAAGCCATGACGGCAGCAGCAAAGGACCGG
>ML685782.1:9338565-9355619 GCA_007922175.1 Pelusios castaneus
TAAGCAAGAGAGGCTCTCAGATTCCTAACCTTGCTTACATCCTTACAGAAAGAAAGAAAGAAAGAAAGAAAGAAAGAAAGAAAGAAAGTCTTTGCTATTATGTCAGTTTAGATCAGAGAAATAAAAATCTAGTCCCAAGATCTCCATGGAGTCATTCAAAGGGCTTAATAGCTCAAGCTATAAATCATTATTATTATTATGAAACAGAAGACAGTTCTTGGGACTTGGAGCTGTGCAGCCCAGCTCCAACTGCTGTTCAACATTCAAAACTACCAACTTCATTTCCTCCTAGCACGTAATAAATAATACATCTACCCAACATAAAAGCATTTTTATAATAGCAGTAAAGGAACTGCAGAGTGTGTGATTATCATGTACTAATACGATATGCAGCAGATTTGAGAGGACCCGAAAATGAAACTAGGGTTCATCTAACAGGTATTCGAATCTGACCAAGACATTGTCCCATTTTGACCACTCCACCTCCAATGGCTCCTGGGGTTTAATATTCTCTTTCCCTGCTCCAGTAATTTACATTGAAGGTGTCCATTTATCATTGTGGGTTTTCTTTTTATGTGATGACTTTTAGCAATGCAGCTAAAGTAAATGCACTGTTTTAATTCATTGTGCTGTTTATTTCCTTTAGTGCACCGGCTCAAACTGCCTATAGTGTTTCCAAAGCATTACATGCCTCAAAGGAAACAGGACAGGAGCTTAGCTGAAGTCTCTTCCTCGATGTCTTTCAGAATATAGGATTCAAGATTCCTCTGAGTAGTTACTACTGCCTTTCATAGCAGAGGAGGGACTGTTTTGGGGTTCAGATTTAGGACTATGGAATGGGGGCTGTTGTTTCTGTTCCCTGTTATACTGTAGACTCAACATATGACCTTGAATAAGTGACTTACTTCTCTATGCCTCAGTCATGCTCTTGTAAAGTGGGGATTCTTACCTTCCTCAGTGAGGCCCAGATCCACGAAGATATTTAGTCTCTTAACTTCTGTTATTTAAATGAAAGTTAAGAGGTGAAATACTTTAGTGGATCTGAGCCTCAGAGCCTTTGGATCCTGTACATTGTTTTTTTTTAAAGTGTAATAGCGCTACCAAAAAGCTATGGACATTCCACATTTTGCAACATGTATGCAACAGCTTAACCCAGGGTGTCAACGGGACAGTCTCATGGGAGTCTAGTATGTTACATATCTGACATAGAATTAACCACTTAATAACAACCCAAGACCTAGTGACAGCATCTCAAAACTTCCCCATCATCCCCGTCTTGTGAAAAACAGAGCCATCTATGTAATATATCAGCAACAGTAGCCAGAAGACCGATTAGCTGCTGCATGTATCTGGGTATTTCCTGCACACAAGTTTCTCGGAGAGATGAATGGTAGGTCAGTGACTGTGAGCTGTGTTCACTCTATGGAGAAGTGCATTTTCTCACTGCAATATCCTGTGCAGTGCACCCAGTTGGGAAGATCGGCATCTAAGACACCAGGGGCTGAGCATGTCAATTGTGAATGTGGCCCTTGGTGAGGGGGGAAGGACCAATCGCTGGCTAAGCTGCATGTGTGCCCATGAGTCTATGATTCTGCCCTCTAGTGGATGGACTATCAGCTGCTCCAATGTTTGTGATAACGCTGCCCTCTAGTGCCTGGTTTACAAAGACAAGACGTAGGAGACGTTCTAGAGCTCTGGAACGAATTCAGCAGTAATAGGGTGCAATATCTCTGGCTATGTCTACACTTGCTAAAATTAGTTTAAATTAGTTAGTTCAAACTAACTAATTTGAACTAATTTTAGTTAGTTCGAATTAGCTTAATTCGAACTAGAAAAAGTTAGTTCGAACTAAGCAAGTGCCATTCATGGCACTTGCTTAGTTCGAATTAGCGATCCCCATTCATTTCAATGGCCGGTTAGTTCAAACTAAGAAATTAGTTTGAATTAACATGGCCACATTGGCTAATTTGAACTAGTTAGTTTGAATTAACCCTTTAGTTCGAATACCCTATTCGAACTTATTAGTTTAAATTAAGGAAGCCCTTAATTTGAACTAACTAAAGCCTAGCGTAACCATGGCTTTAGTTAGTTCGAATTAAGCCTCCTTAATTCGATCTAACTTGCCAGTATAGACATAGCCTCTGTGAACTGCTCAGAAAACAGGTGTAAATGGCAAAATAACACAACTTGCACCAACTGAGAGGGTGTGCAAATTCAGCATAACATGCACTAATTTGGTATAGTGTAGAGATCAAATCTATCTCCAGTGTAAGAAGTCGCTGAATCAATGGGCATTGTGCCAACATATATAAACCCAAATTTGTCTTAGCATCTCTGGCAATGGTGCAGTCATTTGCTAAAGGGTCTGGACTGGGAAGTAGGATGTTTCCCTTCTATCCCTCTAGGGTTAGTCACACTCATTTTGCAAATCCATTGAATGCCAGATTGGAGAAAGTTACTCCCCCATCATGGCAGGTGCTATTTTCCTCTCACCATGGTATAAATGAGCATTGAATTCAGTGGGCCAAATCCTCAACTGGTGTGAACCAGCATGATTCCAATGAAATCAACAGCTCTGGGCTGACTTACACCATCCGGATCCACTGAGTTATCTTAGTGCAAAACTGGTCTAAGAATAAAATCAAGCCTTGAGATTTCAAGGTCTGTGGGTCAGGGCTGCATAAAGAGCCATGGGCAGCTATGGCACTATATAATCAAAAATTTCACACAAATGCTAATAATAATACTTTGCCAATGGCATCCAGTCTGTAATCAATTTACACCTGGCACTTATATTATTACAGCCCCAAGCCTACTATCACTGAATTTGGCCAAGAGACTTTCAGTGTGAGATGAGTCCAGTGGGCCCGATTTGCTTTTCATGTGAAGGAATGTCAATCAAGAGTAATCCAGTTGAAGTTAATAGTGGGGTAAATGAAAGGAAAACCAGGCCTCTGTGCATTCTAGCTGGCATTTTGTCCTCTCTTCAGACTCAAAGGCCAAAATGCTATCCCATATAATGGCCACCAGGGGCAGTGTAAAACTAGAAACCAAAGTGGTATTTTCTTCCACGAAAGCTCATGCAATGAATAAATTTGTTAATCTTTAAAAGTGTCACAGGGCTCCTTGTTTGTTTTCCTGGTTTACTCCGGGGAAGCTAGTACCTGATCAGGGAGATGGTGAAGCAGAAAGGAAAATAAAAATGGTTGATGATGACAACAATAATGTTTGGTTTGTGGTCACTACAGTCAGGTAGGAAGTGAGTGAGGGCTCTGTTCTGCCCTTTTGAAGAAAATATATGGCATTCATAAACTGCCACAGATCTCTACACGCTACAAAGGGCAGCAGAACATCCACTACTTTCTGTCCTTCGATGTCTGCAGGCATGGGTCTGCTGATCTTACTGTGGGCTCGTTTGTCCACATTTCTATGTCCATCAGAAGTTGTTCATGTTTAATCTGTTCCTTACAGTTTTTTGACTACTTAAGGGTGATTTTTGCTATTAATATTAACCTCATTCTGACTGTCTTAATCATAACCGGCTTTGTAGTCATTTCTTTATTGAGCAGAACGCATTATACCCGGTAAAATGATATTCTTTAGGGGCTCTCACCCTAAAACACTGTACATGTAGCATGTATATGTTTGCGACTATGATGGAAAATGCAGATATCTCAGAGGCTGAGATTCGAGAGAGTTGAAAAACGTTTGTTGAAACGCTTTTGGAATGCAAAGTGGCTTCTTGATCAAAACAAACTTTTTTTTTCAGAAAAATTGAATGTTGATTGACATTTTTCATTTTTGACAAAAAAAATAAAATATGGATTTTCTTATTTTTAAAAATGTCTTTTTATCGGCTTTTGATCTTCTGGTGCCCTGCCCTTTGTTTTCATCTAAAAAAAGCCCCAAACTTTTTTGACATGTAAAGGAGATACATGGAAAGCTGAGAGAGAAATCAGCTGTTTCCTCAAGCTGTGAAATTACAACCCACAGAATTCTTGCTCTTTGAGGGAAGAGGACCACCTCATGCCATTTACTGAGATGCAGGCGTGCACCTAGGGGACCAGTGCAACGTTACAGACTGCTGTCTTTTAAGACAGTGTGAGACAGCGGTATACGGAGGGTCTCTGTTACCCAAGGGGAAAGGCTATATTCCCCTCCCCCGCACCTCACGCATCTCACACAGGACAGGAGGTGTTCTGTATCTGTGGAGGGAGAGAGAGCGGGAGGCTGGAGATTTGTAGGGAGAAAATGAAGGTTTTGTGCCATTACACCCTCCGTCTCTCAGGTAGCCTCACATCCCCACCCAGCAGCTCTCAGTGCCTCCTGTTCCACCCCCCCAGAGAAGGGAGGGGTCAGGCCAGGCCAGATGGCACCTCTCCACACTTACCTGTGGTTCCAGACCCACAGCCTGGCCCTTTGGATGCCAAGGGGAGCATTCCGTCCCCTCACAGAGTCTGGGGAGGGGGGATCAGGTTGGCTCTTCACCATGCGTGGGGAGGGCAGTGCTGAGGGGCAGAATCATAGCATATCAGACAAATTTGTGAACCGTTCTGAGACTTTAAGTACACATGGCAGTCGAGAAAGGATTCTTTTAAACACTCAGACTGTGTGACACATAGTTTTCGAGGGATTGGATGTGAGATGTTTGATTGTACCAAGTCTCCTGTGGCCCCTGAGCATGCTATATCAGCTAGAGAGGAGCTCTGGTGTCTAGACATTGGGATGCCTGTGCCTGTAAGAGCCCAGCCCTAGTAAGCTGCCCCAGTGTAGCTGAGAGGTGCAATCCCCTGAGAGAGGAAATAAAACAGCCTCTCTCCCCTTCCTCCGCAATTTTTGAAAAGAGGAAAGGTGGTTCCTCTCATCAGGGAAACTGTTACTCCTTCTGCCCCTCCTTAGGCCAGGGTTTTGTCCTCTCACTAGCTGGCAGTTCTCACCCCTGGTTTAACCCTGGCTCACACAACTCACATGCCTAATTTCGTTCCTCACCTCCTCTCCTCTCCTGATCTCAGCCCCTCTCCAGCCTCCAGCTTCTTAACCCCACAAGCGAGTAAAATTTTGCCCCTTGTTCATCCCCCCTCTCCAGTTTGTCCCCCTTTGCCCATTTTTTGCCGATCTAAAGAGTGGGCCACAGAATGTAACTCTGAGGAAGGGCGAGATGGGGTCATGGCTTCACCAAATGTTACTGAGCATGCCCAATAAGTGTGAGCATGCTCAGTACAAGCTAGTCCCAAATTCTGGTAATTCCCATTTATGGTTACTACATTTGTGCCAGTGTAGGCCAGGTGCCACACCACTTCTCCTCCCCTCACAGTTGGCATCCCCTACAGCCAGTCGTCCAGGAGCCTGGCTCCCTCCACCCATTGCCTCAGTATGCCACTGGTGGTAGGGTATATTCATCATTTTGTTCCTGCAGCAGCTGGTCCTTCAAGAGTAGTAAAGAGAACACTTGAAAGATTCTAATAGAATCTGATGGATTTTCAACTGTACTTCCAACCCGCTCCTTCTTATCTTAGTAATCAGTCCTCACTGGGGATTTGAGCCATGTATCTTGTGGGCAGCCCCTCCACAGTTACTGGGAGCTGTAATGGTACCAGCTTATTCATTGCACCACTAGGTGGGGGTTTTGTGCCACTATTAGATAACCATAAATCCAGTGGCCTCCTCCCCAAAGTTTCCCTTTAGATGCTGTCTTATTAGGGCTCTTAGGCTATGTCTACATTTAGGGATTTAGGTTGACTTAAATACTTCGACTTTAATAAGTCGACTTTAAATCGACCTTCTTAAGTCGACATAGGGAGTCCACACAGGACTCCCAAGTCGACTTAAAGTGGGCCTTACTAAGTCGACTTAGACTAGATTCTCTAAGTCAACTAGTTAGGTCCAGGGAGAGCCAGCCCTGTGCAGGGCTGGCTCTCCCCGAGGCAGCAAGCCCCGGACCGCTCGGCTCCCTTCTGGTCAGGACTGCTCAGGTCCTGGGTAGAAGGGAGCCTTTCTAGCTGGGACCCAGTGGTCCCGGGGAGAAGGAAGCTGGCGGCTCCCCTCTGCCTGGGACCCCCACGGGTCCCAGCATAAAGGGAGTCACCGCTTCGTTCTTGCTGAGACCCGCGGGGGTCTGGCTAGAAGGGAGCGCGGGCTCCTTTCTGCCGGGACCCCAGAGGTCCTGGACAAAATGGAGCCCTGTGGCTCCCTACTGGCTGGGAACACGCTCCAGCTGCTGGGCAGCCACTGGAGGCTGTCCGGGAGCTGCCGGCTCTCCAGCTGCCAGGAAGCCTCTAGGGTCGCCCCATGCACTGGCTGGATCTCACCGGGACCAGCCGCCCATCTCCTGGGGGATCCCCTCCCACTGCCGCCCTGGCTGAGGAACTCTTCTCCCCTGGACCACAGCTCCCCTGGCAGGGAAGCGGCGGGTCTGGGGAGAAGGGAGAAGGGAGCCACAGTGGCTCCCTTCTACCAGGGAGCCATGTGGGGCTCCCTTGTCCTCCCTGCCCTAAGTCGACCAAGTCAACTTAGGGCATCTACACTGGCTAAGTCGACTTAATAAAGTCGATTTAGATACTAGTTTGAATTATAAGGAGATGTTATTAATTTGAACTAGTTTTTCCTTAATTTGACTTAAGGAGCAGGTTAAGTCGAATTAAGGAAATTCCAGGGTAGACGTGGAGTAAATTAAGTTGACTTAAGCCTGCTTAAGTTGACTTAATTTATAAGTGTAGATGCACCCTTATATAGCTCAACAGCACAGTCACTTTGAGGGACTTACACTGTCTAAAAGTCCATAAAGTATGAATTTCACCCCAAAAAAGCAACAGGCAAGAGTATAATGAATTGAAAGGAAACAATTAAGCCATCCAGCCATTTCAGATGGGAGTGGACAAGAGGAGTGAAAACAGCTTTAGATTGTGTTAGTGATTGCCACAAGCATGAGCTAGCTGAGACAGAGACAGGATTTAATTCAATTTCTTAATTTACTTGTTAATAATTCATTAGTTGTGACAATGGCAATTAAACCCCACATGAGAATTTATGCCCTTTCATGTTTCCGTGTGTAAAAATGGACTTGGCTAATCCATTCCTAGAGGTTTGCTGTCTAATTTTCAGTTTTTCCCCCATTTCCACACACAGCTGTTCTATTTCTACATTCAATTACATTCAATTCTTCACAGTTGCCTTTCCCAGCCACATACTATTATCACTTCTCTATTTTCCAGTGTAATCTTCTCAGTAGTTTCCTGAATTTATCACCGATTTTGTTGCAAGAACTCTGTCCCTTACTCTTTAATACATTAATTAGCTTTTGATCTTGCATTCTTCTTCAGCTCTCCTACACATGACCTTGATCTTCTTCACACCTCTCCTCCACCCATGTTTCACTTTCTATATTTCCCCTCTCCTCTTTCCTTGCTGTCTCCCTCAATCTCTTACTTTCCTGGATTTTCTGCTGAGTGCTGTTTTATTAACTCCTCTCTTGAAAGAAAGTCTGTTTTCGTGGTCCATACATTCACACAGTTTCACCTTTTGTTACGCTGCTTGCAAAGTGAAACTATGGCATTTTGTGGAGATGAATAGATATATATTTTTAGAAGCAATGTGTTTTTGCTAATTATCTTGAGCCAAATCCCACAGTTCTTACTCAGAACCACATATTTAGACCTTGTACCATGACCAGTTAAACTGGCCTTATGCAGGCATTTTTAGTAGCCAAATACCAGTGCACCCTGTTAAAAGTGCTATTAAAAGAGCCACTAGTAGAAGCCATTTGCAATGCACAGCAAATTTACTGGTCCTACAGAACCCAGGACCCATCTTACATATTCTTGAGCACCATTCACAGACACCTTATCTATTACCTATTTGCATATACATAGACAAAGCAGTTCTGTAACATCGCCCTCACACTACATCTGTCTATACCTGCTTATATTCAGAAATGTAGCAATCTAAATTATAATTTTGGATAGCACCCCTTGTAACTTCTGGGTAGCAACTCCTTGCAGTCCATTGCCCAGCTACTCAGATGTTTTAAATTAGTATAACTTCCTTGTCTTCAGCAGAGCTACATTTAGTTTCATGAGATAAGGATTTCCATTCACATTTTTCTGTCAGTTAGGGACAGAATGATGTTGATTTTTCCTTACTTTAAGTGAAATTGGATGATAACAGATTCAAAAACTGCACTCTCTATCATTCCAGGAAAGGATGTTTGTGTCTGGGTGTTCATACAGCAGTTATCACTATGGTACCTGAGTGGCTCTCGTCCATAGATTTATTTAAGCGTACTCATAAAGTTTTCAGTATTCTGTTTCCTTGCTCTGCTTATTTTTTTAAAGAGGTTGTTATTGTGGGATAGCTAGGTCAACGGCAGCATGTTTTACATTTTGTTCCGAAAGTGCTGAGGTTTCAAGTCACCCGAATCTCTTCCAGAAGCAAGTACCACATTTGTTGACCAGTAGCCAGGAACGCTCCATCTGCTGCCTTCTCAAATCTCACTCTGGAGGTTGTTCCTGAGGAAAGTGGCTGCCCTGTGAGATCCCTCTGATAACCTGGGTATCTCCAGTGGGCATCTTTGAAAATGAGGGCCAAAACCTTTAATTCAGCTCAGAATTTAACAGAGTCAGCTCACTGAAAGGATGGACTTTCAATAGCCAGCTGTCTAGGCAATGGGTGGTTGTATTCCGAAAGAGTTAGAGCTTTTTTAAGGTTGGCAGTTTCATTCCTAGCAACAGTGTGTTACGGTAATGAAGCCAGGAAGGGGAGGGCAGGAACATAATTGCGCTAATTTCTGCTGCACCATCCAAATGTCACAAGCTGGGGTGCAGGAATGGCTTAGTTTGTCTGGTGTGTAAAGGGGAATTTTGCACACTGAGACTGTTTGATTCTCCAGAAAACAGCAAGGAGATTGAAAGAACACAACTTTGGACTGTTTCAAAGGGGGAGCCATGTTAGTCTAGTTCACCAAAACAAACAAGGAGTCCTGTGGCACTTTTAAAGACTAACAAATGTATTTATTGCACAAAAACTCATACACTAATTTTTAATTTTTTTTTCACTCAGTTGCTGAGCTCTGCCAGCTCCCTGGATAACTGGGAGATGGTACTGGTTGAGTGAATGGTGCCCGTAGCATCAAGTTGGGTGCTTGTTGTCTGTTTGTGGCTGACAGACTCCCCCACTCTCTCTCACCATCTACTCCTCACACAGAGAGGCAGAGGCAGCCTTAGGCTATCTGGGGCCCTAGGCGAAGGCCCATTTTGGGGTCCCCATAGGACCCCTACTGCTGCCTCCAACCTCCCTGGGGCTCCAGCATGCTGCTGGGGCCCCTTAACCCCCCCTCCATGGCTAGCCACAGGTCCCCACAGCCGACCCCCCCGTGAGCCTCAAAACACCCCCATGCACCCCACTGAGGGCTCTGATCCCTCCCTCCCCGGGGATCCCAGGTCCTGACTCTCTATCATGTGTCCTGCAGAGGTGGGAGGTAGATACAACTTTTAGGGTAGTGAAGGGACCCCTTACTGCTTGGGGCCCTAGGTGGGCACCTGTTTCACCTACCCCAAAAGCCACCTCTGCAGAGAGGAGAAAGGAATGGTCTATTGTGGAACTCTCCTTGGGTGTGCCCTGGGAGAGAAATTGCAGATAGCCAACATAATTTGGCTGGGGCAGCCTGAGAAAAATGACCGAGGCATGATACTGCCAACCCTGGAGCAGCAGCATCCCATTCCATATGCTGTGGTGAAGTTGAACAATATCCATCTAGACATTAGGCTCGTACAAGAGTGGACGCAATGTCCTTAAATCCCCTTTTCCATACACCTGCATATTCATACTTGTTGTTCATACACTGACTTACGTAGTGTATGTCCACTGACCACAGCTACCGGACTACCATGACTTAGGCAGCCAATCACCTATCTTCCCCACGTTTGTGGATAGCAAGCAGAGATAGGTGCCTACTTCCACAATGGGGGTGAGGCTTAATATACACATTTCTTGTTGGCATCTCCCATTGACTAGCTTAAGCAGCTCCACATCTAGTGGATTGAAGTCTATGGTGCCTACCTCTCTCCATCTATGTCCAGGAGCTAACTCAGACTTCACCAATTGCAGTGTTGCTCCTATGTCTAGGCATCCATTATTTAGGAACCATGATGCTCACTGTTGAGTGCCCTAAGTCCCTTCATGGATTTAGGTCTAAATGTTTTAGCTGGGTGCTGCAATAGACTCCTCTCCTCCGTGTCTCAAGCACAGACAGGAATAAACAACACTCAAAAAGCTCCCTTTGATTTCCAGGGGCCGATTTCCCTGAGTGCAGGATCAGAGCTCCAGCTTGAAAACAGCATCTTTAAAAAGTAAAACCACAACAATGAGTTTTGAATTTACCCTGTGATATTTCAGGTCCCATAAACATCCTTGGACATTTTCATGTAAATTGAACTTAAACTAGTATTTATGGAAACCAATCCATGGAAATGAAAGCCTTCAGAAGAAGAAAAAAATTAAGCCAGTGCTTATTTTCTTTTTGAACTAATGTGTATTAACTCCAGCCAGCACTTGTTTTCCATTGAGTTGTGCTGATACTGGAACAGTCACCATTATAATCAAATGCAGACCTCTCTAGCTCTCCTCCCTCCCCACCCCGACCAATGCGTTTTAATTCAGTCCATATGAATGATGTTCAACCATTAATTTTATATAACCCGATCTGTGCTGCAGAATAAATAATACAGCATTGGTTGCCAAATTAGAAGAAGTCTAACTGAAATGGATATGTTCATTTAGTTAAGCCAAGAAATAATTTGCTTGAGCCAATATTAGTGCTGTAGCCAATGTATGTGATTTTAAGCCCCAAATACTTTTGTAGATGAGCTTTTATAAGGTAAATGGATATATGTTTTTCCAAACCAATGTATATTCAATAAACTGTGCCAGCTTCCGTGCCAGCTTCCTGAGTGTCAGCTGATATGGCACCGGATAAGATGTTATCATGTCTCCTTTTATTTTAATGTTTAATGGCTTGCTTTTTAAACTCATTTTGTTTGCTTTATTTTATTTTTGGCAGAAACATGTTCAAAAGCAGAATTCTTCCTGGTAATCTAAAGTTCAGTCCTGAAATGTTCAGTAGTGCTCCAATGTCAAAATACGGCCTGGAGGGGAAGGCAAATTTAATTTGCATTTCACTCATTATTTTACATCTCTAGAATTTGTGAAGCCCTAAACAGCACCACAGTCCCAATCAACTGGAGAGAAAGGTGCATTGATCCTCAACTGCTACAAACAGGTGTAGCACCATTTGGCTCAATAAAATCTATGGAGCTATTTCCATTTGCAAGAGTGAAGAATCTAGTCCAATAGTGTGCCTTTATACTTCAGATCTCTAGCTGCTGAAAGGAAAGATTGGGTAGTGTGTTGCATAAACCTCTCTCTCTGAATGAAAGATGTGGATTACCAGATTGAATGAGGCCAATGGCTCACCAAAGGCAGAACCTGTCTCTGACAGTGGCTTCCATGGAAGTTGTAGATCATCCCAGTAACAGGCAACTATAGAATAACACGATTCCAAGTGGGGAAATTTCTTCCTAAGTCCAGAAGTTAGTGCTTGGCCTGTACACTGAGCAGGAGTAGTAGATCAGCCCTGCCCGTGTATTGCTGAGTCTGATCAACCTAATACATCTGAGTGGTCTTTTATAGGTACTGCGCCTGAAGAGGGAACTTTCCTTACAACCCACTTTCTGGACAGGTTGTATTTAAATATCATAAATGTGAAAGTATTTCTACTGAAAATTCAGGGCACCTTATGCTGTATAGGGCTGCTCATTGAAGTTAATTGTGAATTATTCCATTGATTCCAACAGGCTCTGGATGAGGCCTCCCTTGCTTGTGGTAGTCCCTGGTGACAGCATTATGGACTTATGGAATAGTTGAAGCAAACAATCTAGGACGTTTCAAAATGGAGCTGGTTAAATATATGAAAGTGATTATATATTGAAAGGCAAGCAAAAGAAGGGGAGTGGATTCAACTCAAAGAGATTCCCTTCTGGTCCTATGTTCCTACAAATAGATGAGTCTCTTGAACGCTGATGAGTGGGCTGATATTTATTTCATGCATTAAGCTTTATTACTCTTTTCTTCAAATGCCTGAAACATGCAGCAATTTCACTGCCATGACATGAAATCTGCTGATACTTGATATCTCTTATCAATCAAACCGTGATGTGCTGCAAACAGCAACAGGGACATTTAGCTTTATTTATTTCCAGTAGGAAATTAAATCTCATAAATCTCAGCAGTAAGCAGTATCTAAATAATAACTCTTATTATTCAAGGAGAAAGATAATAAGAAAGAGGTTTTTTAGGAGGAAAGAAGATTACTTTTTTAAAAAGGGATAAATGAACAAAGAGAGAACATTTATCAAACATAATCTGAGTTAAAATTTGAAACTCCATGAGATATACTTTTGTAGATTTAGGTTCAATGACTTTGGATTGGTTACAGGGATAAGGAGTGATTGAAGGAATCCTTGGGTCAGGGTCTGATTTCACTTACCCTGGTGTAAATCTGGAGTAATTTCACTTGACAAGCTTTGACTTGTATTGATGCCATGTGTTGCTATTGTAATCCTTCTTTGAGTTGGAGTCAACAGCAATAAGGATTGGGTTCAATATCTATGGTGCTCCTTTTCAACAATACACTCAGGGCATCTGCCCCACCTAGTAAGCTAGGACAATTACATACAACCCCCTCCAAGAGGTATTCTTCCTCTCTTGCAGCCACAGAGTCTGAGTGTAAGAAACAACAACAACAACAAACTTTTAATAAAAGGAAGGAAGTAACCAGACATTAATTTGAGAAAATGCCACAAGCAGGATTCATAAACATAAAGCCATGAGCAAGAGAACCCCCCCGAGTATGTTGGGTAGTGTCCTTTTGCATCAGGTTCTTAAATCCAGCAACCAAAAGTTCCTTTACCATGCATTTTCCTTCACTGCACCCACTCCCAGTTGTGCTGGTTATTGGTGATTTCAGCTCTAGTGGTGTGCAACAAGAGTCTCAATTGACCATTAATCAGCTCTGTTATTACACAGTGAAGAAAGGAATGGGTCAAACAGTGTCTAAGACCCTTAGGCAGGGCCCCTCACTAATACATAGAATCATAGAATAATAGGGATGGAAGGGACCTCACGAGGTCATCTAGTCTAACCCCCTGCTGAAAAGCAGGACCACTCCCCCTAAATCATCCCAGCCAGGTTTTTGTCTAACCAGGCCTTAAAAATCTCTAAAGATGGAGATTCTACCACCTCCCTAGGTAATTCATTCCAATGCTTCACCACCCTCCTAGTGAGAAAGTTTTTCCTAATATCCAACCTTGACCTCCACAGCTGTAATTTGAAACCATTGCTCCTTGTTCCGTCCTCTGTTACCATCGAGAACAGCCTACCTCCCTGTTCTTTGGAGCACCCCTTCAAGTAGTTGAAGGTTGCTATCAAATCTCCCTTCAGTCTTCTCTTCTGTAGACTAAATAAGCCTAGTTCCTTCAGTCTCTCCTCATAAGTCATGTGCCCCAGCCCACTAATCATTTTTGTTGCCCTCCACTGGACTCTTTCTAATTTGTCCACATCCTTTCTGTAGTGGGGAGCCCAAAACTGGACACAGTATTCCAGATGTGGCCTGGCCAGTGTCGAATAGAGAGGGATTATCACATCCCTCGATCTGCTGGCAATACTCCTACTGATGCAGGAACCTGTTCCAATTCTACTAGGCCTTGGAACCCATGCCCCCATCTATTGAATGCAGTTTAGCTGAGCTTAAGTCCCTCAATTAGGGTATGCCAAACACAGATCTCTTGCCCTTGTTTCACACAACAGTACCCTTGACCCAAATAACAAAGACTTGTGCTTCAACACCAGCCAAAAGAGGTCATTTGGGCAAAACCATTTTATCATGCTGAGCTCTGCTGAGGCTGGTTGTGCCCATGCAAACAAGGTTGGCTTCTGAAGTCCTCTTCCTTATGGGAGAGCTCATTCATACCCTGCTTACACTGTGAAATTGTGATGTGCTTATGGAGGTGCCAGACACATAATTAAATGCTGCATCATTTTGGTCCTCCCTCAGTTTTTGCTGCTGTCCTGTATATAAAGTTGACTGCCATTCTTTAGCTTCACCATTGTGAGAGAGCTTATGAAAAGAGATAAGTCTCTGTGGTCTAAGGAAGCAAGACAGGGAAAGGAATTTACAGCCTACAGTACTCCATTATTGTCTATTCTGATTCCATGAGAGTTTTACACTGACAGCATTGGATATAATATGCCTGTAAATCATAGTTTTTGTGGTGATCCACAGAGGCAATTTCTCAAATACCCAGGTCTTAGTACACTGAAAGATTTAATTATTAGCACCAGCGTCTTGAAGTGGATTCAGAACTGGACCAGAGCCAGAACAAAGACATGAGCGTTACATTATGTTCCCTTTGTCCTGTAAAGAATGCAGGCCATTATGTATGGAACCAGCTGACCTTCCCACAGAGAAGCCTCTGGTCAGCCTCATGGCCAGCCAGGTGAGGACCATGCTGTTGCTATGTTGGCTATTAAATATGACATTTTCAAAGGGTCGGAAATCAATTAGGGGCCCAAATCCTGTTGAGTCATTGGGAATTGGATACTAACTCCTTTGGGTTCCTTTGAAAAACCAAATCTTAGTGTACTCTTGATTTGGAAGGACAGGATGAAATCCTGCCCTCGCTGATGACAGTGGCAGCAATCCCACTGGTTTTTAGAGGGACCAGGGCTTCACCCCAGATTCCCCAGTGGGGTTAAAAAGGGTAGAGCTCCTTTGACATAAAAGGAACTACACTAATATACACCCACTTAGGATCTGACCCTGAGTGAGTAGCTAATTACTGGCATGATGAGTAATTGGTGAGACCACAGACCTATATCACAGGAGGACAATTGTTTCTCATGAAATAAGTTAATAGGCATGGAAGCCACTTGAAATTAATAGAAACTAATTGAAAGTAATGGAGAATTACCTGAAAAATATATTGCAAGTAAATGAAATTAATTGAAGGTAATTGATAGTGACTGGAATTAATAATAAATGGAAACATATTGGAGTTAATTGAAATTTATTGAAATTGAATTAAACTCAATAAGTCAAAATCAATTAAACTTAATAGAATCTAATTGATATTAATTTTATGCAATGCTTAATAGTAATATAATGTTCTTAAAGAGAGATTATTTTTATTAGATTTCTATAACCCAATTTTCTTATAACACTGAAAATATATTTAAAATAACCCCCCCCCCCCCATGAAATACAGCTTGTAAAATATAGGCCCTTTCTGTGCAAGGCACTGGATGCTGATAACAGTGCTTTCTCACAGTATTTAGGAAGATAAAAACAGTTTCACAGCTTTTTATTTCATGAGGGAGACTTTTATTAGAGTTTAACAAGACCATTTTACCTGTTAAAATGCTAGCTTTGATTTGATAAATAACTCTTTTACCAGATATTTTATCCAGCATCTGTCTTCTTTATGTGTGTGCTCTAGGATCTCTTATTTGTTATCTTTAACTACAAAGCATCTTAAATCTTATGAGATTCCTCACAGATTTTCATCTGCTTATGTCACCAGTATCTACTATTTCCACATCCCCTCTACCTCAGGCTGTTGGAAGAACTAAGTACCTTTGTGCATAAACCCATTAGTGGATATATTTGTCAGAACATTACTCAATGAACTTCTGTTTTAGTTGCAGTCCATATACAGCTATTTGTTTTATCAAACCTTCTTGTGCTGCCTGTATCTCAAGATGAAGAACAAGGATGCATAGTTTTTTTGAAGCATTAAAATCAGTTAAGATAATACAAAAAAAAAAAAGAGTAAATTTTATTTTTAGTCAAGCATTTATTGAACTGAAAAACTGATTAATAGGTAACATATATATGAAAAGTTTAGAAACTCAGGTTCTAATTCAGAAAAGCACTCAAGCATGTATTTGAATCCAGCACATGTATAACTTTAAGGTCCTGTTTAAGTTCCTTCAGTGGCATGTAAGTACATAAGAAAACAAGAATGGTCATACAGGGTCAGACTAATGGTGCATGTAGCCCAATATCCTGTCTTCCAACAGTGTCCAGTTAAAATTCAGCACTTGTATTTCTAGCCTCATAGAGGGCTAAATTTTGCAAAACGACATGTGACTGTCTTTTGATCACAAATGCCCAATGTGTACAGATAAATCTGGTAGTCATATGCACTCATGGAAAATTAGGCACCTATCTGACCATGTGTAGTGTAAATACCAGATGAATATTTCAGTGCAGAAGGTGGACACATACAAATAATTTCAAAATTACTGAACCAACTTCCTTCATGCTTGGCTTGCTCCTTAGATCTTAATGAGATCTAAAAACAAACAAAGTCTGAACGCAATAGTAAAACACAACCAATGTTGAATTATGGATTTGTGATGGGTTTCACCTTCCCACATCCTTCCCACACCCCTGAAATGTGATCTGTGTGATTTTCTTGTTCACCCTTTCAATGTAACTGTATAGTTTAATGCAAAATAGACCATGCAAGTCTTTTTTAAAATGTCCATGATATACTCTGTATTATTGGTATGGTATACAAGTGTGCAGATATATGTGAAACATCTCCTCAGATGCATTTCACATGGCTCAAGTAGGTGCAAGTAATCAGGGCTGCAAATACACATTCCTTGAAAATACGTATGACAATGGACTAACTACGTGTCTGTAGCACCTTAGCAGGAGAGAGTAGATCATCCACCCCTTTTTGAACAAAGTGAATGACCTGGCCCTAGGAGGAGGATGGAAGGGGGTTTGAAGAAAGGAGAAAAGTTACACTTTAAAGTTGTTTGAGGCTTTTCGTTAGAGGGGTCTACATCTCAAAACACCTCTAAAGGACTGTAAGGAAGTATGGGTTGGATGAATGGACCGTAAAGTAGATAGAAAGCTGGCTACATTGTCAGGCTCAGTGGCTATGGTTGCATCTACACTGGTAAATTAAGTCGATTTAAACTTGGCTTAAGTC
>ML685782.1:9359347-9370195 GCA_007922175.1 Pelusios castaneus
TTTTTTTTTTAAGGTCAGGTTCTGAAAGTGTGGAATGCTCTGCCCTGGACTGAACATGATACATCTCATCTCCTCAATCTTCCTACACCTCAGGCAGGGAGATCCCCTTTCTATGCACTGATTCTGTTTTCCCGCTACTGATGACAAGGTGGCACTTGATTATGACTGTGTTTTGACTATAATTAACCCAGTACCATCCCCAATTAATGTTTGCTGTGCTTATCGGCTACCTTGAAGGTGAGCACCTTGGTTTCTGTGTCCTCTGTGCTTCCTACTGAGTAGTGTGCCCACTGAGAGTGTGAGCTTTGAATACAACAGGGGTGCTGTGGCCATTCCTCAGTGGGTTTCAAATGCCCAGCAGTGATAACATGATGCCATGGTGGTGCCAATTGCCAGCATTTTACATATGGCTAGTGAAGAAAACATGTTGATACAAGGCATTGGAGGACCTATTGCCTGAACTGCTGACCTGCTTGGGGAAGAGGTTCATGGTGTAGACTGTAATCCTTAGTTTGCATGATACTGTAGAGTAAATGCTTAGGGCTTGTCTACATGAACAATTCATTCACAACAAGCTGGGGTGTGAATTTACCCTGCAGTAGCTTGATAGGGATTCTGATCAGATCAGGGATTGATAGGGATTCTGATCAGATCATCAAGTCCTTAGAAATATTAGTTACTAAATATTAGTTAGTAACATTCACATTTGTGTTAATATGCAAAAAGTACAAAACATATTACTGAAAGCAAAGGTTGCGTACTTGCTGAAGTGGTAGCTGAAATTGCCCCAGAAAACCCTCTTAATTTTCCCAATGTACTTTTACTATTCAAAAACCTTTAGGATGATGACAGTGGATCAGTGATGTTCACTTATCTCAGAACATTTGCAGCCACCACGTGTCAAACATCTTACATAGCTTTGCACGTGTTTGATTGTTGAAAAGGCAGACGGCCTTGAAAGAGTAGCACCTATTGTTGTGTTCACTCTGTGACGCTGTCAGGATTTAAGGAACCATTTATGATATTATTTTGTATTAATATTTTATGATTGTTATAATCCATAGGAACTATGCCATGTTTGGTGTCAATAGAAAGGTAATAATCTGTGGGGAAGGATTACATAGTTTATGTGTAGGATTTGTAGTCATATTAGAAGTTAGGAATATGATTGTTATATTTTAACTTGTGTAAGGCTGGGAAAATTCCCCAGACTGAATGTCTACCTGGCCATTGTCTCCTTAATGGCCCATTAAGGAAGCTCCTCAGATAACAGGATAAAGAAGAAAACCTGTTGAGCCACTAGGACTTAAACATGTGACCCAGCTCCAGTTTGATTGGAGAGAACTGCACACAGCATGGAGAAGGCCAGAGGTGATAAAAGGCAGCAACTCCAACGCCATCTTGCACTCAAGTCCTCAGTCTACAGCCAACACCCATCTCTGGAACTATTCCTCTGAGACTGAACAAAGGATTGAGGCCCACCCTGATGCTGGGTGTTTACCAGAGGAACAAGCCTGCAAACTGCTTTTCATGAACTTTAAATCATTTGTATGTATGTGATTCGCTTTGACCCTTTAACATATCTCATATTTTGCTTCTTTTCTTCTTATATTAAACCTTTAGTTGTAGTTGCTAAAGGATTGGCTATCAGTGTGGTATTTTGGGTAAGATCCAAACCTATATTGTTCTGTGTGCTGTGGCTGGCCCTTTGGGGTCAGGAGAACCTATATCTTTAAGGGACCGTGCAGCTAAGTGGGAGCCAGAGGAGCTGGAGTGCAATAAAGGGAGCTGTTTCTATTTTGGGCAGATTTCTTGGTACCCAGTGTGGGGAACCAGAAACCTGTTTGTGACTGATAGGGAGACTGGTTTAAGTACCACCCATCAGTGTGTGGGGAGTTTGGCTCCCGGTTTTGCAGCTTGCCCTGATTTTTGCACGTCCAGAATGGTATCCCAGGAGGCCCCGGTCACACTCCATATGGTGTCTAATCTGTCTGGAACATGAAGGATTGCTCACACTAGAGTTGTGTAAGCAACAAACAATCACATGAAATGATAATTTACAGTGAAAAAAATTGATGTCTCTTAAGAATGAAAGATAAGGTTTACAACCAACGGCATTGCCAAACTTGGATCTTGGCTGAGTGCACCATTTTCCTTTAAAAAGCTACACCACTGGTGGAAGTACAGATACAGCAGTGGGCAATTGTAGGCAAAGAATAAGTGTAGACAAAGCCTGTAGATCCACTGTGGACAACATTTTGCAAACTGTAATGATCTATTCAACATGAAGTCAATGGGGTTCCTCTCAGGCTCAGGGGTTTGATCTCCTTGCAGCGTCCTTAAAAATGACATTGGTTGGATTACCAAAACCACACAGAAAGACAGACAAGTTAACTGGAAAACTTCCTGTGGGTCATTGTGAATGCAACCCAGGTAAGAGTTAGGGACACATAATTTTCAAGCAAACTGACTGTTTTCTGCCTAACTCAGCATATTCCTATTGAGAAAGCAAGACAGATCTGCATACACACTGCTGTGTGCTTGTGTGTCTGTTGAAATTAAAGCTGGATCAAATTACCTGTAAATAAACAAACTGGTCAGTGAACTGCAGGGACTGGCATTTCCCAGATATCTCAGACATTTTCTTATTTACTTCGCTTCCTCTTTTATGTATGATAATCTGTTTGGCATCTCAAATGACTGAGATTATTCCATCTGAAAAAAAAAAAGAATGTACACACAGAATAGAGCACAAAACCGATTTCTGTTTTTCATAATGTCCCATAAGATGACGGTATGATTGCCCCAAAGTATTTTGATATCATAAAAGAAAAGTCTATTAGCACCTGAACATGGTGAGTTGTTTTTGCTCAGTCTCCTGTTATATCAAGTAACATGTATATTTGGTACTGTAATATAATCTTGTGGGTTTAGGGCCTCATCCAAAGCCCTCTGAAATCAACTAGTGTCTTTCCATTGACTTTAATAATTTAGGTCTTAAATGAACTTGTAAAGCTCCCAATCTGTTTAAAACATAGTCAGAAGTAAGTTAAAGGAGTGGTCTCCTTAAATCTCTTTCTAAAGGTCCTTGAAGTAGAGAAGATGTAGTCAAAGCTCTATACAGCCATTTCCCTTTGTGGTCTTTTTAATAATAATATATTTGTGAATAATCTATAATTAACTGAGAAGAGCATAACATTAATTATTTTACTAGACTGTTAATCAGCAGGGTATTCTACTCCCCCTCTTCCTACTAACTAACCTGTCAGAATCTAATAATTGTTGCCATGAACAGGGTTGGGTTAAGGTCCCTGAGGAATGCCAATTCTCTTGTTCCATTAATGAAAGCACATATAGATCATTTTCAGTACTAATCTAGGGCTAAAATCAATTATGTCTCTTGTATTTAAAAATTAAATTGACTCACCATGGGAATAGGATAAAGGCAAAAATACATTCCTCCTATTATGTGTAATTACAATTGTAAAACATTTTCCTTCGGAATGTAATTGCTGCCTGTAGAGACTGAAGCTGGAGAGTTTAAATTGTTTAGCTGACATATTTGGTTGTCTTTCTGCTTTTTTTTTCTTTGCATTATTTAATGTAGTGAAATATCCTTTAAGGTTTCTTAACTTTCAGAAACTCTCAGGATCTATCCTATATTTTATAAAATAAAGGAAAGAAAAAACAGACAACAAATTAATCCTTAATGAAAAGAACTAATACGGCAATTTATTCCTATAAGGGCTTCCTTAGGTAACAAACAAAAAAACAAAATCATATCTATTCTTTAAGTTTTATAGCACTTTTCAGATGGAGTAGTCTTCTTTCAAAGTTTTCCTCCCATAGGCCAATGCAGGAGGGGTGAGGATAATTACACAATTGTTTTTTGTTTTGTTTTGTTTTTAATTTCACAATCACCTAACATCTTCAAGAATGGTAAATCAATACAATACACTAACATATGCAGTGCCATTCTGGGCTCAAGGAATGTTTTTGGACTCAGGTGTTGGGCCCCACTGTTAATCTGTCCCAAGCAAAAGTTTTGCCCTGATCCTGAACATTTAGAGATTGTATTAAATCCTGAAGGTTGAGATTTTATATCCCTCTTATTGTGAAACTGTAGCATTATAACAACTCTGGATGTTCCCGTTGTGCATATCAAAGCCTAATATCTCTTTATATTTTGCTAAATTCTTGATCTCAACCACAATACATGGCAATGAGTTCCACAGTCTACACATTGTGTCAAAAAGCATTTCCAGGGAGTTCTGAAGAACACATTGTTCACAAAGTGCTCAACTCCAAAACCAAGAGGGACAAGTTACGGTACCTGATTGACTGGGAAGGTTATGGGCTAGAGGAATACACATGGGAGCCAGCTGAAAATATTTACACTCCTGTCTTTGTTTAGGTCTTCTAATCTATAGTACCACTCTGAGAAACTCAGAACCACAAGACAAAGAAGATACTGCTAGTGGAGTGGGTGATATTATGACTCACAGGTCTTAAACATAGGCCCACAGGGTTCATGGGGGCAGCCACACTCCAACCCTCTACCTAGAAGCCTGGGACCCATGTAGTACAGATCTAGTGTGAGGCTCTATTCCAGAAGAACTGGCAGAGTTCCAGAGTGGTTGATTGGCCCACTGGCCCCACTTAAACCAGCAGCAGGTACAGGAAGCTGTCTGAACAACTGGATTCTGGAATGTATGTCTTGTGCTTCCTGTTTCTTCTCTTTGATTTCCTGACATTCTAAACTGATGTGACTCTTGGCATCTGGCAAACGGTTCTTGATCTCCAATTTGTTTCCTGCCTCAGAATTCTTGATATCCTGACTCAGCCTGACACTGGCTCCCAATTCATGGTTCTGATCTTCAGTTTATCTCCTGTCTCTGACTTCCTGATATCCAAACCCATCCATCTTTTTACTTTTGACTCTGGCTCTAACTACTAGGTCTGGCCATTCATGCCTGACTGTGACAAAAAGTAGCTGAAACAACAGGAGCCACCACTGAAAACATAAACCACATGCAAGGCCAAAATTTGAGCTACATGGGCAAAGGGGTTTAGGTTGATATTGTTTGGTGAAGCTGTGATTGTGTGTGTCAAGGAGCAAAAGCAGATAGAGAACAGGCACAGAGTAGCAGCCAAAAAAACACCACAAGCAGACAGCAAAAGGAGGATTGAAAACATAACTCCAAGGGAAAGCAAAGAGATGGACCTTTTTGGGCACAGTACTGGATGGAAAGGCATTTGGGATTATGAGCAAAGAAATTTCCTCCTGTTGTTTTATTCCTACTATGTTCTGAGAAACAGGACTTCATATATAGTCTTTGTAAATAAACAGGAATGCATCAAAGAAATACCTGAATTTAACACTGGTTTCACTTTTCAATGGAAACAAGCCACAAGACCTAAATATTGGCTAACAACTCGGAACAAAAGTGGTAGCACTACATCATTTCCATATCATTCTAATCACCGTAGCATGTCTGTGCTTTCCAGTAGTGCATTTAGTGATATTGACGTGACTATGTAATTCATTCTTTCTTTCACCCTCTCTACTGAGGGAGAATTCTGTGTGCAGTGTAGTTTTGGTAGGGTTTTGTGTATGTGTTTAAATATGAACACACTGATGTGTGTTTTGTATTAATATTAGAGACAAAAGATCAAAGAAATGTATCTTACACTTGGAGTGGATAGTGGTGAGATTTATGATCTTTAATTTGTGTGGGAGTTCATTGCAGTATCAAACTAGTTGAAAAGTAAGGAACTACTTTGTGTGGAGAAGTACAGCAGAATAAAACTAGCCCATGATGATACTTAATAGAAATAGATGGAAATTCTCTTTATATCATCTAATCCATTCCACTGCCAATCCAGGATATTCCATATGACAGATTCTTTAGTTGTTTACCTAAGACACTTTAAGTGAAAAAAGGTGTGATTCTACTCTGAAAACTTACTTGGTGAGAATGTAACCTCTGTATTCAGGAGATTTGCTCTGGTGGTGCTCAGAAACACGTTTGCTTAGTCTGATGCAAAAAAAAAAAAAAAAAACCGGGGGGGGGGGGGACAATTGCTTGCTTTCTAATCCTACCAAATTTGCAGAACTAAGATAGCTAGGGGAGAATGAGAGTTGGATTCATACTGCAACCCAAACAAAGGTTGGCAAGGTGGTGACTGAGCACAGAATTTGAGCACAATAGAGTTGTGCAGGAACAACTGAAAGTAGCATTAACCCTGCATAAATCACATTATTAATGATGACTCAGGACTTTCAGATCAATGTAAGTCTGCAATGCTAAGAGTTAGGAAAAACAATCTTGTAAAAAGAGCAGATTTGACACAGTAGACATAGAACCTCATAGTGCTATTTTTATAGAGGCAGATGCTCAGATCATTAAATTGCCATATCCACATTGATGGAGCCATCAGCATTTACATTTGAGGAGCTGACATGGTGACATCATCTTTTTCATTGTAGAACTTCTCTTCAGTTGATTGGGTTTTCATTATTTCTCTATTCAGTTGGTGTCTTCTTTAGTAATAGTTTAGTCATTTAACCTATTTTTTCAAGGCTTAAATTCAATTCAGAGAGAAAACAAATACAGTTCTGAATTTTATAACCGGAAGCTGACAAAAGAGTTATAAAGACTGTTTGAAACACAGTCTGCACCTGTGTCAGCACTAGAAAATATGATGTTTTTAGCAAGGAATAGATGGCAGTAGCTATAGCCCTCACAAAGTTATGTTGTCTGCCATCCTTTTTCCTGCCTGTGCCCATTCCTGTGGACACAAGATTTGGAAAATGATCAGTAGAATCATAAGAATGGCCAAATATGGAAGGAGTATGAGGAGTGAAATATCTTCTCAGTCACACACCAGAGGTGGTCAATCTATTTGAAGTAAGAGACACATTAGTGTGAGGGTGCGTCTACATTGGCAACTTAGGTCGACTTAAGAACGCTCAAGTCAACCTACACAAAGCCACGCCCACACTGGGCTTTTATTAAGTTGACTTAATAACAGCCTAAGTCTACTTAATAACACCACCTCTGAAGGTCGACTTAAGCCTTAAGTTGACTTCTTAAGTCGACTTAAAGCCAGTATGGATGGGGAATAGTGCTAAGTCGACCTTATTAAATCAACTTAAAGTCAGTGTGGATGACTATGTCTACTATTAAGTCAAATTAAAGTGTAGCCGCTCTGTTAAGTCGACTTAACAAGATTGACTTTAAGTCGACATAGCAAGATCGACTTTAAGTCGACTTAAAGTCGACCTTGTTCACTTTACAGAGTCGACTTAACTTTACAAGTGTAGACATAGCCAGAGAGTGTTGATGGAAGCTTGTATTGCCCTTGTAGATAACTAGAGGATTTCATTCTCCATTATTGTTGATATACTCATGCCAAAGTAGTGACTGTACTGATATGTGCTTTAGAAATGCAGGCAGACAGACAGATTCAATGCTGACAAATGGTATCATATTCTCTCCTTTTTAAAGGCATTTCAAACACACAAGGTTTACAGAATTGTTTTAAATTGTGTCCCAATGACACCTGACTCTCTTGCTTTCTGTAAGTCTGTATTCCCCAGATAATACATTGCTGTGTTTGTCAAGGTTCCCACAGTAGCTTGAAAAACACTCTGATTTGTTGACAGAACAAATGAGCCCAAAGCCATTAGAAGGAAGGACATACTTCCCCAGAGTTTGCATGTATGGCGGGTAGTACAGTATCCATAAACATGTGTTGTTTAAAGCAGCAGAAGAAGGAAGATAAGGCGGCCAAGCAATTTGATCTGAGGTGTACAGGGATTTGGAACCTTATTTAACAGGAGAATATCTGATAGACCTTGAACCTGAAACAATTTGTCAGGGGATCTATCCACTCCATTGTTCAGTATATCGGTTCTCCGGATGGGGGATGATGGTTGCTTCTTTTGTAAGTAATGTATAGAAAACCAAATCAATGTAAGCTCAACTTTGTTAAGAGACATGTTGAACTAGGGCAGGGGTTTTCAAACTTAGGGTCAGGACACACCACTGGGTCACAGACCCTCAGGCACTGGGTCACAGCACCGCTTACTGCCACCACCAAAAGACTGGAATGTACTGTTGAAAAATGCAATTATTGGGTCATGGGCATAAATGATTTATTTCAACTGGGTCCTGAGGAAAAAAAAGTTTGAAAACCACTGACCTAGGCAACGGGCAAGAAGGCTTGAATACTGAGGCTGCAAAAGAGTATTCCAGCTTCCTTCAGATGCCCTGTGTTCAATATCTAGGAACACCTATGAATCTAAGAATATAACAAATGTTATTTTAAAAAGGGTTCAAAGGTCACTGAATAGATGATAGCAAAATAATGAGCAGGCCTATAAGCCAATATAAATTAATAAGGAGGTCATGTAAGGGAGTAAATGATTTGAGAACACATGCGTTACAAAAAGAATATAAACACCTAAAAATGTAAGAATGGCCATGCTGAAGTCAGACCACTCGTCCATCTAACCCAGTAGCTTGTCTTCTGACAGTGACAAGTGTCAGATGCTTCAGAGGCAGAGAACAGAATAAGGCAATTATATTGTTATCCATCCCCTGTCATCCTGTCTTAGTTTGTGTCAATTTATGGCTGCCCAGGGTTGAGCCCTTACCATCTCACCTAATTGCCATTGATAGACCTATCCTCCATTAATTTATCTAAATCTTTTTGAACACAGTTATACATTTGTCCTTCACAACACCCCCTGGTAACAAGTTCCACAGATTGATTGCGCACTATAAAGAAGGTTTTGCATCATGTGTGGGGCATTAATAATTATTCCCTGTCCATTTCCTCAACACCATTGATCATTTTATAGAGCTCTCCCATATACCACCTGAGTCACCTCTCTCTTAAACTGAACAGTTCCTGTCTTTAATCTCTTCTCACATGGAAGCTGTTCCATACCCCTAATTATTTTTGTTGCCTTTTTTGTACCTTTGCCAATTCTAATATATCTTTTTTTGAGATGAGGTGACAAGAACTTCACTCAGTATTTAAGACGTGGGTGTTCCACAGATTTATTTAAGAGGCATTTGGTATTTTCTGTCTTATTATCAATCCCTTTCCTTATGGTTCATTATATTCTGTTAGGTTTTTTGATGGCCACTGCACATTGAGCAGTTGTATTCAGAGAAATAACCACAAAGATTCCAAGATTTATTTCCTGAGTGGTAATAGCTAATTTAGATCCCATGCTTTTGTATGTATGATTGGGATTATTTTACTTTGCACTTATCAACACTAACTTTCATTTGTCATTTTCCTCCAGTCACCCAGTTTGATGAGATCTCTATGTAATTCTTCACACTCAGCCTCGGACTTAACTATTGTATCATCAGCAAACTTTTCCACCTCACAGTTTACCCTTTTGTCCAGATCATGTATTAACATGTTGATCAGTACTGATTTGAGTACAGATCCTTGCAAAACCCTGATATTTACTTCTGTCCGCTGTGAAAACCATTTATTCCTGTCCTCTGTTTCCTATCTTTTAACCAGTTACTGATGTACAAGAGGATCTTCCTTCTTATCTCATGGTTGTGTACCTTGCTTAAGAGTCTTTGGTGTGGGACCTTGGCTTTCTGAAAGTGTAAGTACATTATATTAACCAGATCACCACTGTCCATATGTTTACTGACACCTCAAATAATTCTAATGGATTAATGAGACATGATTTCCTTTTACAAAAGACCTGTTGACTCCTCCCCATGAAAGCTCATGATAAATAAATTTGTTAGTTTTTAAAACTGCACAGGACTCCTTGTTTGTTTTGCTGAACTAGACTAACACGGCTAACCCTTTAGAACATGTTTATCTATGTGTCTGATTTCCAGAGGGGTAGCCGTTTTAGTCTGTGTACAGTAAAAACAACGAGAGTCCTGTGGCACCTTATAGACTAACAGATTTTCTTTGGCATAAACTTTCGTGGGCTATAACCCACTTCGTCAGATGTGTCTGATAATTCTCTTCTTTTCTATAGTTGCATCCAAAATGCTTGGGAATGAAGTTAGTCTTATTGCCCAGAAACTGACAGAATCACTTCTGAAACCTCTTTAAAAAACAACATTACATCACCGATCCTTGAATCATTCGGTAGAGTGTCTGATTTAAGCAATAGGTTACATATCACAGGTGCGTCTACATGGGCAATTTACATTGACTTAAGGTGGCTTAAGTGGACCTAAACAAAGCCACCTGCACACTGGGCTTTTATTAAGAAGACTTAACCATTTCCTTATGAAGACTTAAGGTAAGCTTAAGTCGACTTAATAACACTTGGTTTTAGGTCAACTTAAGCCTTAAGGCAACTCCTTAAATCGACTTAAAGCCAGTGTGGATGGGGATTAGCACCTAAGTCAACCTTATTAGGTCGACTTAAAGCGTTAAGTCGACTTAATAAGGTCGACAAGCGGCTATGTCTACACTAGAAAAGTTAAATCAACTTTGTTAAGTTGACTTAATAAGGTCGACTTTAAGTTGACTTAAAGTCGACCTTATTAAGTTGACTTAACTAAGTTGACTTAACTTTTCTAGTGTAGACATAGCCCCAGTTAGTAGTTCTGCAATTTCATATTTGAGTTCTTTCAGAGCTCTTGGGTGAATACCATCATATTCTGATGATTTATTACTGTATCTTTTTTTCCCTAAACTCTCCTTGGTTGACACCTTTCTGGAACAGTTCCTCAGATTAGTCACCTAAAAAGAATAGACAACAGAGTCCTGTGGCACTTTTAAAGACTAACAGATTTATTTATCGCATGAGCTTTCGTGGGAGAAAATCCCACTTCGTCAGAC
>ML685782.1:9370595-9465781 GCA_007922175.1 Pelusios castaneus
TACCACTCTGTAACTTTCCTATCTTCAAAGCGTCTGACGAAGTGGGATTTTCTCCCACGAAAGCTCATGCGATAAATAAATCTGTTAGTCTTTAAAAGTGCCACAGGACTCTGTTGTCTTTCTACAATAGACTAACAAGGCTACCCCTTTGGAATTTGACTAAAAAGAATAGATAGGGTATAGGAATCTCTCTTATAACCTTCGCAGTGAAGACTGATGCAAAGAATTCATTTAGCTTCTCTGCAATTGCGTTGTTCTATAAATGTTTTAGAGCACCTTGAACATTCAGTGGCCCCAATGACTGTTTCACAGGATTCCTGCTTCTGGTATACTTAATATTTTTAACCGTTAGCTTTTGTGTCTTTTGCTTATTGCTCTTCAAATTTTTTTTTGGCCTGACTAATTATAGTTTTAAACTTGACTTGCCACTTTATGCCCCTTTCAGTTTTCTTCGGTAGGATTTGACTTCCAACTTATAAAGGATGACCTTTTTGTCTCTAACTCTTTCTTTTATTCTGCTTCACAGCCATGCTGACTTTTTTGGGGTCTCTTATTTTTATTTTTTAATAGTGTTTAGAAATGTTATTGCTGCATGCCATTTCTGAGATGTCATATACAAAGTCAAGATGGAAATAATTGAAATCCTCCATTATTATTGGGTTTTCTTATTTTTGTAGCCTCTCTGTTCTCCCTGAGCATTTCACAATCATGTTTACCATCTGGATCAGATGGTAGGTAATGTATTTCTACTATTATACTCTTATTGTTCAAGCATGGAATTTCTATTGATAGAGATTCTATGGCACAGTTCTATTCACTTAAGTTTTTAATTATATTTGACTCTATGCTTTCTTTCATATATAGTGCCATTCCCCCACCTGACCTAATCTGTCATTCTTACGTATATTGTACCTTGTTTTTACTATATCTCAGTGTCTTCATTTAATCCCAGGCAATCAAGTTCACCCATCTTGGCATTTAGACTTCTTGTATTTGTATATAAGCACTTACAAAATTTGTCATTATTCAATGGTCTGCATTTACACAATGTAACCAAATGGGTTTCTTTTGCTTTTAACTGTTTCTTTTCAGTTGCTACCTGTCCTTTATCAACTTCTCTCCTATCCTCTTTTCCAGGGCATAATGCATCCCATTTAATAAATGCTTCCCTACGGCATGTCTCTTTCTGAAACTCTGCACCTGTTGGCTCCCTCCTTCCCCCCACAGCTACTATGGAGCTAGCATAGAGCCAGATTCTACCACTCTTATTCACATTTGCTAGTGCCTAGTTCTGTGAATGTCTGAGCTCATTGACTTCAGTAGAACTAATCATGAATGACTGTGCTACTCAGTCTACAGGTAGACACTTCTGGCCCATTATTCTTAATAATAATTATAATCATTATTAAAATGTTCCAAAAATCAATTCTTGTCTGGCATTTTGTTCGATATAGTCCTCTGACCCCCATGCAGGTCTAACATCTGTCACATTCTCCCGTTATCAAATATTATTATTGGGTGACACATCCAAGTCTGAAAAACATACAGGAACAGAAAATTGAATGTTTTGACATACTCTTCCCTTAACAATCATTTTGGGAAGGCTACATGGGTGAGTGCCCTCTGATAGCTGCCATGGTTGGGTCTCTTCTGGTTTCCGGGGATGCTAGAGGTGCAAAGTGTCCATTAATTATTTTTTCTGTCTTCAGATGAGACAAGAGGGGTCATCTGATATTTCCCTTCCCTACAGTCCTTGAATGGTTGTCTGTGCAGGTGAAGCCCCATCCTTCAATAACAAGACAGGGGAGTTCCCTGCTCCACACAAAGCCAAACCTTAAGAGGTCCCAAGTTCCTCAGGACAAACAAGTGTGCAAACTCAAGCTCAGGCCCCAGAGAGCTTATTTCAGATCATTCTTGATTCACTCCAATTTTTTCCCATTTAAGCAGTCTTTGGAGAAGAAGCGGCTCAGTAACCTACAACTTCTCACAGCTCTAATGTCTTCAGTGGCAGCTGATGGGTCTGCTTCCCTTTTGGAAGATGAGGATGCAAGAGGAGCAAATATATTCCCAATCTCACTCAATCTAAAAACATTGTTTTGACCCCCCCACCCCACATTCATCAGCAGTGAGTTCGAAAAGGCTCTAGCCAATATCCTTGTTGCTGATTACGCACAAGTCTCTTGTTCCCCAGAACCAGATACAAGTAATGGAGTCTAGAAGTGATCCCTTGGGTTTTAGCGCAAAAAGAGCCCAGTACCATAAAGTTCTTCTCCCATAAAGAGTTTGGGGACAAGATTAGACTGGGTGTGATTTGGGACTACCTGTAAAGCAACTGTTTGTGTTTTAGCACCATAATTTGTATGGAAATAAGAACCCCATGCTTTGCATTTTTCACCTTAAGAAAACCCTCACAGAAGGGTCTTTTTGATCAGGCAAAGCAGTTGGCAAACAGCTCTGATAATAGAGCAAAGTGCTAGCCATTCGGCAGATCCAGATCCTTGAGAGCATTACTGGAGAAATCCCAGTAAATCTCAGTAACAGCAATGTCTGAGATACGTGTGGAGGAAAACAACTGTCCTCCAATCCTATGATCTTACTAAGACACAGCTGCACTGTGAGGTGCATACTTTACCTCAGGGAGTCACAAAGGCAAAGTTCCAGGCAAGGACTGGTGAGATTTTTGCTGACAAAGAGCAGTAAGAGCAGAGAAGTTATAGAAAAAGACCTAGAGACTTCCTGTGAAGGAAATAGCAAAATGAGATTGAACCTGGAAAAAGGAAAAAGAAAGTCAGCTAACATATTTGGGGCAGGGAGAATAATCTGAACCAAATATTTAATGGATGGGACATTCTTGGGAAGCAATAATAGTGAAATAGACCCACAGGCGGGACGGTCTTAGTGAATCCAGGGCCCTGGACAAAAGTCAAGAATGGGGCCCCCACACCATGTGTCCCCGCATCCTTGACTTTGCCTCCCCCCCTGGCCTTGCCGCCAGCCCCTCTCCAGCCTCACCACCGGCCTCACTGCCAGTCCCCCGCCTGCTCCCTGGCCAATCACTGCTGCCCCAGCCTAGCTGCTGGCCCCCCAGCCTCACTGCCAGCCCCCTGCTGGCCCCTCCGCCCTGGCCACCAGTCCCACTTGTCTCATTGCTGGCCCCCCACCTGTCCCACAGCCTCACCCTGGCCCCAGCCTCGCTGCCCACCCCCTCATTTACCCCCAGCCATGCCACCCTGCCCCCTTCCCCCCCCGCATGGGGCCCTGAGCAAATGCCCAGGTTGCCCCATAGCTAAGACTGCCTATGCACACAGGGTCACACTGTACAACTTATCTAGGAACTTGCAGTGCTTGGTGGCAAAGAAAAAAACAAACTAATGTTATGATTTAGGGAAGTGAAATAACTCCAGTGAACCTCACCCTTCATTGAGATGATTTATGGATTCCTCAGTCCTTGAAAGAGGTTGACACAATGAAGGAAATGAAGAGATAGGTACCAAAAATGATTAAGGCGTTGGAGAAACTGACTCCTAGGGAAAGAGTATACAGTCTGTATAGCTTGGCCAAATGAAGAATGAATGAGAGCATTACACATTTTGGAAGGGTACAAACAACAAAGTAGAAGGCGAATTATTTAGGGGGTCTAACCAGTTTAACCATGAGCAAAGAAATGAAACTAAGAAAGAGAAAAATATGCTGAATTAAACAATTAACAATTCCTAATGGACAAGTCTCAGACTGAGAAATAGTCTACTAAGGGAACTGGCTATAAGCTTGTTAGGGCACAGACCACGGCTTCGTATATGATTTCATAATGGGTACATTGATCCTTATTTGATCCAGTAGATTCTACTGAATTAGAAATAACAAACAACAATAACAATATATTTCAGGACTGCAATAACAGATCAGATGTGAGACTGAATTCTCAACTCAGTTAGGAGGGTGGGATTACTCTGAATCTAGGCCAGCATAATTGACAATAAAATTTGGTCCAATTTATCCTCTGAAAAAGAGTCTCTCCAATTCTGCAGCAGCTATTCTGTCAGACCTATAACTAGGGCTTTTTTTTTTTTTTAATGGTATTCATGGGTACTGAGTACCGGCACCTTTTGGCTGGGGGGAGGGAGGGGTTAGTATTTAGTGGCACCTTTTTTTTACAGCAATGTGGCCCCAGCTCCTGCCACCGCTACTGGCCCCAGGTCCCTAGTTGAGTATTGGCACCTTTAAAAAAACCCAAAACACTGTCTATAACTATAATTCTTTGACATATAGCCCACTATGTGGTGGGTAATTTCCAAACAAACCAGAAACAATACTCGTGCCCAGGGGAGGTCATAATCTAAGGACACAGAGAGAGAGGTACACAGAGGACAGGGAAGGGGAACAACAAAAGGGTTTTTTCAAAATCGACAAGAGCCACTAAAGGAAGCATGGCAGAAATTCATTCCCTCCGTCCTGGAGTTCACATGATGAATTTTGTACAGCTTCCCTGTGTGGTACTGGGATTCCTTGTTCAACACTCAGTGTTGAGCTCCAGGGAAGGTACCAGTCTTGCAGAAACAAGTATACTGGACAATATGTAGGTAAGTGCTGTAATATATACGCATAATGAATGCCACTCATTTGGGGCACTGCTCTGGACCACACATAGACAATAATAGCACCTTCCTAGCCGAAGGATTGGGAATAAAGGTTCACTTTGCCTTCACTGAGTGCTTGCTGGACCATGCTTAGTTCTAATTTTCTTTTACTTCTTGAAAGCCAAGGAGAACAGAAGCTTGTCAGCAAATTGAGCCATTGATGAGAAGGCAATTCATGACAGCAGCACAATTCCAATAATTTCTTCCCTTGCCTTGCCAGTACTGGGGTGTATTTTAGCAAAATGAGTGAAATAAGTGATGCATTTTCAGTCCCCTTTTCCCCTGACTCTTGTGCATCTGAGAAAGCCCCAGCAGTGGGCTTTGGCAGACAAAGTGGAAAACAAGACAGGAACTACCATTATGAAAAGCAAAAAGTCAATTTGAATGTCAACAGCTGAGGCAGGGGATGCAAGATTTAAAGAGCCCCAGTTTGAGAAAATGAGGGTGCTGTATTGTGTGTTCCTGGCTAACTGCTCGGCGTTAAAGATTTAGAAAAATGCCACATTTCTAAGCATATTACAGAGACTAATTTTCATTGTGCTGGACCCCAGGACTTCCCCCAGCTTCCTGCAGATGTTACACAGGTCAGGAGCCAATTCTGCCCCAAAATATAAGGTTTGTCAAGGTCACAGTTTAATTTCCAAATCAATTTTCTGTCCTGCATGGGAGAAGGCTGAATTTTGCCACAACTGGGAGAAAATCAAAGCTGCACTAAGTTGTCAATTAGTAATAATACTCCATAACTCATATATATGGCACGTTTTATTAGTAGTTCTCAAAGCTCTTTGCAAAAGGTGATCAATGTTACCTCTGTTTTCCAGCTAGCGAAACTGATACACAAGATGTTTATGTGACTGTCTCAAGGTCACTCAGTACTGCTGTAACAGAGCTCACATGAGAACCCAGGTCTCATGCATCCCTGCTCAATAGTCTATCCACTAGGCCATGCTGCCTCTTAAGATGTTTTAATTGGAAAACCACCACCAAACTGAATTTCAAGGAGGGTCAATTTCTCAGTCACCCTTTAGCTCAAGAAATACTGTTTCACCAAGGAAAAACAAATCTCTGTAAGCCTCCTGTTTCTGTAAGGTGCCGAACATTTTCTGGGAAGTCCTAGAGGCTCATGAATCCCAATTATTTCAAAGGGAGGGGATAAAACTGTGAATGAATGTTGACGCCAAGACTAACATGACCTCCCTATTCCTGCCTGTCCCTAACTGGGAAAGAATGTAGTTTAATGGTTCATACAGGGGACTCTTGAATTCTATTTCTGCTTTTCCTAATTACCAGTGTGTGTTCATGGGAAAGTAGCTTACAATTTCTTCACCACAGCTTGCCTGTATGTCTCAGAGAGCTATATTCATCACATGGGGTAGTGTAAGCCTCTGTATCCTTGGCTGTAATCTATTCTTTGATATCCACCGCTTTTATGGCCTTGGTTAAATTATTCCACTTTTCTGCCATTCTTTCATTGTGTGTAGGGAAATGATAACACACGGGGGTGGTGCAGTTAACTAATGTCACTTCAAGGAAGGGAACCCCCTCCTCTTCAGGATACCATTGACTGATGCAGCTGCAAAGCTTGGGCAATGCTGTAGATGCCCAGCTTGCCCTATGCTATTATGCTGGAAGAATTGTCCAAGTGTGGAATACATTCATGGTAGCTCTGCAGATGTATGTTGCCCAACTGTAACTTCAGTGGGTTATTTCCAGAGATCATGATGCCCTCAGAGCAGGGGCATAGCTATGGATAGGTCCGGATGGGCCTAGTCCCATCCACTTGGACTTAAGACCTGCCACAGTTCCCAGCAGAGGTGCAAGCTTCACCGCCATGAGGTTGAACTGGCTAGCAGCAGGTGGTGGTGCTGCGGGAAGATGGGAGGAGGTGGATTGCTCTCCACCCACACTGCCTTTCAGCTCTGGCCCACCTCCTTGATGCAGGAGGGGTGGGGCTGCCACTCCCCTTCCTGACACTCCAGTTGCTAGGCAACTAGAGCATTGTCAGGAAGCTTCTGGTCACATGACCAGAAGCAGGACTGGCCAGGCACATCCTGGAGACTCAGAGGTCCGGCCAGAAAATGGATGCTGCCTATGTCCCTACATCAGAGGCTAATTGGGTGCTGAATATTTTGATATTTATGTTTTATTCCTGAATAGAATGTGGCTACCAGTTAATTTGACAAATAACCTAGTTAAAATGAAGACACATCAAATGCCTCTATACTGCAGCTGGAAATGAGCCTCCAAGGCTGGACAAAGAGACCCATGCTGGTGGGGCTAGAACTAGCATGTTGGTGGGGATAGAACTAGCATGCTAAAAATAGCAGGATGGCCACTGACACAGCAGTGGAGGTTTGGGCTAGCAACCCAGTCCTCACTCAGGCCTGAGAGCCCAGCTGAGTGTCTATTTTTGAATTAAAACTTCAATTCATGTAGCTATGTTGTTCAGCGCTCTGCAGTGCAATGGCTTTTGTCTAATGTACCTACTGTCTCTTAAGTAAGGTGTGTAATTTCTTACTGACAGAGGTCTTCATATTAACCTTATTATACACAGTGATGTGGAAAAAGTAAGGTTGCTGCAATGCTAAATGTTTCTCAGCATATTAAGCATGGAGTAAATTATCTCCCAGTTGTGATTACTGGTCATGTTTCTCAAGGAGCTCAATCTATTTAGCTTAACAAAGAGAAGGTTAAGGGTTGACTTGATTACCATGTGTAAGAACCTAGACGGGGAACAAATATTTAATAAAACTAGCAGAGAAATGTATAACATGATACAATGGATGCCAGGGGAAGCTAGACAAAATCATACTGGAAATAAGGCCGAAATTTTTAACAGAACAATTTACCAAGGACTGTGGTGGATTTTCTGTCACTGACAATTTTTAAAACAAGCTTGAATGTTTTTCTAAAAGATCTGCTCAAGAAATTATTTTGGGCAAGTTCTATGGCCTAAAAGAGGTGAGACTAGATGATTACAATGGTCCCTTCTCAACTTCATTGGTCTATATGTTGAGTGTGTATGTTCTGATGGTGACACCTAATGGTCAGCTGGGTTTGTCACAGGAGCATACTCCCGTCTGTAAGTATCCCAAGGGGATTGTTTCCTTCTTTAACTGTACTCTTCCATCTGTAAGTAAAATAATGGAGATTGTCGCTCCAACAACACCTGACCTTTGCTTATATTTTACACTCTAACCTATTTATTTTCCTCCCATTCTGTAAGTCCTCCATCATCAAGCATCTGACAAAGTGGGATTTTCTCCCACAAAAGCTCATGCAATACATACATTTTTTAGTCTTTAAAAGTATCACAAGACTCCTTTAGCTATGTCTACACTGGCAAGTTAGTTCGAATTAAGGAGGTTTAATTTGAACTAACTAACGCCATGGCTACACTAGGCTTTAGTTAGTTCGAATTAAGCGCTTCCTTAATTTAAACTAATAAGTTTTAATAGGGTATTCGAACTAAAGGGTTAAGTCAAACTAACTAGTTTGAATTAACCAATGTGGCCATGTTAATTCGAACTAATTTCTTAGTTCGAACTAACCAGCCATTGAAATGAATGGGGATCTCTAATTCGAACTAAGCAAGTGCCATGAATGGCACTTGCTTAGTTCGAACTAAGTTTTCCTAGTTCGAATTAAGCTAATTTGAACTAACTAAAATTAGTTCAAATTAGTTAGTTCAAACTAATTAATTCGAACTAATTTTAGCAACTGTGGACATAGCCCTTGTTTGTTACACCCTACTCTGTTAGCCTAGAGGCTGAAAACCGTTAGAGATGCCAATGGCCTTACTCGTAGATAACCTTCTCATGGTCATAGACAGTGGGCCAACATCCCTTCCCATTTCATTAGTCCTCTCTGAATCTTCTGATACTGTGGACCAGGGATTGGCAGCCTTTGCCAGTCCCTGTGTTAGCCCAGTCCTCCAACCTTCAGCAAGTGCTGGTGGCAGGACCAGCAGGGAAAAGGGACCACTGCACAGGGCAGCTCTTGTGGCCCTGTGCCCTGCTGGGGGACAGGGACAGCAGGAGGAAGCAGCTACAGGGCCTCAGGGCCTGGAGCCCCACATGCTGCTGTGAATGTGTGCACATGCCATCATTGTGTGCCAGGGGTTGCCGACCCCTGCTGTAGACCATGGAGTGCAATTGCATCATCACCAAAACAGAACAGAATCAGTGAAATGTTTCCTAACCTTCCTTACAGGCAGATCCCAAAGATAACTGCACCTTCTTTTCTAGAGCCCTCACTGGGGCAGTTCCTCAAGTCTTCTGACCCATCCTGCTCAATAATCCTGATTAAAAAAATACAAAAAAACAAAAACAAAAAAAGCCAACCCCAAAACAAAACCCCAACAAGAAACAAGTAGTTCTGTGGCATTTTTAATGAATTTATTTATCACACAATCTTTTGTGGGCACAATCCCACTTAATCGGATGCATGAAATGGAAAATGTAGCATGTAGCAAATGTAGCATATTTAGCTGTACATAAAGAGATAGGTGGGGCAGAAAATCAATTCAAACAGTTCCAGTGGGATAGACTGCTGATCTATTATTTAGGAGTTTATAAGACCTCATGGCCTGACAAACCAGCAGAAGTCAGATGACTCCAAACTCTACTTCACCTTCACATCAAATAGAAACATAATTATTTGTAATCTCTCAATACCCTCTATGGGAATTCTATTATCTCCTACCTTTAGAAAAGGAGCTATGGAGGGTTTAAATTGCTTGTCCAAGATCAGAGATAAAATCTGTGTTGTGGATGGCAATAGCCCCAAGGTTTTCTGGCCCCTATTCCTCTCCTTTTTTCTGAAAATTTTCCCAACTTTTATATCATATTATGCCAGATCAGAAAATATCTCCTCCCATTCAAAAAAATCATTTTTGGTGATTTTTTTCTAAAATGTATTAAGTTTATGTTTAAAAAAAAATAGAAAAAGTCAACACTTACGGTTTTTAAAACTAAAAATGGAACATTTTATGAAAGGTTTAGGTAGTGGAAAACAAGCAAAAGGTTAGCCAGCTACTGGCCATAAATGGGGGGAAATTGTGTTTGTGTCATTAAATAAATAAATAAATAAATATATAATTTTACATGTAGACAGAAATGAACATTTCCTAAATAATTGTTTATTTTGATGAACAAATACATTTTTATTCAAAAAAATTGGTCTAGTAAATAAATCTGCTGTTGTATAAACTTAGGGAAAATATATTCTTCTGGAGGAGTGGGAGATGAGTTACCAGATTTAAGGGAGGAGAATTAGAGACTATTATGTTAGACAAGAGAGTAATTAAGGCAAGAGTTCACTGAAATGACTGAAGTGTAAGGCATAAAATAGGAATAATAAACAAGGTCATTATTTCAAATTCCAAAGGAGTAGCCGTGTTAGTCTATTGTAGAAAGACAACAGAGTCCAGTGGCACTTTTAAAGACTAACAGATTTATTTATCGCATGAGCTTTCGTGGGAGAAAATCCCACTTCATCAGACGCTTTGAAGATGGGAAAGTTACAGAATGGGAGGAAATTAAATGCAGGGGAGTGTATGACAGAGCATCAGGTCAGGCTGTAACAGCAAATCAAAATAGGTGTTAGGATTCAAACACTGGGGAACAACACATAGAGGAAGGTGAGGTCAAATCACTTGTTGTAATGAGAGAAAAATCCATAGTCCCTGTTAACCCTAAGACAACTGAGTCAAATTTGCATATAAATTCGAGTTCTGCAGTTTCTCTTTGAAGCTGTGATTTGTTATTCATCTGTTTCAACACAGCTATTAACAAGTCGTCAATGGAGTGAGCAGGGAGATTAAAGTGTTCCCCTATTGGTTCTGTAGTGTTGCAGTTTCTGATGTCAGATTTGTGTCCATTTATTCTTTGGCGCAGAGACTGTCCTGTTTGTCCAATATATAAGGCAGAGGGGCATTTCCGGCACATGATGGCATAAATCACATTGGTGGATGAGCAGGTGAACGAGCCCTTGATGGAGTAGGTGGCATGATTAGGCCCTGTGATGGTGTCATCAGTGTAGATATGAGGGCAAAGTTGGCAGCGTGGTCTGTTGCAGGGATATATTCCTGCTTTAGTGTTTCTGTTGTATGATCTGTAGTTGCTGGTAAGTATCCTTTTAAGGTTAGGGGGCTGTCTGAAAGCAAGGAGAGGTCTGTCTCCTAAGGCTTGAGAGAGTGAGGGATCATCTTGTAAAATAGGCTGTAGATCTTTGATGATGTGTTGAAGAGGTCTGGCTTGGGGGTTGTAGGTGGTGACCAGTGGCGTTCTGTTGTTGTTTTTCATGGGCTTCTCCTGCAGTAGTTGACTTCTGGGTACCTGTCTGGCTCTGTCAATTTGTTTCTTCACTTCTGCGGGTTTGAACTGTAGTTTTAAGAATGCCTGGTAGAGATCCTGAAGGTGTCTGTCTCTGTCTAAAAGGTCAGAGCAAATGCGGTTATATCTTAGGGCTTGACTGTACACAATGGATCGTGTGGTGTGTCGAGGATGAAAGCTCGAGGGATGTAGGTAACTATACCAATCAGTAAGTTTGCGGTATAGGGAGGTCTTTATGTGCCCATCGCTAATTTGCACTGTAGTGTCCAGAAAGTGGATCTCTTGTGTGGAGTGTTCCAGGCTAAGTTTGATTGTGTTGTGGAAATTGTTGAAATCTCTATGGAAATCTTCATTGTAGAAAGATAACAGAGTCCAGTGGCACTTTTAAAGACTAAGAGATTCATTTATTTCCATAGATTTCCATAGAGATTGAATTGAAATTGTGCCCTGAGGAGTGAGCCATTGTCTGCTGATCACCTATTACATGAGACAGACACCTGTATGAAGGAAAGACTGAACTATCCATGAGGGTACTGGTGCTGAAGCTGAAATAGTTCTGAACTGGTGGCCACAGGGTGAACATAGTTGTGGGTTTTGAGGGGCTGATACCTACCTACCTGAACTGGAGTGGTGGTGACTTATGATACACTTTTTAGCATGTACATAGGTTCTTGTATTTAATTTGTTTTTCTCACTAATGTTTTCACCTTAACAATGTGCTTACTTAGAAAGAACTGTGTGGATACTTAAAACTGCAGGCCATTGAGGCTTGTTCATTGCCTCAGGAGGGAAAGCAAACACAAATATTTACCTATTTGGGCAGTCTGGTTTGCTGGGAATATCACAGTGTAAACAGGGAACTATACAGCCTGGAAAACTGCAGTGTCAAGAGGAAAGAGACAGTAAAGGGTGACTTCTGAGTAGCAAACAGCCTAGAACGGGTGCCCTCAAGGGACCACAGAGGAGGAATAGAGGTGCAGTTGCCTTGGACCATGACATATATACTCTGCCTGGTGACACAGGAGTCTTCCATAGAGTCTTCTTGATGCAAGCTGTTCTAACCCTGAATCAAAATTTAGAAATATTATAGTTAATTCACTTTGAGGTTAGCTGTCTAGAAAGTTCCCAGAGAAAATTGAAATGGAATTAGATACTTTGCCAAACAATTACGATACCACACTTCCCACCTCTCCACACCATCAGATACACACAAATCAACATGTTAACAGATATTTATATTTGCTTTTTACTGTCTTTATCCCTCCCCCTTTATGTAAAATTACTCAAAAATGGTAATTTTCAAGGCAAAGGATGTAATCTCTTTGGGACAGAGCATGCCCGTTATTATATGTTTGTACAGTCTCTGGCTATGTCTACACTTGTTAATTTAGGTCGATTTAGCTAAGTCGACTTAAAGTCAAATTTGAGTCGCCTTTGTTAAGTCGACTTAGCATGTCCACACCTAAATTTTAAGTCGACTTGGGGAGGACCCTACAAAGTCGGCCTAGAGCATCCACACTGGATGCCTAGGTCGACTTCTAGGGGCTAGGTGGACCTGGGAGAGGTCCACGGTGGCAGGGGGGGCACCCCTTGCCAAGTGCCAGGCAGCTCAGCCTTTGCCCCATTGTACCTGGGTACATTGGGGCAAAGGAGGACAGGGACCCTGGCAGGGCATAGGGGCTCTGCTCTGCCCTGTGGGGGGGGGCATGCCAGGCTCTCCCTGTGTCACCCCCCTGGCAGGGAGGGCAGTGTGGGAGTCCTGGGGAGCCCTAAGTCAACTTAGAGTCGACTTAGGGCTACTCCAGGTCTACACTGGCTTAAGTCTACTTTAGAAAGTCAACTTACGCCAAAAGTTGACTTAAAAGGAGGTTTAATAAAGTTGACTTTATTTTCCTTAAGTCGACTTAAGTAGCTGCTTAAGTCAACTTAAGGAAAGTGTACTGTAGACACAAAGTAAATTAAGTCGACTTAAGCAAGCTTAAGTCAACTTAATTTACAAGTGTAGACGCACCCTCTGTTAACATGGTGTACAATGGTCTCCAGACAATATTGCAGTATAAATAGATGTTATTTATTATTATGATCCTAAATTAGAAAAAGGATCAGGATAAAAATGCTGTGAAGAAATGAACACTTACTAATCTCAACTAAAATCCACCCACATAACTCTTCCACTGGGATCCCTAAACAGTCAACTCTTGGCAGTATAATTCCCATCTACAGCCAGGGCACTTAACATCATTATTTTTTCTGGGCAAGTAACAGTGGATCCATTCTCTACAGGCACTGGTTTCCCACAAAAAGCCTGATATATCAATATTTACAAGCAACCCTTTTCAGGACACTGGCTTCTACACACCATGGGTATCGGCCAACCTTTATCCAATCTAAACATAACTAGCTATTTTTTGAGGTTAGGTCATTCCGAATGCTGGTCCTGTAATTTTATCAGGCTCAGAGAAAGATGTGGTGTGTTTTTACCTTCACAAACTGTGCCACACAAATGATCATGGTGCCGCCCCACAGTACTGTGAATTTACAACATTATGTTCGACTTAGAGGAGTGACGCTGGAACAGTCTCTTATTTAAACACAATTAGCTTTGGCATCTAGCAAATGTAGCAAGAGATGTTCATATTTACAACAAAGCATGTACAAAATACTATGATGAATCTCTCCAGTACCATTCATCAAAGGATTTTAAAGTATGTTACGTATTTCAGTTACAGATCAATGAACTACCTTTGAGGTTGACCTCACGGTGAGTTTTGCCAGAATAAGAAAATCAGGTCTGGACCCCAAAATCCATAATAATACCATTTAAAACATCAAGTTTGTCCCACAGTGTAAGTCTCCTGTATAAAGTCCCATCAGAACTATAGGAAACCAACAGTGGCTCATAAGACAAGGTACTATAGGCTAAGCTGTATGGGTGCATCTATACTTACAAATTAAGTTGATTTAAGCTTGCTTAAATCGACTTAATTTAATCTGCATCTACACTACAATTTCCTTAAGTCAACTTAAGGTGCTGCTTAAGTCGACTTAAGGAAATTTAAAGTCGACTTTATAAAACATTGTTTAAAGTTGACTTTACTGGCTAAGTTGACTTTATAGAGTCGACTTAGCCAGTGTAGGTGCAGATTAGTCCTAAATTGACTTAATGTCGATTTAAAGGGCTCCAGGGCTCCTCCACTGACCTCCCTGCCAGGGTGGCTGGCACAGGCAGAGCCTGGCGTGCCCACCCACAGGGCAGGACACAGCCCTGCCCACCCTGCTCCTATGCCCTGCCAGTATCCCTGTCCTGCTCAGCCCCCATTGTACCCGGGTACAATTGGGCAAATGCTGAGCGCCCTGACACTTGGCAAGGCGTGCCCCCCCTCCACCATGGGCCAGTCCCAGGTCCACCTAGCCCCTAGGAGTTGACTTAGGTGTCCTGTGTGGATGCTCTAAGTCTATTTGGCAAGGTCCCCTTTAAGTCGATTTAATTTTTGATTGTGGACATGCTAAGTTGACTTAACAGAATTGACTTAAAAATGACTTTGTTAAGTCGACTTAGCAAAGTTGACTTATTTGGCCAAGTGTAGACATAGCCTATGGGACATAGTCACACTACTTGATGGGACTGAATACAATGGTTTCAGTAATGGATGGTCCAGTCAACAAATGGTGATTGCTCAGAAATCATGATGAGAAATAGACTTCATAAATTCAAAGAAAGAACTTTTTTTTTTTTTTAAATAAGACCCAAGCAGACAGACAGCATTAAGCATTCAAACCTTCAACCCTCTACATGCAGTAGATAATGTGTTGGCATTTTAACAAATTGAGCCACTTCACTGGCCTATTTATCAGTTCTCGCTATTTAGAAATGTTGCTACCATATGTTGTCCATTGAAATGAATGCTAAACACAGCATTTATAAATGGTAATTTATGACTCATAAATGTCCCTGTTATTAGAGTCATTCTGACACTGTGAACAGAACTGACAGCAGTTTCTGTGTTCCATGCTTTGTTTTTTCACTCCTTTCATTGTAGGGCTATTGTTGATTGTAAAGCTTTAGAGCCTCATAGATGATATTATTTATAAGGCTGCATGTACCAGAGAGAGGTCTATTTTGTATGTGCTCCACAGAGCAAGTTGCTTACAGTGTGTGAGAGTGACTTGATGTATTAGATTTTTTCAAAGAGCAGGCACTGAGTATACAAACCTTAGCATTATTTTCAGTTGCATTAGGCATTTCTGAAAATCTTTGCACCTCTAAGGATAAAATTTGCCCCATCACAGAGGACCAATCATAGACTATTTATCTCCTATGTCTGTGCAAGCCAAGGTTTGAAGGCTTCAGTAAGAGTTTAAATGGATTATAGGATTTACACTGGTACTCTGCACAGGGATTAATTTCATCCTTAATTGCATCCTTCAAATGGACACTTTGAAATTTAGTCCAGAATGTTTTTCAGTAAATGACATTTCCTAAGGATCAGGCTTTCAAGGAATTGTAAAATTCTAATATCTAATGTGAACATTAGGCTCCAAACATTGGGTATTTTTTAATGCAAAAGTAGTATGCATACTACATACCTAACTGTCCTTGTGCAGAACCCAGATGCATGCATTATTTGCACACGTAAGTCTGATACAAAGAGTCATTGATTCCAAGGCCTGAAAGGACCATTGTGATCATCAAGTCCAACTGCTGTATAACATGAGCCTTAAAACTACCTGAAAATAACTCCTAGAGTAGATCGTTTTGAAAAACACCCAATCTTAATTTTAAAATAGCCAATGATGGAGAATCCACCATGACTCTTGGTAAATTGTTACAATTATTAATTACCCTCACAGTTAAAAGTTTATACCTTATTGTCAATCTGAATATTTCTAGCTTCCAGCCATTGGATCATGTTGTGCCTTTCTCTGCTAGAATGAAAAGCCCGTTATCAGATATTTGTTCTCCAGATAACTATGCACAGTTGTATCTCCTAGCTTCAAAAATCCCTCCATAAATGTGCCAGTCATTTGTCTTAGGGCTGTTCTAGGATAGGGAAATTTATACTAGTGTGACTATATGAGGGGTTTGAGCTGGGTTTGTTTAGTTTGAAAAAGTGGAGACTGGGAAGGGACATCATAACAGCTTTCAAGTACCTAAAAGGTTGTTACAAGAAGAAGGGAGAAAAAATGTTCTCCTTAACCACAGATGATAGGACAAGAAGCAATGGGCTTTAATTGTAGAAAGGAAGGTTCAGGTTGGACATTAGGAAAAAATTCCTAACTGTCAGGGTTATTAACCACTGGAATAAGTTGCCTAGGCAGGTTGTGGAATCTCCATCACTGGAAGGTTTTAAGAGCAGGTTAGACAAACATCTGTCAGGAATGGTTTAAGAGGGTACTTTGTCCTGCCATGAGTGCAGGGGAGTGGACTTGATGACCTCTCATGGCCACTTCCAATTTCTATGTTTCTATGTCACTAGAGTTACAGGAGTGCAAGTCCCTAAGGTGGCCACTATGTAATGGTGTAAGCTAAAGTAAATTACTGGGGTAAGTTATACTGCTACAAGACCCATCTTACCCTGATGCGGCACATTTACACTGAAGGTATTAAGCACCTTCAGTTCAAAACCATCCAAACCGAGCCTAACTAAGAGTATTATCTCTGGGTATTAATTTGCTGTAGTGGTAGGCATGGATTGAGTGGGTCTGTGTAGAACTACTCAGTCAATTGGTGTGTGCTGGCCAGTGAACTGAATCAATCCACCTCCTTGAAAGGAGGAAGGCTGTACAACAGGAGGACATCTCCCATCAACGCAGCATGGAGAAGACTTCATAAGTATGAACATAAGTATGTCACCAGAAGATAAATTCTGTAGCTTGCATGTCACCCATTGACTGCTGCCACCAGTGTAGTGCTGAAAATACTGCTTGGGACTTAAACATAAAACCATATTAAAAGTAACCCATTTATTCTTGGTTTATCATTTTGGTACTCAGCAGATTTTGCTTGCTCTCTTTGAAAGGATGCAAAGTGAAGAGGAGGGTCTCATGGGGAAAGCATTAATGAAGTGGTTTGAAGGGGTAAAGTCTAGCCAGAAGTGGCTAGTAGGAAATTTTCCCTACCATAAAGGACCATTCTGCAGGTGTAGTGCTGATGGCTGTGGCTCCTGACTAGCTCCCTCAATGTAATGTAGGGAGAAGAACAGAGACAGGGAGGAGGCATGGCAAAGTGGAGATCTAACAGGTCTATCCTCACTGCTGTAGGACACATTAGTGTCCCTCTACCGTAGCAAAACAAACAAGAAGTCTGATGGCACTTTTAAAGACTAACAAATTTCGTGGGAGAAAAATCCCACTTCGTCAGACATCTTTCAAGGTGTCATCAGACTTCTTGTTAGTTTTGCTGAACTAGATTAAGACGGCTCCCCCTTTGGAACCTCTATCTTACAGCAGCTCTAACTCTTTTGATGGCCAGGGCCAATGTAACAAGCCTTCAAGGAACAGGCAGCCCTAAATGGCCCCAAAATGCCTCCTTTTCTCCTGAAAAGTTTCTCCAGAACTTGATTACAGCTCAACCACAAAGGAGTGTCTTTTCCTGGGTCTTCTGATGTGAGTGTAAGATCCTGAAATAACCATATTTCTATGTCACCATCACTGAGGAAAACTGAAGTAGAGACTATGATGTCAGTCTAACATTAACTCTTGTAAAATGCTTAGACAATACTGATGGCCGATGGTAATCAAGCAACAGATAGACATGGAACTAAACCAGAATTGGAATATAAATTATTGTTATTGCAGGTGCATTAGATGGTCTCATAATAAATAATTATCCATGTTCTTTTTCTTAGTGTGAGCAAGTTTGGACGGTTGAAAAGCCATGCTGTGTTGTTAATTTTGAGTTATGCAAGGTTTCATGTACAGGCCATTTCAGGAGACAGGGGTAATGCAAACAATAGCAGACTTTGCTTACTGCTTTGGGCTCTGATTAGAGTCAATTCCTGAGGAAGAGGAATTGTCTCCTTGGGAACCAGGTATTGATGCTGCACTGTAACTCCAGGAAGAAGGGAACTTTGATCATCTCACGCCTGGGCTAATGTATTTGTGTAAATAAAACAAATTATACTTCAACTATGCCCATGCTCCATGTCACTGGTGTCTCATCTCTTAGGAACCCAACACGCAGGGCCCCAGACATCTGTTTCCACTTGTCTGAGGAGTAACACTTATATCAGAATGAAACACTGAAAAAGGGGTCAACAATATTCTGATTTTCTTTTTTCTTTAAGGTCCTTGTTTATTTCCCTTAATCCACTGTTGGCCTATAACTTGATTTAAAGCCCTCGTCTTGGTGTGTTGAATAAAAACTGCCTTATCTCTTGCTGAGAGCATTTGTTTTGAGAAAAATCGGTGGATTTACCATCACAAACATCTGCCATGCCCTTGTGTGCAGTATAATTCTTTCATCTGGAAAGTCACTATATAAATCAGTACTGGAGCATTTGTAGTGCTTGAACAATATAAATTCTAAACATTCAGCAGGTCCCTACATGGCAAAATATTCCCTACTACACATTTAAAGTGAGACACACATGTTTGCAGCTGGGGATTTTTCCATCTGCTCAGGCAGCTAAGATAGTACAATGCAGGGTAGCTTAGCAAAAGAAAAAGTGGTATGTCTGAAAAATTCAGTCAGCACCAATTTGCTGCTGTCTTAGTAACTGTGAAAGAGATGACATTTTACTTAACACAGCTGCAGTGCCATGTATGATGTGTCAAGTTTACAAGGCGGAAACCATTTATTTGGTTTGAATTAATGTAGGTTCCCAGTTGCTGAGTTGTGCTTTGAGCTCGGGAGTCTTAAAGTAGGATGTGATCTGAACTGACTGCATTCACCTGTTTTCATGATGGAACTAAAGTTAATGGTAATTTTCATGTCTCCTCAGCCAGAATTGGTTGAAAGCTTCAAACAGTTCCCTGCAAATATCTTTTTGGTTCTTTAAATGAATTGGTTCCAGTCAAATTCCAGTCAATTGATCATTTACTCCCTTTCTGCAGATATTAACATAGATGGAATTTATCGAAAATGCCAAAGTCACACTTTGCAAGCATTCACAGAAAGTGAATTTTTGCGCATTGGGCATTGTCATAAAAAGTCATCCAGTCTATTACTAAGGTTTTCAGAACCCATAGTAGTGGTATCTTAACTCTTTCTCTGAAGGTGGTTTTGGGCATAAACCAATGGGAACACAAAACTTCCTGCTGATCAAGATTAATACAAGCAAGCATGTTCTCATCTAAAACTACTATTTATTAGATTTAAGCACATACAAACAAAAGCAATAGATTTAGAATATCTCAAGTAGTTACCTAGAATCTAACGCTATGTCTACACTGGCAATTTAAGTCGACTTAAGGAAGCTTAAGTTGACTTTGTTACTACCACTCATTAAGTTGACTTAACCCTTAAGTCGACTCCTTAAATTGACTTAAGGATGGTATGGATGTGGAGTAACCCTTAAGTCGACTTTATTCAGTCAATTTAAGGGTGGTTAGGTCAACTTAACAAAGTGGACTAAGTCGACTTAAAGCTAAGTCAACTTAGTCCACTTTGTTAAGTCAACTTTACTTAACCATCTTAATCATAATGGGTGGGTCTACACTTACAAATTAAGTCAACTTAAGGAGGCGTAAATCAATTTAATTTACTCCACTTCTACACTGGCTTTCCTTAATTTGATTTAAGATGCTCCTTAAATCAAATTAAGGAAAAGTTAGTTTGAATTAATAACGCCTCGTTTTAATTCAAACTAGTGCTTAAGTCGATTTTATTAAGTCGACTTAAACTAGTGGAGACACAGAGTAGTACCTAGATGGACCTTTTTAAGTCAACTTAAAATGTTAAGTCGACTTAATAAGGTCGAAATGGGGCCACATCTACACTTGAAAAGTTAGGTCCACTTCTGTTATGTCGACCTAATAAGGTCCACTTTAAGTCAACTTAAATTCAACCTTATTAATTCAACTTTATAAAGTTGACTTAATTTTTCAAGTGTAGACATAGCCAATAAGCTTCTACGTCAAAGATTCCTAAATTCACTGTACCTATCTACTTGTTTTCATTCTGTCTCAAATTGACGATTTTCTTCTCCCTTCCTTCTACTCTGATTAGCAGAAACTGCCAGATCGCAGCTAGCATCTGACTTTGCCTTTAAAAGCCCTGCTTATTCAAATTAACCCATAACTATATGGTGTTCTATTTGATGAATTCATGGTGGCTGAAGGCACACAATATGACTGCTATCAGCCTAATCAACTTCTGAGGTAAAACATCTCTCAACTCCAGGGACAACAATGGAGCTATGTGACTAATCTGACCAATCATAACTAAGAAACGTAGATCAAATAAACAATACCAGTGACATTGGGAAGAACTCATGATCATTACAAAAAATTGGAATTCACGTAGAAAACTAGTGAAATATTTGAATAGCGGCAATATCCAAACATTCATGATATGTTTACACACATTATCCATAAGCAGAAAAAGAGACTAAATTTGGATACTCAAAGATTTTTTGTGAACTATTTGTCAAGCTCTGGGTCTGACCATGAATTATAAATTGGACCTCTCTCGCACTAATGGTGTTATGTGCTCTTTATTGATCATTTAATTGATAAGTATTATTGGAGTTAGATGTATTGAATAAATCCGTATTTGTGAGACTGAAAATAAAACAAGGTAGGTTGCTAGTACTATGAAAAATGGTATCTGGTGTGATAGAGAATTATGGAGCTTACCATGTATTGTGTGCCATTCTTTTGCAGAAGGTTTAGCACCAATTCTGGTCTAATTTGAATTGTCCCAGGCAGCTGTGGTACTTCCCAGGCAGTTGCTGTGGCTGGGAAACACACCTGATACCTCACTAAAGGAACAAGATAAGTGAGATAATAGCTTCATTTGTTTAGTAAAACATATTATCTCATCTACATTGTCTCTCTAATATACAGGGACCGATATGGCTACAACTACACTGCATACCTCACTAAAGGAACATTCCCCAAAGTGATCAAAACAGTAATATGGGGCCAGGAACTTTCAATGATTCTTAACCACTGTCCTACCTCCACAGAACAACAGATTTTCTTCACAATAGCTTTCAAGGAATGTGGCATGTGTGGTCAAGTAAGATGGAATTTCACACTCTGAACTGGGGGTTGAGTGCATGACACTTGGAGAAGACCAAATATATGAGCAGGAAACTACTCTTTGAAGGCAGCTGACCATGCTCACATGAAAGCAGAACTTGCAGGAGACATGGGCAATATGGACACTGCTCAGCATCCAACAGTAATGAGCCATAGACTCACAAGAATGGGTGAGCTCAGTCTAGAGAGGGATACACAGTCTACAGGGGAATACAGTGCATGACTTTTGTTAGTTTCAAAGATGTGTAACTTTCAAGGACTTTAGAATAAAGCCAGTGTAGTTAAGGAATTTCTCTGCTAAACCCGGCTTTCTTGTCATAATCTCATAGAAGAAATTAAACTAGTAATCCCAGAGGCTGTCTACACTTGAAAAATTAAGTCGACTCTGTAAAGTCAACTTAACTTTTCAAGTATAGATGTGACAGAAGAGGCTCCCTGCTGAAAAGGGACCCATGGGTCCCTTCCCCAAGAAGGCCTAGTCCCTCCAAGAAGGGAACAGAGACTTCCTTCTTGCTGGGACACCCACGGGTCCCAGCGAGAAGGGACTTGCGGCTCCTTTCTCCATGGGACGCGTGCAGGTCCCAGACAGAAGGGAGCTGCAGCTCCTTTCTTCCTGGGACCCCCGTGGGTCCTGGCAAAAAGGAAGCCATGGCTCCTCTTTGCCTGGGACCTGCGGGGGCCTGGGCAAAAAGGGAGCAGTGCTCCAGCTGATAGGGGATCCCTGGAGGGTCCCCTGTCAGCTGGATTGCTTGCAAGCTGGAGCATCTCAAGGTGCCGGCCCAGCACTCCAGCTGACAGGGGAACCTCCAGGGATCCCCTGTCAGCTGGAGCGCTGCTCCCTTTTTGCTGGACTCCCGCGGGTCCTGAGCATAGAGGAGCTGTGGCGCCAGGACCCACGGGGGTGCTGGGGAGAAAGAAGCCACAGCTCCCTCCTTGCTGGGACCTGCATGGGTCCCATGGAGAAAGGAACCATTGCTTCCTTCCTGTTGGGACCTGCGGGTCCTGGGGAGAAAGGAGCCTGGCTTCCTTCTACCCAGGACCATGCCCTAGGTCGACTTATAGAATAAGTCGACCTAGGGCAGCCACACTGTCTTTAGTTCGACTTAACAAATCAACTTAATTATTAAGTTGACCTAAAGAGTGGTAGTAAATAAGTCGACTTAAGGAACTGCTTAAGTCAACTTAATGAAAACCAGGTGTGGATGCAGCTTAATGTCGACTTAAGCTTCCTTAAGTCAACTTAAATTGTCAAGATAGACATAGCCAGAGGGTCCATATTCATGGAGGAGACCTGAGGAGCATATGTAAGTGACTGAGAGGTTTGGGGAATCTTCAACACTGGTTTCAGGGGCTAAGGAGTAGCAACCCATTTCCCAAGAAAGTGTGTCAGGCAAGAGGTTGGAGCCTGGGTTCATGTCCTAGAGTTCCAGAGCCAGAAATGGGTGCATGAGCACTGACTCAAACCAGATGTCTCAAAGTATGTGGGTCCCAGTAATTGGGTCCAATCACAACTGATTGGTGACCATTCTGAGGCTGATTGGGTCAGTTTGTAACCATCCCAGCTTCTACTGAAAATTGTGTTAATGTTCTCTTGAATGGTCTTTAAAAGGAGTCAGAAGAGTGGCTTGGTGATTTAGGTACTGAACAGCATTTAATTTCCTGCTTCTCCAAGATTAACCGCTGTTTTGTTTTTCCTGAATGGATTGCCTCCCTCTAGTGTTTATGTCATTATTTATGTCCTAACTTTTCAAAAGTGCTGACTGATCTTGGGAACACACACACACACACACACACACACACACACACACACACACTCTCTCTCTCTCTCTCTAATTGCCACATGTGGATGCTGCTGCTGTGAACTAAAAAAATCACATTAATGCCATACCAGTTGAAAGAGAACGATGCTAATGTGAACAAGATATATTTTATTTCATGCCAGCAGCCTCCATGTGGGACAGTTACAATGCAAGATTTTGATGAGCTCAGCAATACATGCCCCATAGTCCTCACTATGGCACAGTGAAACAAGCTGTATATTAGGTACCAAAATCACTAGTTAATTTGGAAAATGTAGGCCTCTGTTTTCAAAGCGCTAAACCAACATGGACTTGATCACCATAATCCTCCTGAGAGGGGGATGGGGGGGAGGGGAAGTATCAATTGTATGTCTGGCAAAGCATTTAAACATCTGTAAAACTCAGTTCATTGAATGCGGAGGGACATAATTGTTTGCTTAAAGTTATGTAGGTGAAATCAATGAAAGTCAGACACCTAATCTGTTACGCATTTTTTAAAATACTGCTAGATGGCTTTCTTCATCTTTGAAAATGTGCCTCTAAGTGCTGTGCAGAATCAGGACTTAACTCATGAGAAGTTTCTGACCATCAATTCTGGACTCAAGCTGTACTCAAGCTTTCTAGTTTAAGCCAAGACTTCCTTCCCAACCTGTCTATGAGAAGAATGTATTTATTGTGAAGTTTCTAGAATATCTGCCCCTCTAACATCTTAATTTTTGGCTTTCTGAGAAATCTGTGGATCATTCTATCTCTGCAATTCATTTGTCTCTTTATAGAGCTATTTACATCTTAGCTATGAATTATTCTCTGTTTTTCCATCCCTTCTGTTAAACCACGCTCAGTTTCCTCCCATATGAGAGTCTCTCAGCTAAAGAAAAACACCAGAGTCTGTTTTTCTGCAATAGACTAACACGGCTACCCCTTTGGATCTCAACTAAAGAAATACCTCTAATCTCGTTTTGTATTCATCTCCTTCTATAATAACATGCCACCCACAATCACAGGCAAATTTTGGCTGGAGTTAAGGCCAGTTCTCTGGTGTCTACAGCTTTGCTTTCTGGGTTCTTTCTGTCTATTTATGTGTAAGTCTCTACTAAGTGGTATAGTAAAACTTATTTAAGCCACAGATGTGATCCAGCTGGTATCTGATACCCTTTCCTAGATTTCATTGGTGAGTGGATTGTTAATTAAAATATTATATAGCCTGCAGGCCAGTAAATCATTTGATCCATTTCAAAGCATTACCTGGCCCATGGGCAATATAACATCATCATTGTTGCAAGGCACAGAATAACAAAGCCAGGGACATACACTAACAGTTCGGAACTGCCAAATTCATCTGATTCATTTTAATGAACAACAAGGGCAAACAAGCAAACCCAACCATCTGTGTTGCAAAGACACAGAACACTGGAATATTTTCCCTTAATCATCACATTGCTATATCAACACCTGTGTTAACTTCAAACTTGCCCCATAACAAATGTGCTCTAATTGCATTCCTTCTTATGCAATTTGGTTTATGCTTCCATTTTCCAGTGTTCAGATGAGCTGGGTGGTTGTCTTTGGAGGAAATGCTTTGACACCTTCTTTTCAATTTCTTAACATTCTTCAGCGTGACCTTACCCAATCAAAAACAACAGGTACTGGCACGCGCTCTTCTGCCTTGATCTGGAAACATACACAATTATGTGCTTGTCATTTCTGATTTGTAAATGGTGATGTTAAAATACATGCATATAGTTTCCTAATACAGTAAACAAACTGTTCTAATTGTCAGTTTCCTATTACAGATTATGCAGAGTGCATGAAAGGGCATTTTAAGTGCCTTTTTGTTGACTACTAAACCATGATACTTGAATTAGTGCCATACTACCCCATATCTCCTCTCTCACCCACCCTCCCAAAAAATAGCCACAATATAGTAAGTATCAACTGCCATAGATTTGGGCTGGGAATTTTTCTATTCATTTTGTTTCTACTAGTTATATGGTCTGGAAATTACATCTAGTTACTAATGAAACTAAGTATTGAAATGGAAACATTTGCCAGTACCAGGAGTATCTTAGCTGAACCACATTTTGCTTCTATTCTAACAGAGGAGAATTGATGTTTTACATACCCCTAGCTAGTGATTTTTTAAATTTTTAACAGAAGCTACTGTACAAAATTATGTTTTTGTTGTGTATTTCCATTGTAGGACAGTCCATCATAAGTACATTATTTCCTTTCTCTTCCTCCTCCTCCTCCTCTTCAGTAAATCAACTCATCATGGACAAATCCTCTACCAGTGTGAATTAGCATTGTTCCATTGAAACCAGTGGAGCTATAGTGATTTATACCAGTTGAGGATCTGTCCTACAATTTGTTTCTTTCCAACATATCACTTACTTAAAGTAATATAAGGAAAATAACTGTTCTATAGAGCTGTGCAATTTTTTTTTCAATAAAACTCAGAATCACACAAAACTCACCTCTTTCAATTTTCATTTCCATCTTGGCCAAATTCATCAAATCTTTCATGAGGATCTGTAAATATAAAAAGGTACAAACATGATATCTGTAATGTCCCACATCACTGGCGGGCTCAGAGGGCTCCCCCTTCAGGGGCCTCAGGGGAATTAGCAGTGGTGGGGCACCCTTTTCACCATAGAGTCAGTTGCCCCCGGCCCCTCTGGTGGGGCAGAGCATGCAAAGTACAGAGTCAATTGCCCCCTGGCCCCCCAGGTGGGACAGGGCAGGCCCAAAGAGTCAGTCACCCCCTGGCCCCCCAGGCAGGGCAGGGCAGGCACAGCACACAAACCTCTGTAGAGGGTTGCTAGGGGTTTGAATGCTCCAGGTGGTTATGGAAAGGGGACGCAGGCCCACCCACTCCACTGCATCCTAGCCCAGGGCCCTATTCGGTGGCAGAGGGGTCTGCCACTGCAGTCAGCGGGGCTCCTGCCAAAACACACTGACCCTGGGCAGCTCCACCATTCGCTAGGCAGCAGCCAGCCACCCCTGGGCTACTTCCTCCCACCCTGGGGATTGGGGTACCTGTACCCACCAAGTCTCCCTCCAGGTCCTCAGGGTAGATTGCTCAGGGAATCCCACCCAGGCCCTCGGTGTCCATAGGCAGTAGGTCTGGGAACTCCTGTGGCTCCTCGGCAGAGGGTAGCTCCTCCAGGTCATAGGGCCCCACAGCAGGTGTCTGTTCCTCAGGGTCTTTGGCCAAGGGGAAGTTCTTCAAGGTCACAGGGGATCAGCTGTTCTTCAGGTTCCTCCAGGGAGAGGGGCTCCACACTTGGTTCCTGGGGGAGCCAGGGAGGCTTTCTCCAGACTCTAGGCTCAGGAATCCCCTCCCAGTCACTGGGGCCCAGTAGACTAGTTAGGCCATATTGCCCTCCAGCCCAGGGTCCCCGTGGCCATCCTTCAGTCAAGACCCAGCCTGGCCTACTCCATGGCCTCCAAGGCAGCACATCCTACCTCCACAGCTGCTCCACCCCTACTGAGATGTCTGGCTTGGCTTTTATACCTCCCCTTCCTGCCTTGGCCCCACCCCTCCACTTCCGGGGCTGCAGGCCTGTAGTACTATTGTCTGGCCAGAGGGGGCATTCAGGCCTATCCTCTGGCCCAGGCTCAGCGGAAGGCCAGGGTCCTTTTCTACAATACCCAACATTGTGGTACTTGAACACCATGAATTTATCCTGTTAACTCGCTCAATAAGGAATGTATCATCATTAGAGCTGGTAATTTTTTTTCCAGTTCAAGTTTTATTCTTCAGAATATGCAAATATCAAAATGACATTTATGGCAGGAAAAAAAATATTTTGGTGGATTCTTTTTCAAAGCCATCACCAGGAGCAGGCAAAAGAGTTGAGAACAGGGGAATTTGAGAGGGAGATAGGGGTTGTGGAGGAGTTCTGTGGAGTTGGGAGTGCTTGGGTGTGTTTGCTTTTCTGTTTTGTGTTTGTTTTGTGGTTTGGCTTTTTGTTTTGTTTTGTTTGTTTCCTTTCCAGCTTGCAGGGGCTGAGTGGCAGATTGAGACCAGAGGACCCCTCTTGGGGGTGGAGCCTCCCTATTCAGGGAGCTATAAAGCCAGCCTCTCAAGCAGGCAGCAGCACCAGGAGCAGGCAACAAGGCTGAGAACAGGGGATTTGGAGGGGGAGTTTTGGGGGGAGAAGGAAAGACTTATGCCAGACACAGAGGCAGCAGCAGTAGTAGTCACTCAAACAGGGGAAGAGACAATGAAGATGAGAGGATGTGGAAGCTGTGGGCTGCATATGATCTTGGAGGGGGTACCTCTAAAGAGCTTTGTATGTATGGAGTGCCACCTCATAGAGCTGCTGGAGGAATCCAAGGGTTAGAGATGCAGGTAGAAACTCTGGTTAAGTTTAGAAGGGAGTTTGAGTAGTTGATGGAGCAGATGAATGGGGAGGCTGGAGGAAAAAACCCAAACCTGCAGATGGAAGCAATAGTGACCAATTCTGAGGGGAGAATGCTGTGTGAGGAAAGAGACCAGTGGAAGCATGTGACTGTGAGAAGCTGGCAGAGGAAAAGACCAGCTGGTGAAGGAAAAATAGAGCTCAGAAACAGGTTTGCTGGGTTAGCAAATGAAGAAGGAGCACAGCAGATGGTTACTGTCCTATACAAAGTGGAGATGAGCTGATGGAGATACTGCTAAATAAGGCTATGTCTACACTTGGCCAAATAAGTTGACTTAGCATGTTCACACTATAAAATGAGGTTGACTTAAAATAGACCTTGCCAAATTGACTTAGAGCATCCACACTGGACACCTAAGTCAACTTTTAGGGGCTTGGTGGACCTGGGAATGGTCCATGGTGGCGGGGGGCACCCCTTTCAAATTGCCAGGGGGCTCAGCATTTGCCCCATTGTACCAGGGTACAATGGGAGCTGAGCAGGACAGGGGCAGGGTATAGGAGCGGGGTGGGCAGGGCTGTGTCCTGCCCTGTGGGTGGGCACACCAGGCTCTGGTTGTGCCAGCCACCCTGGCAGGGATGTCAGTGGGGGAGCCCTGGAGGCCCTTTAAGTCAACTTAAAGTCAACTTAGGGCTACTCAGCATCTACACTGGCTAAGTTGACTTAATAAAGTCGACTTAGCCAGTAAAGTCGACTTTAAACTAGGTTTTATAAAGACAGCTTAAAATTTCCTTAAGTTGACTTAAGCAGCAGCTTAAGTCGACTTAATTTACAAATGTAGATGCACTCTAAGAGCCCTGGGAAGATTCAGGAGCGGTTGCAGAGGATTGCAAAGAACAACTGTAGAAGTCATAACTTGCAGCCAGAAAGAACTGGGGATAGGCTGCAGAATCGCACCATTTCCAGGAAAAGGCAAGTCTATGTGATTGGGGATTCCCTGCTGAGAAGGAAAGACAGGCCTACAACTAGAGCTGATTGAGAGAACAGAAGGGTGTGTGGCTTGCCTAGAGCTAAGATACATGTTGTAGATCTGAGGCTGAAGAGGATCCTAGTGGGACTGGGAAAGAATCCTCTGATTGTCCTTCATGTGGACACAAATGAGCTAGATTCTCATTGGAACATATCAAAGGAGACTATGGCAGGCTGGGGAGGACTCTCAAGGAACTACAGGATCAGGTGATCTTCAGTGGGATTCTGCCTATCCTTAGAGGAGGACAACATAAGTGTGAGAAGATTCTGATGATCAACAGATGGCTCAGGCAGTGGTGTTATAAGGAGTGCTTTGGGATGTATGGGCACTGGGAAGCGTTCAGGGACAGAAGACTGTTTGCTTGGGATGGACTTCACCTGAGTAGGGAGGGAAACAGACTTTTAGAAAGGAGGTTAGCTCAATTGATTAAGAGAGCTTTAAATTAGGAAGTCCGGGGAGATGGTTGGGAGATGCCCAGACAATCTCCGTGCCTGATATTAGCATTGAGAGGAAGGGAAATGAAATAGGAAAGGACATAGAGGTGGGGAGCTGTATGGACGTTTGAAAGAAAGGAAAAATACTGGTCTTATAGGCGATGTTGGCAGTAGTACAACACTGCCAAATTGGGTAAGTAATGTGACTGAAGACAAGCAGGAAAAACTAAAATGTTTATATACTGGTTCAAGAAGCCTAGGTAACAAAATGGAGGAACTGGAACTACTGGTAGAGGAAGTGAAACCACATACACCGTCCTTAAGTCAACTTAAGGAGTTGACTTAACGATTAAGTCGACCTAATGGGTGGTTCTTATTAAGTCGACTTAAGGAATTTCTTAAGTCGACCTAATGAAAGTCTGGTGTAGACTGGAAGTAATTTAGGTCGACTTAAAGGTCACTAAGTTGACCTAAATTGCTAGTGTTGACATAGCCTATGAGCCTATGAAAAAAAAATTGAAACATTTTGTTTCAAAACGTCTGTCCAACTGTTCTGTTTTGAAATGATGATCTGAAACTAAGCTTTTAGTTGCTATTTAATATTTCATTTTAAAACAGCATTGTAATGCTATTTTATGTCAAAATCTCAATGTGAAGTGAAAATTCTGATTTTATATCTATTTGTTTCAACAATAACAAATATTGAAATATTTTGCTTCAATAAAAAGGGTTAACATTCTTTGCTTTCCAAGTGAAATTTTACTGAACTTTGTATTCTACTGAAAATTTCAATATGTCAATTTTTATTTTAATTCAAGATTAAAATAAATGTCAAAATATTGGAGTTTCCCATAGGATGGAAATTCCACTCTCTAAGCAGCTCTAAATATTATTTTTATCATCTTCACTTGGCAGATGGCAAATTGAAGGAAAAGAGGTATTTAGAGGCCTGATTTTCTGAAATTTCACGAAGACAGATCTATAATTATAGTCATTAGGACTTGTAGATGCTCAGCTTATCAGGCTAAAAAATTCTCAACTTTAGGATGATTCCCCAAAGCTCCCTTTTGAGGGTTTTTGGGTTTTTTTCCACAGAAAGCAACAATAAATCCCTAGGTTATCCTCTCATTCTTCAGGAATTGCCCAGTGTAAAATCCTGTAAGCAAATAACTACACTGTTGCACAATACACAATACATGAAATATCCATTACAGTTAGACAGAGAAATGGCTTTTCTAGGCCTTATAGATAGATATCAGAATGTGAAGTTGGAATCTCAGGTATCTCAGATATTTTCAAGATTTGAAAAACTGGGGGCGGAGGGCAGGGAAAATAAAAATTTGGTTTAGGTCAACCAGGTGTTTGGGTTCTTTCTTTCTTTCTTTCTTTCTTTCTTTCTTTCTTTCTTTCTTTCTTTCTTTCTTTCTTTCAGCTTAAATTGTGAAACAAAAGGTCATTTCTGAAGTTTATCAAACTGTGTTTGGAAAAATTTATTGAAACCAGCATTTTCAGTATTCCAGATGCGGCCTCACCAGTGCCGAATAGAGGGGAATAATCACATCCCTCGATCTGCTGGCAACACTCCTACTGATGCAGCCCAATATGTCATTGGCCTTTTTACAGGGATATAGAACATTGCATTTCTTGGCCTAAATTGCATTATTAAACCATTCCTTTCCACCTCCGTGGTAGCTGCATTTGAGTGGCAAATCAACTCATTCTTTCCCAGAGCTTGCTTCAACATGATAGGCACTATATTGTGGTAAATTGTTGTGTCATCGGTGCTTTCCTGAAGTTATTGCTAGTGGAGTGACAGGATATGATACAATAAAATCATGAATCCCGTGTAAATAGTATAGCCGCTGATATGAAGCCAATTCATGAAGAGAAAAAGGGCTATGGGGTTAATTCTTTAGGTATGTTGTTCTTTAGTGGATTGTCACAGCTCAAGCTGGCCACTAATGGTTGATAAGGCTCCAGAGATGATGTTTTGCTTTACTAGGACTCATAACCAAGTGTTCTACACCAGGGATCTGCAACCTGCCGCTCCAGAGCCACAGGTGGCTCTTTGGCTGCCCCTTTGTGGTGCTAGGCCCCCTCCTGCCACCGGGGGATCCTGCGGGTTGCTTGCTCCAGGGTTCGGGCTCCCCCCACCACCAGGGAACCCTGTGGGGGGCCTGCTTCTGGTTCCAGGTTCCCTCCCTCCCACCTCCAGGGTACCCTGGAGCAGGGACCCTGGCCCAGTTCCCAGCTCCCCCCCACCAGGAGGCTACACCATTGCGGCTGTCAAACAACTTGCTTACTGAAAGAATTTTGAAAAATGGCTCTTCTTATCCTTGGAGTTGCCGACTCCTGTTTTAGACAAATTGCAACATTTATATTCTACATATGTAAATCTTGCCCTCCAATATTTAATTTATCAATCACTCTCAATAGATATATTGGGCTTGGTTCTCAGATGGCATAAATCAGTATAGCTTTATTGACATGAACAGAATTTGTTCTCTTGGACAGTAGCTGAGATCCTAGCCCCTGGATTAGTGAACATACAGCTATATGTATACATTCATGCTTTATTTTTGTGCCTTATAAAAAGCAGTCTGTGCAAATTCTCTTTGGCTTCCTCTGACTTACTTTAAAAGCTCTACATTAATTTTAGATGCAAATTGTGATAATTAAATTTGACCTTATACACTATCAGATGTGATGGGAATTTCCTTTCCTGTTTTTTTGCTTCAATTGGAAATGAGGGGAATTTCAAAGTCAAAACAGCAGCAAGCAGGGGAAATACACATTGATGTTAACCACAAACTATACATCTTTAAATTTGTATGTAAAACGGGCAATAGTTCATCTTTGCTTGTGCTGTTAATAAAAAACAAATCAAAGTCACACCCATAGATTTTTTTTTTCTTTCTTTAATAATGGGTACTTTTAGATACCTCCTAAGGTCCTATTCCCCCTGTCATGTTTAAAGGGTTTATTGTTTCCAGAAAAGCTTTTGCTGTTCCCTCTGGAGAATGAGCTGATCTAAGGTAATATTAATTCTGTGCCTCTCTCTTGTCGGAACTCAACTTCAAACAGAATAAATGAGATGAAAGCTGAAAGAGAGGTTATGCAAGCTGTCATCCTCCATTGTGTTGGAGACATCAACGATGCTCAGAACAAATTAGGTGTCATTCTACTAAATCGCAGTCAGAAAGGCAAATCAGTTTATAGAAGACTTATTTGGTCTCCTGGAAAGCTCTTGCATTCAGATCACAATTAATCTTCCTTTTCTTTCTGTAATTTTAAAAATCCTCATTTTTTTTTTGTTCAAAGATGAAGCAGAATTGCCTCCTGATGACTCATAGCATTCCCTTACAATTCACACTGATTAGTTCAGCTAAATTTCTTTCAAAAGCAGCAGAGGTCTTGCTCATTTCTAAAAAACAAAAGCAAAATGAATTCATCTGTGTTGCTTGAGTTCGTAATTTTGTGATCATAGATAGGAGGGGTGGGGGTGCGGTACAATGAAAACAGTAGTTCTTAAGAAAAGAATAATATCTCTAGAGGATATCAAGTGTGAATCTTTCCAAGATTACAGATCTTTACTGATTCTATTAGTTCATTAAGTGACTCTCAAAATGAAGAATGGGAATTACCATTAATTTGGTTGATGTTTCACCTTTGGGATTTGATTTGGAATCTTTCTCCAAAAAAGGGAGAAAAAGATGGACAGATTTTGACATTATAAGCTGTAAAAGTAGATTTTTATTTTAATCTAAAGAGAGACATGATAAGATCTTCAGTCATGAAGTCTCCTTCATTCATAGAGTTTTCTAAGAAGAAAACTGACCTACTGTTTCAAAGAACCCAAAGTCAAATACACAGAAGTAATTAATGCAAATTAGTGGAAAAGTGTAGTAACATGGTGAATAACAAAGGCAAGTAATCAGAAACATTTTGGGCCTGAATTTATGGTGGTACTCAGCACCAGAGCCAGATTGATGCAAGGGCTTTAGGGGCTGCAGCCCAGGACCTCAGCCTAAGAGGAGCCCTACAAAAATAAATCTAGTCCTGGAGCATCTCTGGTCTGTGCGCCACCTGCCAGCCTATGCCACACCACAACACCAGCCAGCCCCACTCTGGCTCCAGGTCCTGGAACACCTCTGGCCCAAGCACTTCCAGCCCTGGGAAGATTATTGGTCTGCACCACCCCACACTTCTGGCCTGCCTTGCCCCTAGTCTGCTTGAGGCTGGCTTGAGAACTCACAGCCCTTGGAGTACCACTGTGTCAGCCTCTGCATTGGTGATGCCCCTGCACCAAGCACTACCTCCAGGCTGGCTGGTGGCTGGTGGCTGGCCCTCCCACACTACTGGAGTGGCTGCCAACCCAGTCAGTCCCAGTGGTGCAACTCTGACCCACTTAGGCACTGGCCTGAGCATCTGCTCCAGCTGGGCAGCTGCGGGGGGATCCACAAAATCTAGTAGACCTGGGCTCACAGGTAAATTAATCTGGCCTTGCTCAGTACCCACAGGAGTCAATTGTTCTCTCTTGTCATAGTAGGCAGTACAAAAGGCAATGGATTCAAACTACGGAATAACAGATTTAGTGTAGATCTCAGGAAATCTTCCTCACTGAAGGAACAGTAGGAACAAAGTGCTTAGGGAAGTTGTGGAAGTTGATGCACTGGAGGTTTTGAAAAAGAGGGTAGGCAGACATTTGTCTTAGATGGTTTAGACAGAAGAAATCCTTCAGCATGGCAAGGGATTTGACTAGATGGCCCCTTTGATTTGTTCAAATCTTATTGTTTTATGATTCTCTGATTTATGGAGTTCTAAGTACTGAGCACCTCTGAAAATCAGCCCTCAAAATACAAGAATTGCAAAATTTGAAAATTTAGGTTCAAAGGGTAAATTTTTCAAAGGTGCTTAAGTGATTTAGGGGGTCTACTCTCATTTTTTAATGTAGCTTAGATGCTTAGGAATAGAGGTTTAAGCACATCAGATTTTTCAGTTCACTGACAATTCTAAAAAAATACAAATAATTCTGTATTGTCCCAAATATTTTTGAATTTTCTGACAAATTAAAAAGTGGAAAAATTGTTTCAGCTCAAACTGTTTTATTTAGCTATCAAGTTCTCTCTCTCTCTCTCTCTCTCTCTCTCCCCCCCCTGAATTATTTTCAAAATAAAAAAAAAAACTAAAGGAAATTTTGAAACTAAAAATCATCTGACCCCCCAAAATAAAAGGGTAATTCTGAAAATGGGAAGACAAAATGTTTACACTTCTTTGGATTATTTACTTTCCTCCAAAATAAACAATTCACTGAAACAGATGTGAATTTGTGAAATATTTGACTGGCACCAAATCTGCACTTTTTGCCAGAAAAAGTAGTAGTAAGAAGAAGAAGAAGAAAATCCAGCTACCAGGTAGTTCTACTGAAAGTCAGTGGAACTTAGTGCTCCTACTCTTAATGGAACTTCAGATATTTTCCTAATTAAGTAGTCCAAGATGAGAGGAAGATTTAATATTATACCTACGGTTAGAATTCTGGAGTTCTTGAGTCCAGCTTTAATGCTCATACTACAAGACCTCACCACATCAGAATGAGATGGATCAGAGCTGTCTGAATACCGTCAAAGATTTTCTGCAAATATGCATTCCAGGTATCAAACATATTTGCTTTGACAGTGTTCCTGTGTCATTTACATTCCCTTTCCCTTGCTAATATATTAAATGAGTAAACTTTCAGGAACATTTGAAGAAACATGTAATTTTAAGATAATATCACAGAACATTAATGGAAGAAAAGTTTTACATGCATTATTGTGAAAATTCACATAGGAAACTTGTTTATAAGAGTTATGTTTAACCAGCCAGGGATCTAAACATATTATGTGGTCATTCAAAATAACAAGTTGGGACTATTTCTCTTGATTATCTTACTACACTTATGAATTACACCTACTTGATGCATAATTGGATCAAAAACTGACTAAAAGTAGGCAATAAATAGTCAGTTTTCATCATGGCAAAAAGGTGAACAACTGGATGACTCACTTCATGGTTTGTGTGGCACTTTTAAATACTAACAAATTTATTTATTGCATGAACCCCCCAACCTTAAGTAAATACACAACAGCAACTCCACACCATACGACAGAAATATTAAGGCAGGCACCTGTCCCTGCAATAAACCCTGTTGCCAACTTTGCCCCTTTATCTACTCAAGTGACTCCATCATAGGACCTAGCCAAACCAATTACTCCATCAGGGGCTCATTCACCTGCTCATTCACTAATGTGATATATGCCACCATGTGCTAACAATGTCCTTCTGCCTTATACATTGGCCAAACTGGACTGTCTCTGTGCATAATAATAAATGGACACAAATCAGATATCAAGAATGGTTACATTAAAAAAACAACAGAGGAACATTTCAACCTTTTTGCATATTCTGTGAAAGACATGGCCCTTACAGTGCTTCAACAGAAATACTTAAAAATAAGACTTCAAAGAGAAACTGCAGAGTTAAAATTCATATGCAAATTTGACATCATTAAATTAAGTCTGAATAGAGATTTGGGCTGGCTCACTCATTACAAAAGGTGATTTTCCCCTCTTTTAACCTTCCCACCTTCTTACCTGTTGTTCCACACTGTTTGAATCAAAACAACTTGCTCGGTTTGCTGAAAAAGTCTGAAATGACCTTGTGACTTACCCATCTCTGCATTTATGTATTCCCGTATATACTGTAGTTTCCATTTCATGAGTGTGATAAAGTGGGATTTTACCCTCAAAAGCTCAAGAAATAAATAAATGTGTTAGTGTTTAAAAGTGCCACAAGACTCCTTATTTGTTTTGCTGAACTAGACTAACAGAGTTACCCCTATGGAACGTGTCTTCATGGGTTGTTACTGATTAATGTTAATGACCTAGGAAGGAAGGTGAATAATAAGGTAGCAAAGTTTGCATGTAACAAAGATATTGAGGTTAATCAAGAATGGAGAGGACTTTGAGGAATTACACAGGGACCTAAAAAAGCCAGTTGAATGGGCAAAATGTTGGCAAATGAAGTTCAAAGTTGATAAATGCAAAGAAAGAAACACTGGAGGGAAAATAAATAAGATACCAAGTCATCTTATAGGGTTCTAAATAAAATTTATCAACCCAGGAAAAGGATCTAGACACTACTGTAGATATCTCCGTGAGTATGTCACTACAATCATAAAAGCAAACAATGTTGGGATACATAAGGGAATAAGATAGAGGAGAAAATATAGAGAACATTGGAATGTCATTATGAGTCATTAGTGCAGTTTTAACTGTGTGCAGTACTGGTCACCCCATTTCAAAAAGATTGCACACCAAGAGACAATAGATGGAATGGTGACAGGAATGATCTAGGACATGGAAAAAAGTGTCATATGAAGAGTTATTGAAAAGATTGGGGCGGTTTAATCTTAGAAAGTAAATGAATGAGAAGGGACAAGATTAAAAAAAAATAAACAATAGCCGAAAAAGATAGATTGGAGATGTAACAGAGGCTATGTATACACTTGTAAAGTTAAATGAACTCTGTTAAATCGACTTAAGAAGGTCGACTTTAAGTCAACTTTAAGTCGACCTTGTTGAGTCGACTTCACAGTAGACATAGCTGTCTACACTGGCTTGAAGTCAACTTAAGAAGTTGACTTAAGGTTTATGTCGACCTACAGAGGTGGTATAATTAAGTCGACTTAAGGAAGCGCTTAAGTTGACTTAATAAAAGCCCAGTGTGGACGCGGCTTTGTGTAGGTCGACTTAAGGATGCTTAAGTCGACCTAAGTTGCCAGTCTAGATGCAACCAGAGTACTTAAAGGACCAGGTGGACTAGAAATTGGTGGAACAGACTTCTGGCCTTTTGATTGATTCACTGCTCATGGTGCCTCAGTTTTTCAGGGGGCAGGATAGTTTGACCCAGGCCCTTCATCTCTATAAGGTCCTAACCCAGGGCCCTGTGTGGGTCAACTCCTGAACATGGGACCTCCCTGGAGATGGTCTAAATCCCACTGCCGTTGGCTAATTTCTACCACTTTCCCTTCAGTTGGGGACATGGCCTTCGTAGTCCAAGTTGCTGGGGTGTTGTGCCTCCAGTAGCCCCCCTTTCAAATATGGCAAAATCAAAAATAATAGAGGGACATACATAATTTTGTGTTGTGTAAAAAAGTATTTGTTGGAACTCATTGCCATTTGTAAAAGACTGCAGCTGGGGAGCATTGATAAGGACTGTTGCTGTTTCTGTGAGGACTGCCTGGCCTTGAGGGCTGGTTCTGTCTGGTCTAGGCTGCTAGTCTGTTTTCCTGTGTCTGGGGGGTTGCTGTCTTGGCCTTTCTCATTCTAAATAAGGAAGGATCGTAGCTGACCCAATGGGAAGCTGTACTTGTTTCCTGCAGAACGAACTAAGGTCTATAAAGGACACTGCCCAATGTCACAGGAGCGGAGATGGTCTTCGCTCTCTCCCCATGAGCGCTCTCGTATTCTGAATAATGTAAAGTTTTATGATCACACTCAAGTTTTTTTATTCGGAGTTTTCTTCGACACATGGGATATCACTGAGGCCGAACATTTAGCAAGGTTGAAAATAGGGATTGGAGATTAAATATGCATAACACAAATATCCAGATTTCCAAAGGGGGAGCAGTGTTAATCTATTGTAGAAAAACAACAGAGTCCTGTGACACTTTTAAAGACTAAAATCTCCCACGAAAGCTCATGCGATAAATAAATCTGTTAGGCTTTAAAAGTGCCACAGGACACAAATATCCAGAGTAACAATAATTAATGCCAACCTATTGTGAAAGACATGTAAGACTTCATTGATTCATAACCAAGCCAAAACATGCTCCTGTGACAACCTCTTCTGACTTCCTTCATAACACAGTCCAAAGAACATCCCTGAATTAACTATTGTTTGAATTAGAAGAAGGTCAAGTACCTGAACAAAGAACTGAACCCTGGACATGTTGTTTAAGCATTTAATGCTCTAGCACCTGAGGTACCTAAGCTCACATACCCCCTAAGGTTAACTCTAGCTATTAGAGATTATAACATTTCTTGCACCTCCCTCTAAGGTGCTGTCCATTATCCAGGCAGAATACTGGAATAAGGAAGTTCTGGTTCTGATCAAGCATGTTAGTATTTACATTCCTGTGAGTTGTGCACATGGCCAGCCTATGCTAACCGATCTTTTTATTGTTATCTGTCCACCCTTTCCCTTGGCTCACTTTTTGGCTTCCTCAATCTGTCATCATTTGTCTTTCAGACTATAAATTTGGAAGATGGTCATTTATGAGGAATTTAGAGGTTTTTTTCTAGGAAAAGATTTCACTGAAACTTCAAGAACTTGAACAATTTCAACCTGTCCTACCTGCAGCCTAATGGCTTCATTTGTGAATGCCCTCTGGGGTGTGCCAATATCAAGACCTTACACTGATAAGACTGAGTACGATACCTAGAATTTCCATAACGCTAGGTTGGTTAAAATGGAAATTCCAGGCATCGTACTCATCCCCAACAGCCATAGAATTTATTCCACTCACCATTTCCCAGATGTTCCCTGCTATACACCACCTTCCCACTCCCTGCTAGGCGAGGGAAATAGATTTTCAGAGCTATCATAGTAATGAATAAATACTTGAAGCATCAATAACTGTGCTCACTTTGCCCTGGCAGAATGAAAGCTTCCTTTGTAAGTGCAGGAACAAATGATATGCAGTTAAGTAGAATGGAGCCACTTGAATGTACTTATTTCTGCTAACTATTACTCTATTATGATAGCTTGTTTCCACTAGATCAAAGAAACCTGGCACTGAAGTGTTGTTTTTTCCCATTGTGAGAAGCACAAACATCATTTAAATGCCACCTCAATAAATGCATGCAGCAAAAACCCATCGGAGAGACAGTCTATTCTGAATACTGGCTTCTAGCCAACATAGTTATATTCTTGCGCATCCTGACTGAAACAACATGCAGAGTAGAGATATTAAATAAGGGAGAAACGGAATACATAGAAACAAAACAATAACCTCTTACAGCTCATTATTAATACATGTTTTGGATGGTCTCTACACAGAATTCCACAGTTATACTTCTCGAAATGCAGACTCCTGGGATACTGTTGCCTGGTTTTCTTCAACACTGAGATTTATATGTTTTATTTTATTCTTTAATATTTTATGTAAATCATGACCACGATCCAGATCTGGAGCTGGTGTGAAAGGTGTAACTCCAGTGCAGTCAATGAAATTACATCTATGTATACCTGCTAAGGATCTGATCCAGAAGATTTACAGATTTTAAAGCTCAAAGGGACCATCATAAAACATTTCACCTGATATCCTATATAACACAGGCCATTGAACCTCATCTAGCGATTCCTGGAGCTTGCTCACACCTCTTGCATGACATATAACACCTTTTCTGGAAAGTATCTAGTTTTGAATTAAAGACTTTTAGCAATGGCAAAATCTATCATATGCTTAGGTAAGTTGTTCCAATAGTTAATTAGCCTTTCTGTCAAAAATTAGTGCAGTAGGCCTGAAAGTAGGCATCTACGTTGTAGGTGGAATAAGGCAGCATATTGATTGCAGTCACACTCATTGAAATCTAGAGTAAATGAATTCATTGGAGCAAATTCAGATTTACACTATGAGGACAGTGGAGTGAGATGAGCATCCGTATCCTCCCAAGAAACTGTAGCAGGTGTGATGTTACCCCACACCCAAATCCCTCACTCTTGGCCCCCAACTTACTCTGCTTTGCTGTGTGGACCACCCACTTCTTGGTCAGCCTATGCCCAGTCTCCTGCAAGTAATCAGTCCTTGGTGCAGTAAAGCAGTGCTTCTGACCATCTGCTCATAGGATTGACCCTTAGTCCTAGATGCAACCTCAGGAACTGCCATCTTACAGGACTCAGTGCTATATACTGCATCTTGCAAGCTCATTACATTGTTCATCAATTTAACAAAGAATTTGACCTGCACTAGCTCTGTCACTCTAAGTGAAGTCACTACATACACACAATCCACATGCACTATTTTAGATAAAACAAACAAAAAAAAATTATCAATTACAGCAAGATTTTAAGTGATTATAAATCAGATTAATATAAAGCAAGAGATTAATATGAATCAAGGATTTGATCACAATTAACTAAATGGAAACTAACATTCTTAAGTTCCAAAGGAGGAGCTGTGTTAGTCTAGTTCAGCAAAACAAACAAGGAGTCCTGTGGTGCTTTTAAAGACTAACACATTTATTTTTCACATGAGCTTTCATGGTAAAGTCCCACTTCGTCAGATGCCAGAGTGGAGAAAACTTATACTGGAGGGATGCGGGGGACACAACCTTACAGTAAGGGAGCTGAAGATAAATCTTGTGATTACATTTCAATGCATCAGATCAGATTACTTCAGCAAATCAGACTAGTTGTATAGATTCAAACACAACATATCAGAAAGCGGTGAGGCTGAGAGAGGTGAGAATCACTCTTAGTAATGAAAAACAAAGGAGGAGACCTATGGTCCTTTTAAAGTCTAATCTTTGTAACATACTTAATTAAACATAATATTTCAATAGTTTGTCAGTCTATGATGTTAGCTCACCAGAGGCTGGCTGAGATGACTCTTGGAGCCAGGCCCTCCTTCTGTGGGCAGTTGTCAATGAGCTTGATGTTGTTGTGTAAATAGATTCTGTCAACAGAGTAACGCGGGAAGGTCCATTCAGTGGAGTTCGAGCTGCTTCACCCTCGGCTTCCGTCAGCTCTGAACGGCCTTCTCCAGAGACTGGGGGTGGGTGATCTGCATACAACGGTGAGGTGGTGGCTGCGTTCTTGCATGGAGGCTGCGGGGGGGGGGGTGCGGCTGGGGGGAGGACAGGCAGCAGGCCAAAGTATTTCTGCCCTGCCCCTTGGCTGGCTGGTGAGCAGCCTGGGGCTGGGCAAGCAGATTGAATGACGGTGAGCAGCAGCTTGTCACTCAAGCTGCTCTGGCCAGATTTTGGGGGGGACACTGGGCCCCCTTTTAGGCCAGGCCCAGGGCCTTCAGCCCCTAAAACCCCAGCCTTAATCCAGCTCTGTCTGCAATGGAGAGAGGGAGGCCTCTGGCTCTGGTCCCTCCTCCTGGCACTGTCTCCCCCTCCAGTGCAAAGGGTTGCGGCCATCCTACTCCTTCAACAGTCTGACTCACACAGTGGGAGGATAGTGCCCCAAAAGTGGGCAGCCTGGACCAGGACCCATCTAATCTGGCCCTGGTATGGGACAGCTGTAGTGCCCCAAACTCTGCTGGCAGATTTTGTTACTTTTGTTGCTTTGAAAGAAATAGACACTGTAACAAAATCTGCCAACACATGGTTTTTGGCACTACACGCCCACTGCCAGGAGACCACTGCGGGAGCCCCCAGAGGCTGATTGGATCAAGGACACACTTTGGCCTTCATCAAGTGTCCTGCCCTCCAATGCGACCCCTCACTTCAAATAAGTTTACTTATTTAGACAGTAAACAGTTACACTATGGAGGTGAACATGAATGATACTCAAATCACATCAAAGGTGTACATGGGGTAAAGTGGGTCACAGTGGGACCTGGGCTGTTCAACATATTCATTAATGATTTGGAAAATGGGGTGACTAGTCAAGAAACAAAATTTTCAGATGATTATTCAGGATAATAAAGTCCAAAGCAGACCATGAGTAGTTATGATGGGATCTCAAAAAACAAGATGTCTGGACAACAAAATGGCAGATGAAATTCAACACAGATAGGTGCAAAACAATGCATGTTGGAAAAAATAATCCCAATTATAAATCTACAATGACAGATCCTAAATTAATGGTTGTGACTCAAGAAACAGATCTTGGAGACCCCATGGACAGTTCTCAGAAAACTTCTACTCATTGGGCATCAGTGGTCAAAAAAGCTAAGAAAAAGGGATAGAAAATAAAGAGAAAATATAATAATGCTACTATTTAAATCCATGATAGGCCCAAACCTTGAATACTGCATCTGGTTCCAAGCACATCATCTCAAAAAGAAAATAATAGAACTGCAAATGGTTCTGAGAAGTGCAACAAAGATGATTTGATCAAAGGTATGGAATGGCTTTCATACAAGCAGAGACTAAAAATATTAGGGCTATGGTAATGGGTACTATCGGAGACAGGATACTTGGCAGGTTGGGACCATCATCGGATAGCAGCTCTTATGTTCTTATGATAGACTTGGTTCCAAGGTCCCATCTTCTAGAGCCTAGAAGCTAAACCTTTGAAGAGGAGGATGCCCAAATTCTTCACAAATGGGAAGGGGGCACTTTGGTGACCTGACATGAGGGCAAAGGTCCCATTTAATCTGGCTAGCTATTTAAATATTTTTTTCTAATTAAAAAAATAACTGTACTAAGTATTATCCATGGTTCAATATAAACTGCTTGTGGACTGAGTTAACCAGAAATGGGAACAACCATAAGGAATTTACAAGACAAAAGAAGGCTCCAACTTTGGCCTGTTAGAATAATTTCAGTTAGCTTTTATATGCTTTTCCACATGAAAACCATTGTTATTACATCTGGACAACTCCCATCAAACATATGCCATTAATATCTGCGCAGATCCTGAGAAACAATGAGCATAGGTTCTCAGCTGAAGTCAATCAGATTAGAGGGAGCTCGCACAACTTCACAGGAGGAACTCAATCTACAGAATCCATCCATGCAGCTCTCATTGCAATCAATGCAAGAACCTAGGTGTCCAGTATCTCTTGGGATTGATCCACAGGGGCTTGGCAACTTTCAGAATGAATTAGACTTCAGTTTTAGTCCAATGGCTATCTTTGCTGGCTGGTAGATGTCTCCACATTGCCAAGTGAAAATCATCCAAAAGTCAGCTGTAACAGATGTGCCTGATAATTACACTGTGCACAGAAGAATATCACACTTCAGCTTTGGTGATCAAAAGAAACTATTTCCTCATAGCTGAGAAATGTCTATTGGAAAATGGCCTGCTAGTTTTCCTAGAAAATTCTCTCCCAGAACCAAATGGAAAAAGTACCCCAGCCATTTCTACCATAATGGAAACTCTGACCAGGCAGTTTCTTAAGCGATCAAACCCCAGGTGATACAAAGCAGCCCCAATGGTTTCAGAGCTGCACCTCTACATTTTTAATGTAAATCAAATTGAAGGGTGGGAGGGGCTGTAAGTCAACACTTTTCTATTTGGTGGGCAGTGCTTTGGGCACTCATGTATTAAAGACAATACATAAGTGATCCGGTACAATAGCGCCATAGGTCAGACGAGGTGCCCATTACTGAATGTCTTGATGACTTTCCTGTATTGAACCCAAAGTCAGCAAATCCTTCCAGTGCTGTTCTTCTGTTGTCATTCCCATCACTTCAGATATCACATTCCAGGTATGCTATTCAGGTGTCAGGTCCTCTCACAAGGGGTCCCTCACAGCTCTCACCACAGGCAACTTCTTCCCCTGAACAAAGTAGCTACCATATTCACACCCCCAATGTTGAAGCATTTTAGTGGAGACATAATTTTATTCTATGCATGTTTCTGAATATACTCAATTTCCCCATAGTGCCATTAGCATTTGGCAGTGTGCCACTAGACTTTATATATAACACTCTCCAAGTAAATATATTAGGATACTGGAATCTGTGAGGCAGAATACAGTTCTACTTGCTTATTCAGATTTGACTATCAACAGCAGGTGGAGGCAGATGGAAGGACATTGTGGCTACTAACATCAGATCTTTCAGAAGTCAGCTTTTGGTTTACAACCATTCAATACAGATAGTTACCTGAGAGATGTTGTGATCTAAATTGGGTGCACTATCTACCAAGACAGAGGCTTAGGCTGACTGGCAGCTGAATGAAGACTTGGGGTGCGTCTACACTTGTAAATTAAGTGGACTTAATCATGCTTAAGTCGACTTAATTTACTCTGCGTCTACACTACACTTTCCTTACATTGACTTAAGCAGCTGCTTAAGTCGACTTAAGGAAAATTTAAGTTGACTTTACTAAACCTCATTTTAAGTTGATTTAGTGCTTAACTCGACTTTCTAAAGTCGACTTAAACCAGTGTAGACGTGGAGTACCCCTAAGTCAACTTTAAATCGACTTAGGGGACTCCAGGACTTCCCCACTGCCCTCCCTGCCAGGGAGGCTGGCACAGGGAGAGCCTAGCATGCTCTGCCCACCCTGCCCCTATGCCCTGCCAGGGTCCCTGTGCCCCTTTGCCCCATTGTACCCAGGTACCCAGGTACAATGGGGCAAAGGCTGAGCCGCCTGGCACTTGGCAAGGAGTGCCCCCCCTGCTACCATGGACCTGTCCCAGGTCCACCTAGCCCCTAGAAGTCGACCTAGGCATCCAGTGTGGATGCTCTAGGTCGACTTTGTAGGGTTCCCTCCTAAGTCGACTTAAAATTTAGGTGTGGACATGCTAAGTTGACTTAACAAAGTCGACTTAAATTAAAGTTTGTTAAGTCGACTTAGCTAAGTCGACCTAAATTAACAAGTGTAGACATAGCCTTGGAGTTGGACTCTAAAATACTTTGGCTTCATGGCCAATTTTCAATTTTTCCATCACATTCTGCTGCTGCTGCAACCTTGTAGAATGACGTGAGAGTAGTTGTATTGGTTCATTTCCAATGTCCCAAGGAGCAGTCTCTTACAACTTTCCCAGCTTATCTTCCAGGCATGCAGAAAGGTTACTGATGTACAGCTTGATTGCTCTGCTAGAAAGAAAGCAGTCAGTTTGATCCAAGAACCTCTACTTTGTGTGTAGGGAAAATATGTTAAAAGGGTTCAGGACTGGAATATAGTGTCTGAACATGGATGAACATGTCTATGAACATGGAAGATCTTGTTTTCTGTCAGGTATGTTCCCTCCAGTAGTAGCTTTCTTTGAGGGTCACACTGTAATTTTCAGACATTTTATACTAGCTCTGTTACTTAGACAACCACTCTTTTTTGATGACATCTTATCAGGAGAAGCATTTGAATTTGTCTGTGGCTGGAGTAGTACAACGTTATTAGCTAAATACATTATTCAATAAATATTGGCATTGCCATTTATTTGATGAATATTTTTCTCTCTTATTTATCCAGTTCTTTTTGTATTCCTGGAACAGGGATGAATTCTGGCCAAAAAACTGGAGGCAGCCGGGGAAGGAATAAGTGCAAATGCACTTCCTCTTGAGAGGTAAAAGAAGGGACTAATTATGAGCTACCTAGCTTTTCACTAGAGCTTGTCAAAAATTGGGTTTTTGTTCAAACATGTTCCCGTTTCTTTCAAAAAAAGTCTGTTTTGGAGGATATTTTTATATTTATTTTTTAAAAATCTGTAAAATATCTGAAAACTGAAAAGTTTTCAGTTTTTGGCTGAAAAACAAAATATTTCAGCCAAAACACAAACTATTGAAAGTGCTGCCACGATGACTCCTAGGAGTTGTAGTTCAATTATCTTACATTGTACTTCTTCTTTGAGGGCTAGGATCTTGGCTGGATTACATTTTTCATGATGCACCAAGGCGAAGGACACCCCTTCTTCTCATCAGAAGGTGGCATTGTTTGAATCAAATTGTTTTGACTGTAAGCCAAAATATTACATTGGGAAGTCAAAATTTTCCCTGGGAAATAAACCTATTTTCTGACCACTTCTACTTTTAAACTATTTTATGATAATAAAACTTAGAGAAGAAAAACACTGAATTAGGTCACCTTGTCTATTCTCCTGCTAATGCTTGATATTTCATGCTTCAATGTTTTGGCTGTCTAATTTTAAATGACCCCAGCAATACAGCTTCCATCACCTCTTCTTTTGAGATTATTCTGCTGTTTAACTGATCTAACTGAAACAGGAAATGTTCCTAATATTCAGTTTAATTATTTTTAATTTTATTTTCACTCCATTAATCCTGATTGTCTTCCCATGGGAGTGACTACATTAAAGAATTCCTCTCTATCTTTCAGTTTACATTTCTTTGCTACTAGTTTAAATTTGGCCCAGGGCAATGGGCATATCTACTGGTGGTCACTGATTTAAATTCAGTCTCAGTGCTGTTCCTAATGGGTACACAGCTTCCTCAGAGCTGGCAATGATTTGTTCACTCAGTACAGGGACTAATGTTGTAGGCTAATGACTTAGATCCCAATTTTCATTCTAGCTGATTGAATGTGCAGGGTAAGGTGCACTCAGAACCCTTCAAGAGCAAGCATCTGCCCTCTATTATAGTAAGAGTGAACGCCAGTCTGATATTAACATGTTAATTAACATTAACATAAGTGAATCTCAGACCTTTCTCCCTTGTGATTGGATGTAGCACACCCAATGACATTCAACTAAGAATGTGCTACAGCAGTGGTGTTCAACCTTTTTTCATTTGCAGTCCCCTAAAAATACTTGAAATGGAGCTGTGGACTCCTTTGGAAATTTTAAACATAGCCTGTGGACACCCAGGGATTGGCAGATGACAGGTTAAGAATTATTGTGCTACACAATGGAGCTTCTTGGATACTTGTGACTGGGCATCCTGTGAAAGCCATTTAAAAATACAGCTCTTAAGAGGTACAGAGAATGAACACTTTATACCTCCTATAGAAAGGATTCCTCCATATGAAGATTGAGGCATACTTGCAGGCCAGAACAGGACACTTTTCTGTTGTTGCCAGTATTGTGTACATTTTGTGACTTGACTTGTTCCTGTCTTCTTGCTGCTCAATATTTTCATGCACTCATTTATGTGTAATCCACATGCCTAAATGGGAGATTCCTCTTTTGGAGATCTAGAGCGATGAAGGAGGAAGGGTTTATTTGCATCGGTGTCACTGTTAGGCTGATGTCCAATTAGCATACCACACCCATAAGTTTCTGTAATTGAACGTGGTACTTTTCGACATGCTCAGTAGGTTCCCCGTACCTGGACTCAGATTCCATGAAGGGGAAATAGTTAGGGCAGCTGCCTTACTAAAGACAATGTGATCTGCATGGAATGGAAAAAGCTCAGCCACTGGAGCAGATAAACTGTTTTCCCTTTATGCTGAAGCATTTTGCAGCAAATTAGTATTATCAATAACTTTCTAACTGGGAAGCCCTAGCAGTGTTAGGTATAGAATGGGGAAACTGGGATAGAAAAATAACTTCATTAATTTTAGTTGTATATCTTGACTGTTATTTCATTTTATCAAAACTGTTTTGGTTAAATTGTCTTAGCTAGTATGGCTTGCCAACTCTTTTCTTACTTAAAAGTGATGATGGAGAAAGTCATCCATATTTTGCTATTCTAAAAGCTGATGGGAGGGATTGCAACAGGATTTTTTTCATTTATATATATAATACTAATTGGTTGGTTTATTAGCTAGCTGACTAGCTAACTGAGTAATTCCACAGTCGATCAGAGAAGGAGGAATACATGTGGGTTCCAAATGGAGATTTCTGCAAGCAAGAGAAGGGAAGGTATTATTATAAGGTATTTCTGACACAGCAGATTGCATAGAGTTGGTGAACAAAGATTCTGAGACTCACGTGAACTCAGATTTAGAACCCAGAGTTGTCTCTCACTGTGTTTCTGGGGGGATTGATCTCTTTAGATGTAATTTTTCTTTTGTTTATATTTATGTATAACTGGATTATGTGGATTATGAAGTAGCCTTGTTGTGTAACATAATTTAGGCTGTTATTAATTTATTATTTAAAAATTTTTAAAGTTGGTTTCTAAGAATTAAATTAATTACTTTTCTTTTTGGACTTGACTGTGGAAAAGTTGACCCTGTGCATTCCTTGCTGAAAATCCTCATGCACTGGAGTTGTGTTTAAGCAATAGATGAGAGGCAGGGTGGTAATCCCTGGCACACCCAAAAGGTTATATATGTACAATGTTTATACAAAAGACAATCAAATCCTGGGTTAGGAAGAAATCAGTATAAGATCTTATGAAACAGTGAATCAAAGTCAAAGGAAGAGAATCATGTTGTAGCACAGAGATGTAAAAGGAAGAGCAGGGAATAAGGAGATAATTTTTATGATGAACATTGAGAGGGGTGTCTTAAAGCAGCAAAAAGGGAGGTCTCTAATGCAGAAGCAGAAAGATTTCTGAAAAGCAGAAGGGACTGGAAAGATGCCACCAAAGCTGCCTAGAGGTCAAGAGCTGTCAAGTCAATGCAAGCTCTAAAAAAAAAGGAAACAGGCAATGTCATTCTTCTTGTACATCCAACACAGCTCAGGGGCATAACAAAAGAAATTCACGGCAGCACTTTTGCAATGGCGAATTCTTGTCCTCATGCTACATGTCAAACTCTTTGCTCTTTAATATAAGTGTCATCGAAGAGAGGTAAATTAGACACCTGGGGGACTAAAATGCCAGTTGAAACGGTCAACTTTAGGCAGAAGAGTGGGTAGATGAGAAACATAAGATTTGAGGATAGAGGGTGATGGAACGGGAATTTTGAATCATAGAATCTTAAGGATGGAAGTGACCTCAGGAGGTCATCTAGTCCAACCATCTACTCAAAGCAGGACTAACCTCAATTAAATCACCCATGCCAGGTGTTGTCAAGATGGGCCTTAAAAACCTCTAAGGTTGGAGATTCATCCATTTGGGTTGTGAGGGTGGAAGAGATAAAGTGAGACACCAGTTTTCTGTAAATCCAGAAATGTAGCATTTTTGTCTAGAACTACATTTTAAAACTAACAGAGATATCACTTCCACCATCTCAAATTAACACAGACATTGCATTTTGAACAAATAAAGTACAGATTTTTTTTTAAAAAAACCCTAAGATCAATGAATAAATTTCCATGGTTTTAATATTTTAACAAACACAATCATAAAATGTGTGGTTCTTTTGAGACACATTTTCAAGTCTCTCTCTGCAACCATGAGGGCTAGAAACTTTCTTTTTAAAAGGGGTATGTTTTCTTAGAGAGATTCTCTAGCCCATGGGGACCATGTGCACAAGATCAGAACCTTTTGGCCAGCAGTGTCCATTGGTAATACATAGGCATCCTGAGTGCCTCTATGATCCTGTTTTCCTGTACTTTTGTAAAGCACACTCAGAGCTGAATACTGCTGGGATTCATGCAAAAGGACACGGGGTGGTTTGACATTAAAAGCAGAGTGGACCCAACCACTCTTGTGTTCCTTTTCATCCATGGCTGTGATAGATAATCTCAGCAGTGTTCACATCTCAGTGCATTTTCCAAAACTTTTTAATAGATAGTATTTTAGGTATACAGAAGTTGGCTTGATCACCTTAAATTGTGTATATATAATAGTTTGTCACTGGCATTTACATGTATACTTTATTTTTTCCCTCTCTTCGGGAGTCAGGATTGTTCTGAAATCTCCCAGCTTTTAAAGTGGTCCTTCCTGTGAGGTTGTTTAATTATCGACACATAAGGCATTTCTTTCACCTGGGAAAAGACACATTTCTGAAAAAATATTCAATCTGAAGATCCTTTTAGAAAATGATTCAGAAGGCATTTTGGAGCCTGGTCTCAAATGGCTTCTACTCAATCAATCCATGAGGCCTGCATCAGATCCAGATGAGACAGGCTCCTGTAGATTCTTTGCGTCTAAAAGTCCGCTGATGAGAGTTGGTTCAGAGTCCAACTCTTGAGCTTTCACAAGGCTGCCATGTCCACTTCTAAATCATCAAATTAGGGTAGGAAGAAATATAATTCCTCTAGGGAGCACAAGGATGAGCATGAAGCGTCTAAGGGTATGTCTACTCCTAAAAGTTAGATCAACTTAAGAATGCTTAAGTTGACCTAAAGAAACCACATCCACACCAGACTTTCATTAAGTCAACTTAAGGGCTTCCTTAAGTTGACTTAATAACTACCGCTGTTTAGGTCTACTTAACGGCTAAGTCGATTTGTTAAGTCCATCTAAAACCGGTGTGGACACCCTAGGTCATCTTAGTTCCCTAAGTCGACCTAGGGCGGGGGACAAGGGAGCCATGGCTCCCTGGGATAGGTGAGCCACGACTCCCTCCTCCCCGGGTCCCCGGTTTCCCAGCAGAAGGGAGCCATGCTCCCTTCTTGCTGGGAAGCCTCAGGGTCCTGGCAAGAGGGCAACCGCAGCTGCCTTCTCCCTGGGACCCATGCAGGTCCAGACAAGAAGGCAGCCAGGGGAGCCACAGGTCCCTTGTCCCCAGGAGTCCCTGAGGGCTTGGAGCCGTGGCTCTCCGTCGACTAGAGAGTCTAGTGTAGATTCTGCAAGTCGACTTAACAAGGTGAACTTTATGTCGACATAAGTCAACCTTGTTAAGTCAACTTAACAGAGTCGACTTAGTTTTTTAAGTGTAGACATACCCTAAGATCATTTCACTTCACCCAGTTTTAGGGGACTTCAAGGTCCAGGGTAGATACTATTGGAATCCTACATGAGACCAATACTAAAGTTTTGTCACCAACTTAGGAAGAGACTAACTGCCACTGAAATCAACTGCAGGGCCAATGATTGATTTGGTATTGATCACTTCAGCACCATCAACTCAGGTGCCATCAATCTACACTTTGCTTCTCATGAAATTGTCTTTTTTCACACCAAAATATTTGTGGTACCAGAGGATCTTCAGGTGTCTATGAACCAGATTCACTGTTGCTGTCCTCAGTGCAAAATGCCTTTACAACAGTGCTCGCTATTGCCATACTTATAGGACTAGGTACCTCATCTGCGTAGATTAAGGGACATTCTAAGACACATTCTAAGACAGCCTGGTACCCTGCTAAGAGTGGCTCCTTCCCTGGATGAAGAAAACTCCATCTGACCCAGAACACAACAGGGAGACAGTGTACTCCCCAAAGTCCCACACATAGGAAACTTGAAAATCAAGAACTTCCTATGTACCTCACAGATCTACATAATCCAGTGAGAGACATCTCTCATGATACCCACCTCCATGGCCTTTAGCTCCTTTTTCAAATAAAATGCACTCCCTGCTCTACATGCACCACAAGGCTTGTGGCCGACTAGACAGTCTTCACATGAACCAGATTCCATGGTTAAGAACATCTTTCCTGCATCATCTCAAGGAATTTGTGTCTTCCAGGTGATACTCCTAAATAGAGATCAAGACAAGACAAATGAGTTAGAGGTTCCTATTACATAAAAAAAAGATGGTGATAACTGTTATTTCCCATCTCCTCCTATTTAGTTGAAAAATTCCAAACAGCTCTATACATAAGCTCCTGAATATGCTCTATAGCGTCATGCCTGGTCACCTGACTTTGTTAGTTAATGAAGCTTAATTGGAAGTGACAAGGAACATCTGGTAAATACTGGTTTCTATTGCACTGACCTCCAAGAAGGCTGAGAAAAGATACCAGGTAACATCTGAATATGTCTATACTCATTCCATATCTGGCTCATTACTGGTTGTGACAGACGATCAACTTGACCAAGAGAGTTTTGGTAACCCAACCAATTGACAATCTCCAGATAGCATCCAATATTCATACTCTTCTTCAGGACCCAGCTTCTTTACCCATCCCAGTATTGAAGTTAGGCTGGATAATTAGAAACATAGAACAATAGGGTGCGTCTTCACTTACAAGTTAGGTCGACTTATGGAGGCTTAAGTCGACCTAATTTACTACCTGTACACACTGGGCTTTAATTAAGTCGACGTAAGCTGTTCCTTTAGTCGACTTAAGGAAAGTTTAAGTCGACTTAATAATACGTAATAAAGTCGATCTAACTTTTCAAGTGTAGACATAACCTTTGAGAGTGTTTTCAGATAAGTTAAAGACCCAGAATATATCAAACTAAGTGGAAGTCTAGATGCATTAAGATCTCCCTCACTTACAATCCCTCTTGATAGACAAGGAATCACTCCACAAGGGCTCACGAAGCTTCTGTAGTTTTCTTGAGAAGCATTCCCATCTCTGAGATTTGTAAAGCAGATAGGTGGGCATGACACTTGCAGACCAAGTACGAGGTCACTTTAAGGCTCCTAGGTCTCTACTGTTCACCAATATATAAATAGCTGGAGACCTGTCTGGCTCCCTGTTAGCATTGTTGAAACAGACATTACGGTTTTAAGACTGTTTTCAGAGTTTATGCTAATCTTGGGGAGAGTGAGCTTTTTTGGACTTGTTTTTTGACTGTATGTTTTTTTTCTTTTTTCCTTTCTCATTCAGCTTACTTAAAGTTACATGGTTAGTTGGTATTGTTTTGAGAACTGTTTGATCTTTTGTTCCATTGATCATACTTAATCATCTTTAATCAGCCTCAGTCAGCCTTGCAATTCCCCTCTTCCTATGGGATTAACAAGAGGGTAGGGCTGACCTGGAAGAGAAGATGTGATGGTCTGTATGCCTATGGTCACCCCCTTTACAGGACCATGAAAAAGTTTGCATGAAATACGGTTTGTGAACTATCATTTTAAAACTCATTATTTGCTGATCATTATTGTCCTGATGAAATATTTGTGGCAACATTGTATTAAAGATATAAGAGTCTACGGCAAGATATGTTCAGTAGCTTCATCAAACAATTTAGATAATGTCAGACAGTATCCTTTACAAAGTATTCAAATGATACCAAACTGGGAAGGATTGCAAGTGCTTCAGAGAATAAGTGGAATACATACGGACAATATAATTCAATGCAACACAGTGACTGTATGGTCAGTAACTCTTCTTTCACTTGTAAGCCCATGAATCCAGAATTTGAGGTCAAATGACAAACTCAAATATTTCAAGACTTCTGTTAAAATCATAAAAAGTGGCACTATGAAAATTATACAATTGAGCTTGCAGGGTATTATTAGCTAATTATTTGTATTGCGATAGATCTTGTGAACCAGAATCATTTACCTGGACAAACAAAACAAAATGACAGTGTTTACACCAAAGAACTTACATTACAGCCAGAGAAAGATTCTAGCTAGAGCCGGCTATGAAATCAACTAGCTTTACTTTCAAAATCCATGCCAAATGAGATGAAAAAGCTAAATAACATAATGGGAAAAGTACATTCGATTTTAATATTCCTTATACCATGCTTACATAACTGCATAAGTAAGGATTTCATTTTGTAAGGATTTCATTTTTAATTAGAGGATTTGACATTGTCTCTATTACTCATTATCCTTGTAGGAAATCTGATCCCTTGAATCCTGTATAGTGCAGGAACTTGATTCATTGTTTAACTTAATACCAGTATTGAAAGGGGGAAAAAAAATTACAGGAAAATAGTGTTTTATACTTAACTTATTACTACTAATCAGGGATAAGGGCCCTTTTGCACTAGGCTCTGTACACATATATAAGGAAGAGACTGGGTCTACCCCAGTGAGTTGATAATATATATAACATTTAAGCATTCATATATAAAAGGGTAGGGGGCGGGCAAGTTTAACAGTTTTGGTGAGTGATGAAATGGAAGCATCATATCTCTGCTCACATCCTCCATTCCTCCAATCAATATATAATATGTCATATTATATTGTAGCATGACATGACATGTCATGTCACACCCATAATATATCATCATGCGATGTGCAAAGTCATAATACAATGTGAAAACATAATGAATACAACCATAAAAAATGCCAGTGTGATCTTAGGATGAATTGGTGAGGTATTTGCAGCAGAGAGAGGGAAGTATTAATGCCATTGTACAAAACACTGGTAAGACCTCAACTGTGTATGATTCTGGTCCCCCATCTTCTGGTAACTCAACTTCAAGAAAGATGAATTCAAACAGGCAGAGGAACAGAGAAGTGTTGGGAGGATGATCAGGAATGTAGGGTTTATCTTCTGAGGGGAGACTGAAAGCGCGTGGCTTGTTTAGCTTTGCAAATCAAATGCTGGAAAGGGATCTTGTTGCTCTCTTTAAACATATCTAGGGGGTACATGTGAGGTAGAGAAAAGAGCCATTTATGCTAAAAGACAATGTCTGCACAAGAGCAAAGGGGTATTAATAGGCCATGAAGCAATGCTGGAAATGAGATTATGGTTCTGGAACAGCTTTCCAACAAGAGTAGTGGGGACAAACGATTAATTTTAGGATGGATCTTATGAATGGGATTATATGACATCCTTTCCTGCAATAACAGGGTATTGGAATCAATTGCCCAGGAGATCCTGTCCTGTCTTCTCTTCCTAATATAGTAAGACATGATATGTGCTGTAATTGGTATAATTACAGGAAATTACCAATTACCAAACTGATCACCAATTACTATACAAATTTGGAAACAAACAAACAAACATACACTAAGATAATACCAATTAGCTATGAGCGAATGTAGCACAAAGCCAGTTAGAATGCCAATTATGAAACCAATAGCCAAACTAATTATCGGTTACAACAGCAATCACTCCATCGATAATTAAATGAATCACCAATTACCAAGCCAATTACCAGTTTTAATAGGAATGACCAATTACCAGTTTAAATGCCAATTGCCAGTTCTTTTATTTTACTTCTAATTCATTTTATATCCATTTTAAATAACTATTTGTCCCTAATTTAAAAGTGATACCAACTAAAAATATAAATCAAGTACAAATTTACCCAAAATAAAAATAAATTTAAAGATATGAAATTCTTTTTGTATTTATGGAAACACAGCAGTTTGGTTGATGCAAAAGAAACTTTATTTTGCGAATTTGTTTGGGGGGACATTTCAAAATGTCAGCTTTTCATAAGGTTATTGTATCCCAAAAAATGGAAATTTGCAAATTTCAATCAGCTCTGTTGAGGACTATAAGGAAGTGTGGTATTTAATTCTAACTGCCTCGTCTTCACCAGTATTTTAATTAATTAACTTCAGTTAAGAACAAACTGGGTTGGGTTTTGTTTTTCTTTGCAAAGAAGTCAAGGACAAAAGTGAGCTGATTCTGGTGAGTATACAGGATCCTCCACTTTCTTCAGAACAACATACAGCAGTCTAACACCTTCCAGAATTGAACAGTACTGAATGAGATCAATCCAACAATTCAGCTAGCAGATACCCTCTGTCTTAATTTAAATCCTTGGCTCTCATAATACAAACAAGGAGTCCTTTATTTATTTTATTTATTTGTAATTTGTTACATTTGTTTATATGTTTGTTAGTCTTTAAAAGAGCCACAGGACTCCTTGTTTCTTTTGCTGAATTAGACTTACACGGCTACCCCTCAGGAACTTCTCATAACACAGTCAAACAATTAACAGATAACTCTCAGTAGGGGAGACTCTCCCCTGGATTCATCAGTGGAGGAGGCAGCAAAGCCAAATCCATAATATCCCTAGAGGCAACACTGGGGAATACAAGCATTGTGTTCAACAGTTTCTTCTCAGGAGGATCATATAGTTGTCAGAGTGAGACAAAGCACAAAGCACTTATGAAGCCTAGAAGCGTCTGGGCCACTGGGAAAGTTCTCTGGAAAGGTTTATAGAGATATTGACACCAAATACCAAAGGACAAATGCAAATTCCTCTCCTGAGTTCCTTACCAGGAGTCAGCAACAACATGGACATCACTACGTGAAGCCTGTAGGAGAAAGTAGAAAGTTATATGTTAAAAAAAAGAAGACAGGTAGAAACGGTCAGGAATGAAACTTAAAGCCTAGTGAAACAAATCAAAAGAGAAGGCCTGAGTTGGATAAATGGTCAAGTGACCGGAGCAGTCTGACATCCCAGAAATTGGCAAGAAGTCAGCTGCTGCTACCGTAAGAGTGGAAAAGTACCTGAAAGGTGGGAGGTGTTGGGTTGGCCTAGCACCAAGGATATAAAGGTGACATTTTGGTCAAACCTGAAGGAGATGTTCTGGCTAAATCTATGGGTGATGCTTCTGTCAAATCTGACACCTTGATGGATGGAAATGTCCAGTGATGCGTGGACCTATCAAATTTATGGTTGGCATCGAAAAAGGGATGCATGGACCAATCAAGGGAAATTCATACCCCAAAAGGGGATGAGTCAGTAGGTCCGAGCAGAGTATAAAAGTAGGAGCTCCGGAGCCCAGATTTCCTGCAGTTGTAGGGGGTGACGGAAAGTCCTGCAGTCAGATGAGCTGTTCCATTGCACTGAGAACACAAATGATCCCAATAACTCGGTTAGATAGATTCTTTGCCATTGTGCTATATTGCAATAAAACCTAGCCTGGCACCTTCATTTCTACAAGGGTCCGTGGTTGTGTTGGTTTCTTCGATCGTAGGTGTTGCCTCAATTTACCTCTTGCACATATGGTACACCTAGGCTTAAGGTCACTGAGCTGAGTTCTCACTAGAGACCTGCGCTAAAGGTAACCCAAAGTGTTAACCAAAGGAGTATCCACTTAAAGATCTGATCCACGGGTAATCCTGAGGGAAACACATGCAGAGACTCACACACGCAGCCAAGCAGACATCCATTTCGGAAGCATAACAACCTTAATAAGATCACCTTCTGCCCGGCATACCACAAAGCCCAGAGATCAATGTGCCAGGCACTGGTGGCAGAAACAAGTGTGTCACAAAGGATAGGCAGGTGTCAATTGCTCTTAAAACCAAAGTAACAAACCCCCTCTCCAAGGGCCACTCAGAAACAGATCTAACAGGATTTCTCACATCCTGACCCCCCAGGAGTTAAAAGATCTGTTATCCTCTGTGTAGAGCATCCTGAATGGTTGAAGGATACTTGAGATCTCCCAAATCTCTTGGAAGTATCAGCAATGATTCTAACTCATTGGGATCATAGCCTGTTTCTTTACAATTAATATTTCTTGCTCAGGGCTGGCTGAGGAGTTCTTTTGCCCACTCATGTTAATATTTATTAATCCTTACATTCTGGGGAAATCCCAGAAGATCAGAAGAGTGCCACAGTTGTGCCAATATTCAAAAAGGGAGACCAGCACAACTCCAAATTTTACCAGCCATTTAGTCTGGCAGCAGTCCTGGGATTCACTAATGACCAATTACCAGCTCAAATGCTAATTACCAGTTATTTTATTTTATTTCTAATTCATTTTATATCAGTTTTAAATAACTATTCATTTCTAATTTAAACGTGATAACAACTAAAAATATAAATCAAGTACAAATTTACCCAAAATAAATTTAAGGATATAAAATTCTTTTTGCATTTTTGGAAAAAAAGCATGTTGGTTGATCCAGAGCAATGCAAGAACTGCTCTGGAGGAGGGTTGGGGGGAGCGGGAGGTTAGTAGGGATTCCCTGAGCAGTGGTCTATTGCTCGTTCCAAAAGAAAAAAGAAATGTTCTCTTTTTCTCTCTGTATAAAGTCAGGCTGTTCCCTTGTTGGCCGTGGTGCAGTCCTGGCTTATCATTGGCCATTGGATGGCTTATCCAGATAATACCACACAGAAGCCCCCCTGTTGGCCTCAGCAGGAGTTTCTAGTTCCTTCTGCCCCCACCCCTGAGTATAAACATGTTTGGAAATGGCCTCGGAGGCCATTGGCAGCCATCATAGTTGTAGTCCTTTTGACAGAGCAGCACATAGTGTACACTCCAGTTCCCCCTCCCTTCTGACTTCTGAATTCTCTCTACCTCTTGCACCTCTTTGCATCACCGCGAATCTGCATTTCAAATTCTCTTTCCATCTTATCTTACGTGCGCACCCGCACCACACCACTTCCTCCTGCCTTCTCTGTTGTATAGCTCTGAAGCAATTAGTAGCTTTGGGAAAAAAAAATCTACTGGTAGTGCTTATTTTTTGCTTTTATCTTTCCATCTAAAACCTAGACAGTTATAATTACTCCCTTTATAAAGGGGAGTGGGTTGAGCTACAGAGGGAAATTGACTTGCCTGGAGTCACCGAGCAAGCAAGTAGTAGAATGGGAAAATTACCCAAGAGATCCCCAAGTTTCTATACTCTTCTTTAACTGTTAAAAAACAACATGTTGCTGCCCCTGCTTTTTATTTATCCATGGGCTCCTTTATCCAATTAATTAGATGATACTAAAGCAGTAAGAGGAAGCAGGAATAATTGGTGCAGACTGAACTGTGCAACAGCAAGAGTCTATCTGCTTAGGTATCTGTATGCTTCCCTGCTCCTGGAGTTAGTCTGGTGCCTGGCATAAAATAGAGCAGCCTTCATGATGCTCTGATTTACAATCAGTTGCTCATTGCTTTGAGGGGCCACTCTGACAGCCAGGGATCACCACAGTATAGTAATGCCCAGCCACGTACCCTTTTCTCTGGACACACCCCTGCACCAGGGGAGGGGAGGCTGGGAACAGATGCCACAAAAGCCACTACCATCATTTTATGCTACTTGAGGCTTCTCCTCTCTAGGGAAGATACTCAGGGGGCTGGAATCAGCAATTTTGTGCCTCCAGTGGCACAAATCAGCTTGAATGGTGTAAGGGTCTGGGACTATGTTCCCTAATATGAGGTATAACCAATCACCTGTGAATATATCTCCTTTAAAGATGGGGCAATATTCAGTGTTATCATTCATCCATTCTCTTTGTTTTACTACAGCTGAAACTGAGCATTAGGGCCAGTTTTAAAGGAAATTATCTGAGTGAATGAACCTGCTGTAGAGAGATCCAGAAGTTCCCTTGCCATTATTTCATCTGTGTCTCTTTGAATGAAGGGGTGTACAGAATCCATCGAAGTAAATACTTTTCAGAATTCAATTTCCATTTGTAGCATGTAAAGTGACACTGTGGGGTTAATTTATGATCCAAATTCACATTTTATAGAAACAACCTTTTACCAAATCTGAGATTTATGGAGACCTTTCTACTAACTTTCATCTCAAAGGACATTGTTCTTTGAACAGTATTTGACTTTAACTCTGGTTGTGCCATTTCAAAGAGAATATAGTAGAAATGGAAAAGGGGCAGAGAAGGGCGACAAAGGTAATGATGGCTATGGAATAGCTTCCATACAATGAGAGACTAAAAAGATTAGGGCTGTACATCCTAGAACAGAGACCGCTAGGGAAAGGTGATGATAGGGACCTATATAATCATGAGCTGTGTGGGAAAACAGTGAATAGAGAAATGTTATTTACCCTTTCCCACAATACAAAACCAAAGGATCAATCAATGAAATTTACGGGCACCAGGTTTAATACATACAAGAAATACTTTTTCCACATGACGCACTATTAATCTCTGTAACTGATTGCCATGAGATGTTGTGATGGTAAAAATTATAAAAAATAAATAAGTAGGCCCATCAATACCTGTTAGCAAAGATGGTCAGGGATGCAACCTCATGCTCAGGGCAGCCCTAAACCTTTGATTGCCAAAAGCCAAGAGGGAAATCCAGAGGTGGATCATTGGTCTGATCCAGTCTGACTGTTCCTATGTTCTTTTCTAGAACCCAAAATTTCAGCATCTCACAACCTACAGTGTTATATGAGAACTAAAGACTGAAACTGAAGAGGAAGAGTCTGTATGGCCAATTTTCAGTGTGGCTTGGTGTACAGGGACCTGGATTTGGACTCTGCAGAACTTGCTCTAGTCCTGGCTCAGCCTCCGACTTTCTGTATGTTCTTCAGCAAGTCATTTCACCTCTGTTTCTTTTCCCCCTGTTTGTCTGTCCTGTCTATTTACCATGTAAATTCATCAAGGTAGAGGCTGTGCTGTACTGTGTGTTTTGCACAGTGCATAACACTGTTGGGTTTTGAATGTGGTCAGGTCTGTGATCCTTTTAATAATGTGAGAGTAAACATATTATGTAATGGGCACAAAATGAATCAGGGCTGGCTGACATTTGGGCTCCATTTAAGTCAATGTAAAAAAATACTATTAACTTTAATGGAACCAAAATTTCTTTCAGTCATAGTTGTGTTGTTAATAACGTGTAAAATTCATATATTATATATTTATTTTGGGAGATACTGTTCACATGGTTGTTCACAAATAACATAATAATAATAACCCCTGCCTTTTATATGATGCTTTTCATTGGTAGATCCTAACATGCTTTAGAAAAGGGGTTTGTATAATTATCCCCATTTAACAGTTGGGGAAACTAAGGCTATGTCTACACTTGTAATTTTAAGTCGACTTAGTGAGTCTACACTTAAAATTAAATTCGACTTTGGGGGGAACTTACAAAGTCGACCTAGAGCGTCCACACTGGATGCTTAGGTCGACTTCTAGGGCCTAGGGCAGGTCCACGGGGGCGGGGGGGCACCCCTTGCCCAGTGCCAGGGGGCTCAGTCTTTGCCCCATTGTACATAGGTACAATGGGGCAAAGGCGGACAGGGACCCTGGCAGGGCATAGGGGCAGAGTGGGCAGGGCATGCAAGGCTCCCCCTGTGCCCCCCCCCGGCAGGGAGGGCATTGGTGTAGTCCTGGGGTAGCCCTAAATCGACTTAGGGCTACTCCACTTCTACACTGGCTTAAGTCAACTCTAGGGAGTTGACTTAAGCCTTAAATCGAATCTAAAGGAGGTTTTATAAAGTCGACTTAATTTTCATTAAATCGACTTTATTTTCCTTAAGTTGACTTAAGCAAGCTGCTTAAGTTGACTTAAGGAAACTATAGTGTAGATGCAGGGTAAATTAAGTCGACTTAAGCATGCTTAAGTCGACTTAATTTACAAGTGTAGACGCAGCCTAAGGCACAGGGTGGTGATTTGACTCACTCAATATCATCCAGCAGGCCAGTATCAGAATCAGAGATAGAATCTTAGTCTCTGCCTCACCGATGCCACACAAATTTAAGAACAGTGAGGGCCAAATTTATCTCCAGTATAAGACTACTGACTTGAATTAAGTTACATCAAGGAATAATCTGATTTGTCCTTAGGCTTAAACAGTTGACTCATCAGTACACTGACATATATCAGACAATACTTACTGCTCAGCACCTACTGAGCTACCGCAATACAGTATTTAAGATTCCTCTTCAACTTGTCACAGCCGGATTAGCAAGGCCCATAAAAGAACAATTACATCTCCATAGATCATTTCAGGTTTGCACAGGCAAATGCTACTGCTGAAGGCACAAGCAACTTTTTCCTATTTTTATGAGTGTATTTTAGGATGAATACATGACAAGACAGATATGTATTGAGTGTTGCTATGTGCAGTCTGTGTTTGTCTCTGAAGTCTGAGAGCATGTGAGTCATCATAATGGCTTCAGGTTGTAAATAACATGGATGAAGAAATCATTAAAACACTAAACCAGTTACCCTGGAGCATCATATAGGAATAAATTAAATCACTTGATGAAATCTCATTTAATAACTGGGAATGATTATCATGGACATTTCACTGAATCAGGCTGACTTTTGTGGACTATCTCATAGAGAATGATTTGTCCTACATCCTAAAGAGCAGCTATTTATTTCATTTACAAGCATGCCCACAATGTGCAAAGCATTTTTTTAACATTCAAGGAGGAGTGGTCTGTGGTCCAAGCAGCGTAATATTTAAGGACAGACAAGGAGACAGAGGTTCAGGGAAGGGAGCAACAAGAGACAATTTGCACATGAGTGAACTCAGTTCACTGCAATTATCATGGCAGGTCTTTAAGAGGATAAATTAACTGTTGACCAGGATGTTTATTTCAGAAGTGGTTATGTGAGGTTTTGTGGCCTACATTGTGAAGGATCATACTAGTCCCTTCTCACTCTACAGTCTATGAAGATGAATTTCTAAAGAAAAAGTCATTTCAAACTGAAAAGAATAAATATTGAATTTAGAAATTTTCAAAACGAGTTCTTTCCATTTTGAATAGTTTTCCTAAAAGCTTTTTCAAAACAAGAAATTTATCAAAATTAACTATTAACAGGGTGGTTTGCTCCTTTAAGACCTGGGGGGCCTGGTGACACAAACCCTGTTCATTTGACCCAGCCAGGCTACCTAACAGGGCCTAAGATTCTTGTTTTGATGTTGTTTTCAGACTGAGAGACTCTGTTACCCTGAAAGGCATTGAATCTTTTACAGTGGGCTGGCCAGAAGGTTACAGATTGTTGTGGGGAAAGTGAGGTAGAAGTGCCACAATTGTGGGTCATGCCATGAGCCTCTGCTTTTAGTCTGGTAAAATAAATAAATGAACACAAATCAGACATCAAGAATGGTAACATTCAAAAACCCGAAATGGAGCCCTTCAACTTCCTTGGACATTCTGTAAAAGATATGTCAGTTACTGTACTTAAGGAAAAAATAGGTCTGAATAAGAACTTGGAAGGCTAACTCATTACCCAAGGTAATTTCCCCCTCTTTTAACATTCTCACCTTCTCATTTATTGTTCCACATTATTTCAGTCAAAACAACTTGTTCGGTTTGCTGAAAAAGACAGAACTGATCTTGTGACTCACACTTTCCTGCATATATATATATATATATATACACTTAACATACTACAGTTTCTATTCATGCATTTGATGAATTGGGAGTAAACCCATGAAAGCTCATGCAATAAATACATATGTTTTTCTTTAAAAGTGCCACAGAACTCCTTGTTTGTTTTGGTAACACCAAGCTTTTCTGGTGAAGGTTTGGTTTCAAGGAATCAGATTTTCAATTATAAATGTTTTCGTTGAAAGAATTCTGACCAGCTCTAATCCCTATCTCCTCCACCCCTGGAAAAGGCAGAATAGATTTTAGGTTATAAGTTCTTGTATTTTATCTGGAGACAGCCCCAGCCTGGGGGGAGCCCACAGCCATTAAAGAAAGAGCAGAGCCAGCTCTAATACTTCCCAATCTGCAGCCTTCAATGCAAAGGGGCCTATAAACTGAGGAAGAGAAAGTTGAATGGGTACAGCATGATGCACTCTGGCAATCTCTAGTTGGTGGATGGCCTCTCAGGACCATAGAAAGCTGGTGGAAGTGGGAGCAGCCTCCAGACTTCATTATCCCTCAGTGGAGATGGGGTAGCATATCAGGTTTTTGTGGTGGGCTTCCTGCTGATTCCTCCATATGTAGCATAAACTGGACACAACAGAGTATCTGCCCCATTTTCTCATACCGTCTTGCAAGAAAATCATGGTATCAGTTTTCAGCAACTAAAGATTATGTTAAATTGGGATGAACTTCTGGGCTGCTATAAATGCCAAGGACAATGCCAAAAGATTTCTTTTCTTTTTTTTTTTTAAGAGGAATAAAACTTCAAGCCTCATTTAAATAAAACTTTATGCATTCGCTGTTCTGCCTTTGGCATTATTAGCACTGCGAGTTAAATAGCACTGAGGCAGGGTCATTGTCTTTGTCCTCATCTGAATAAAAACCCTTCTGTGCAGAGTCAGATTGAATTGAATGTCAGCCTGAGTGAGGACACCGAGGAATTCAATCAACCAAAAAATTAACACAGCTTTCTCTTCTTACATTTACAGGGAAGCCTGAAATTCCCCATGTTATTGCTATTTATCCTACTATTAAAGGCATTTAGTTTCCAGATGCAGCCTATTCTGTAGGACCTCTGACAGTACAGAATGTCGTAGCTATAGAGTGAGGCCCTTTATAGTCCCTTCCCAAGAGCACTTACTAGATGACAATCTGGGCTTCCTCTCATGGGCGGATTTTATTGTAGGTGGCGCGGGGAGGGGCGGCTATGCCTCCCCAAAATCTTTCCCATACCCTCACTCAAAAAAATCTTCTCCTGCCTCCTGGGAAAGCATTAGCATCCTCCAAAAGCATCTTTCCTTGCTCTCTCTGGCTATGTCTACAGTGGTGGAGGGTGTCGACTGGCTGACACTGGGGCAGCCGGGAAGGTGATCAGATAGAGTTGAGGCATCGGAAGTAGTTCTGAATGACATTTACATATAAAATTGTCATTATTCTAAAAGTTACAGGAATGCTTTAGAAAAAGGTTCTGAGTCCTACTATCTGCTCATATTAAGGTCTAGTATTTTTTTTTCCTGAGGTCTAGTCAGCCTTCTTGGCTATGTCTACACTGGTAAATTAGTTCAAATTAAGGAAGCTTAATTCGAACTAACTTAAGCTATGGACACACTAGGCTTTCATTAGTTCGAATTAAGGGCTTCCTTAATTCAAACTAATAAATTTGATTATACCTTTCAAACTAACCCTTAATTTGAAATAGTTAGTTCAAATTAAGTCAATGTGGCCATGTTAGTTTGAACTAACTGCTTAGTTCAACCTAACCTACACATTGAGCTTAATGCAACTGGCTAATATGAGCTAAGCAAGTGCCCTGCATGGCCATGGCTAGTTCGAACTAGCATTCTAGTGGAAAAAACAATGAGAGTCCTGTGGCATTTTATAGACTAACAGATTTTCTTCGGCATAAGATTTCGTGGATTATAACCCACTTCGTCAGAGGCATTCTAGTGGGGCCATGTTAGTTCTAATTAAGTTAATTCGAACTAACTAAAATTAGTTCAAATTAGTTAGTTCGAATTAACTAATTTGAACTAATTTTGGTAAGCGTAGACATAGCCCTTGTGTATAATAATCTGGAGTCCCTTATACTTTACTCAGTAACCATTCACATTCAGTTGCAATACCAGTAAAATTTGTAAACAACTACTTCTCATGTTTAATTCATGGTGAGGTTATTCTCAGGTGGTCTGAATGTACCCATTAACTACAGTCTTTTTAAACAACCTGTAGATATACAAACTTATAGATTCTTCCCCCATTGTCCCAGAAGGCAGCTTGTATTGTATTTCCATAGTATTTTTTTTTTTTTAAATAGTGACAGACAGACAAGAACCTAAGAAGTGCTGCTTAACACATACATTTCCCATTGACTTTGGAATCAGGCCAGTTGCAAATATACAATTAAAATGTATGTTTTTAAAAACAAAGCTGTCTTTATTTTTCTGTTTAATTATATATATTTATTGCAATTATTTTTGTTCCATTTCATTTAAGAGTTGAAATAGCTGATTTTCTTATCATAGTTTTTTTAAAGATTTTAGTTCATTAAAATGAATTAAAAATTTGGGGAGTCTGAGTGGCACTTCAGGTTACTCAACTAAACTTTACTTCAAAAAGTAATTTTTTATATTGTCTTTGACTTGGATCATACACAGCTCCCGCTGCTATTCAAACTCTGTAGCTTAGTTGTGATTAGCTTAATAAGTTACATGGTGTTGTTTCTAGTCCCTGATTGATGGAATGTATAAAACATTTTCTGCACAAACATTAACACTATGTGACTTTAAATTCCGGTTGTATGAAACTCCTTGTGGATAGGCAAGTTTGTGTGGAAACAGAAAGGCATATTTCCATTTACAGAATATCAGTCAGGTGCTTCACATGTTCATAGAAAGCAAAAGGATCTACAGAATATCCAAAGTTGCAATGCTGAGGGGTTGTTTTGTTTTTTGTTTTAAATAATGATTTTAAAAATAAAACTCTCGAGATCAGACAACAGAGTCCTGTGGCACTTTTAAAGACTAACAGATTTATTTATTGCATGAGCTTTCATGGGAGAAAATCCCACTTCATCAGACGCTTTGAAGATGGGAAAGTTACAGAATGGGAGGAAATTAAATGCAGGGGAGTGTATGACATTGGATCAGGTCAGGCTGTAACAGCAAATCAAAATAGGTGTTAGGATTCAAACACTGGGGAACAGCACATAGAGGAGGGTGAGGTCAAATCACTTGTTGTAATGTACTTCAGCAGAGGAATCTGTGCTGTCTCGGGGACTTTCTTTTTGCCCCACCACCCCCACACATAAGATACAATTCTGCAGTGACCTGGAGAACTACTTTCGTCGTCTCAGACTCAAGGAGTATTTCACCACCACCAATGTAGAACTCAATGACCTTCAGATACCTTCCTCCCAACATTGCAAGAAAAAGTATTCAACGTGGACTCCTCCTGACGGTCGGAACAACAGACTAGACTTCTATATAGATTGTTTCCGCCACCGGGCAAAGGCTGAAATTGTGGACAAACAACATCACTTACACCATAACCTCAGCCATGCAGAGCGTAATGCCCTCCAGAGCCTCAGAAACAACTCTGACATTATTATTAAAGAGGCTGACAAGGGAGGTGCCATCGTCATCATGAATAAATCGGATTACGATCAGGAGGCTTATAAACAGCTGTCCAATAGAACGTTCTACAAACCACTCCTCTCTGACCCCACTGAGGAATACCAAAAGGAATTACAACACCTACTCAAGAAACTCCCCAAAGCAGCACAAGAAAAAATCAAGACAGACACACCGCCAGAACCCCGTCCAGGGATATTCTATCTACTACCAAAAATACATAAAAGAGGAAATCCCGGACGCCCCATCATCTCAGGCATTGGCATGCTTACAGCAGGATCATCTGGCTATGTGGACTCTCTCCTAAGCTCCTATGCTATCAACACACCTAGCTATCTGAGAGACAATACAGATTTCTTGAGAAAAATCCAATCCATTGACGGTCTTCCAGAAAATACCATCCTGTCCACTATGGACGTAGAGGCTCTTTACACTAACATCCCACACAAGGATGGATTACAAGCTATTAGAAGAACTATCCAAGATGATAACAGAGTCCTGTGGCACTTTTAAAGACTAACAGATTTATTTATCACATGAGCTTTCGTGGGAGAAAATCCGACGAAGTGGGATTTTCTCCCATGAAAGTTCATGCGATAAATAAATCTGTTAGTCTTTAAAAGTGCCACAGGACTCTGTTGTCTTTCTACAATAGACTAACACGGCTACCCCTTTGGAATTTATCCAAGATGATGACACAGCTAAACTTGTGGCTGACCTCTGTGACTTTGTACTCACCCACAACCATTTCAGATTTGAAGATAATTTATACCTTCAAGTCAGTGGCCCTGCTATGGGTACCCTCATGGCCCCACAATATGCCAACATCTGTATGGCCGATTTAGAACAAAGTTTCCTCACGTCTCATCCCAAAGCACCTCTACTTTACCTACGCTATATTGATCTTCATCATCATCTTCATCATCTGGACCCATGGTAAAGATGCCCTTGAAGATTTCCATAGAGATTTCAACAATTTCCACAACACAATCAAACTTAACCTGGAACACTCCACACAAGAGATCCACTTTCTGGACACTACAGTGCAAATTAGCGATGGGCACATAAAGACCTCCCTATACTGCAAACCTACTGATCGGTATAGTTACCTACATCCCTCGAGCTTTCATCCTCGACACACCACACGATCCATTGTGTACAGTCAAGCTCTAAGATATAACCGCATTTGCTCTGACCCTTTAGACAGAGACATACACCTTCAGGAGCTCTACCAGGCATTCTTAAAACTACAGTACCCAGCCGCAGAAGTGAAGAAACAAATTGACAGAGCCAGACGGGTACCCAGAAGTCAACTACTGCAGGAGAAGCCCATGACAAACAACAACAGAACGCCACTGGTCACCACCTACAACCCCCAAGCCAGACCTCTTCAAGACAACATCAAAGATCTACAGCCTATTTTACAAGATGATCCCTCACTCTCTCAAGCCTTAGGAGACAGACCTCTCCTTGCTTTCAGACAGCCCCTTAACTTTAAAAGGATACTTACCAGCAACTACAGATCATACAACAGAAACACTAAAGCAGGAACATATCCCTGCAATAGACCACGCTGCCAACTTTGCCCTCATATCTACACTGATGACACCATCACAGGGCGTAATCAAGCCACCTACTCCATCAAGGGCTCGTTCACCTGCTCATCCACCAATGTGATTTATGCCATCATGTGCCGGAAATGCCCCTCTTCCTTACATATTGGACAAACAGGACAGTCTCTGCGCCAAAGAATCAATGGACACAAATCTGACATCAGAAATTGCAACACTACAAAACCAAAAGGGGAACACTTCAATCTCCCTGCTCACTCCCTTGATAACTTGTTAATAGCTGTGTTGAAACAGATGAATAACAAATCACAGCTTTAAAGAGAAACTGCAGAACTTGAACTTATATGCAAATTTGACTCAGTTGTTTTAGGGTTAAACAGGGACTGTGGATTTTTCTCTCATTACAACAAATGATTTGACCTCACCCTCCTCTATGTGCTGTTCCCCAGTGTTTGAATCCTAACACCTATTTTGATTTGCTGTTACAGCCTGACCTGATCCTATGTCATACACTCCCCTGCATTTAATTTCCTCCCATTCTGTAACTTTCCCATCTTCAAAGCGTCTGACGAAGTGGGATTTTCTCCCATGAAAGCTCATGCAATAAATAAATCTGTTAGTCTTTAAAAGTGCCACAGGACTCTATTGTCTTTCTACAATAGACTAACATGGCTACCCCTTTGGAATTTGACTACCTCGAGATCAGTTAGAAATTGACCCACACCCTCAGGCTTCAGGGCATAAATCAATTTCTAACTCATATACATTAGGAATAAGTTTTCATGAGGGACAAACTATTTTATAATTCCCTGCTGAGAAGTTTTCTCATGTTTTTATTAAGTCTCACAGTATCCCTGAAAAAGTAGGTGGATAATTCCATTTTAGAAATGTTACAGGGAGGCAAGGTACTAAGTGACTTCGAATTCACACCTGGAGGAACAGATGAGAAAAGAGCAGGAATACTGGAGGCATGTACTTGAATGTGTTTTTTCTGTTGTTTGCACATTGGCAGAATGTGGATTAGATTTTAGGGGAAGCAATGAAAAGTTTGGCTCGCCACATAACAAGAACATTCTTGGCTTGATAAAACTCATTGCTAAGTTTGATCCATTTTTTGGCAACCATATAAAACATTATGGAAACAGTGGATCTGGGAAGCCTTCATACTTGTCTAAAACAATATGTGATGAACTCATCCAGCTTATGGCTAAAGAGTAAAAGTATCTGGTTTTGATGATTTGAGAAAAGCAGGATACTTCAGTTTATCCGTTGACTCAATACCAGATCTCTCATATGTTGATCAACTAACCGTTATTGTAAGATATGTGGCACCTGATGATGGTTTTCCCATTGAACACTTTCTAACTTTCCTTGAATTAGAAAATCATACTGGTGAAAGCATGGCCAACATAGTGCGAGATTATCTGAGCAATGACTGCAATGACTTTAGTAAGTGCAGAGGACAGTCATAAGACAAGGCAGTTAATATGGCAGGTAGATATAATGGCATGCAGCAAAAACTTCTAGAAAAAAAATATGTTATATATATTCCATGTGCTGGACATTCACTGAATCTCAGTGATCGTGCTGCAGTTGATTGCTGCTTAGATGCAGTCAATTTTTTTTTTTTGCTGTTGTGCAACAAATATACACTTTCTTCTCAGCCTGTACAAAATGCTGGGCATTACTCAAATCATTCTTGGATCCTAACTCCACAGTACCAAAAGATCTCTTTCTGACACTAGGTGGAAAGCACATTCAAAGGCTACTTCAGCAATAGCTCAGGGTTATAAATTCAATTATTGATGCTCTTACTTATGTCCATACTAATGATACTGAAAAGGGTAATACAAGAACAGAAGCTGGCATTCTTCTGGAGAAAATTGAGGAATTAGAGTTCATGTTCATGTTAGAACTTTTTAATCATTTGTTAGATCAGTTCCACAAAACCATCAAGGCCCTACAGGATCCACAGATTGCCCTTAGCACATGTGAAAGATTTACACATTGTTCTTTTACTTTAAAAAAAAAAGTTTCAATGAAATTGAACTCAAAGCAAAAGGAAAGCTGCCTGATATGGACTACAAGTGTGTGAATAAAAGAGGGAGTGAGAAAAAACAAGTCAATGGTTGTGATGCATCTAATGCTGATGAAAGGCTTTCTCCAAGAGACAAATTTTGAGTGAAAAGCTTTATTCCTATGATGGATGCCTTTGAAATCAACTTGAAGAAAAGAGTAATCATGTACGATAATGTTGCAAAAAGATTACATTTCTGGTTAACATGGAAGCCTTGGAAGAACAGTTGTGTAAAGGTGTAAAGCTTCTGATGAAAGACTATCTTGACGATGTTGATGTTAACCTCATTGGAGAAATAAAGCACTTCCATGCTTATATCAAGCAAAATTATTCAGATAAAGGACATTTATGTCACCAGGACCTGTATCAAGTCATCTTCTAAAAATAAGATTCAGTTAGCTTTCCCTAATGTAGAAACAATATTGGAGTTATTTTTGAGTCTAATAGTAACAAACTGATGAGGGGAAAGGTCATTTTCGTGGCTGAACGGGATTAAGAAAAAATCTGCAGACATCAATGCAGCAAGGAAAGCTGTCTGCACTAAGCATTTTATGTTTAGAAAATGATAAACTTTGTAGCTTATCATTTGAAGAGATCATCCATGACTTTGCTCTTTGGAAATCACGAAAGAAAATATTTTAAATTTTATGTGATGTGTAAATGGAAGAGACGGTCAGTTTCCATTGCTGCTTCCATTTACTAAATACTGATCTTTGTAATGCTCTTGTGTTGCTTTACGTTAAATCTTCAATTTCATATATGCTAACTTTGTATTAATAATTTTTCATTGCAAGTTGCATTCCTACTTCCATTTACTAAGTGCTGATCTCTGAAATTGCTTTTGTATTGTTATACAATAAACGTCTTTAGTTTCATATATGCTAATTAAGAAATCATGAGATATATAATAATGTAAATAAGGTGTTTTACAAGTAGCAAGTTTTATTTAGATTTAGATGTTCATTGCATCTTTACTTATGTATATATGCAAATATAAAGATTTATCATTTAGTTTTTCATTGCCTTTTCTGTTAGAATGTAATACACTTCTTTCTCTTTATTTTATTTCATTTTATATTATTATTTATTTTATGGTATGAGGCTTCTAAATCTTGATGTAGCTTAGGGCCACTGCATGTCTTAATCGGGACCCTTTGTCATTCCTTCTTCACCTTCTCCGCATGATGATGCTTGTGCAAATGCTGGCCGACACAGAGAGCTATCACTTTTGGATTTGGAAGCTGAAATATGCTTTGATGTCCTTACATGTTTTGTACAGTCTCCAAGTCCTTTGTGCCTTGCAGCAAAATCACAACAGTGCACAGTGCAGAATGCAAATGCACATCCTTTTCTTCTTCACGGTTTCATAACATATTTTCTTGGAGTACAACTGTGTTTCTGGCAATTTCCAAACGTATGTCTCTCGTCTCTTTTAGTTTGGTTTTTCGCTTGACTTCTTCCAGGATCCTTTCTACCAACTGTGTCAGTAATGTTTTAACAAGAGGATCTTCCAAAATATGGTGCTATTTCTCTTTTTCTCTTTCTGAACTGTAAGAAACTTGTCATATTAGCAAAAAAGTTAGAGTTTAAAAAGACCTCTTTGGCAGGGATTTGAAAACTCTGCTGCTTTTGGTAGTGAGACAAATAAATTTGTTAGTCTTTAAAGTGCCGGAAGACTACTCTTTTGTTTTACTAAACAGGGAGCATATATATCACAACAGTTACATTTGGTTTGCATTTCCAAGTTTATCGAACCTGAAAATTTATAGTGAAACACCCAGTGAAAGTTACCTCCGTTACAGAATTCATAATTCTGCATGTCTTATATGGATTGGTTATAACACACATTGCAAAACATTTTTACAAGCACTGTATTATCATACTCCAGCCACCTCTGCCAGCATAGCAAAATATTCCCAACAGTATAGGTTTTGTTCTTTAAAGGACTTAAATTATGATACTTCCCCCTCCAAGTCCTTTCCTAATTTAGTCTAATGTCTGTTATCTATCACAACCCATGCTATCATGGGGATCAGGAACACACTGCAATACAAACATGATAAATTTTTGTGAACAGGTCCAGAACGTTAAAATGTATGATGCATCATTTTTTAAGTAGGTACCTTTCAAGGTCTCTATTAAAGTAACATTAGTGGCTATGTCTATACTAGAAAACTTAAATTGACTTAATAAGGTCGACTTAAAGTCAACCTTATTAAGTCAACTTAACTTTTCTAGTGTAGACATAGCCCCTTGTCAACCTTATAAAGTCAACTTAATGCTTTAAGTTGACTTAATAAGGTCGACTTAGGCACTAATTCCTGTCCACACTAGCTTTAAGTCCACTTAAGGAGTTGACTTAAGGCTTAAACAGACCTAAAAGGAAGTGTTATTAAGTTGATTTAAGGAAATGCTTAAGTCGACTTAATAAAAGCCCAGGGTGGACGTGGCTTTGTTTAGGTCGACTTAAGCCTTCTTAAGTCGACCTAAGTTGCCAGTGTAGATGCACCCTGAGTGTCTCACACATGTAGATGAATTTATACTTTCAAAATTCATGTCAATTGGAGAAGTATCATCTCCATGTTGCAGGTGGGAAACTGAGGCACAAACGATTGTGTCCAGATTTACATAGGATGCTAGTAGTTGAGGCAGGAATTGAACCATCAACTGAAGCGCAGGTGAGTGACTGATGCAATCCCCATACAATTTTGCTTCCACAGACATAGCTGCTGTATAACTTTGGTGTCACTGAGAAAAAAAATGTACTTCACCTTTCTTTCCCACTGTGAATGGTGACTGAGCATATTTCATCTGCCAAGCACTTTACAAAAAAACAGATTGATTTTGTAATGAAACATACAAGTAACTCCCAGAAAAGTCCATCCGACTGTGGGTTATGACCTCCTATGAAAAAAGCACTCACTTCACTTGTCCTCTTCCAGATACCAACGTGAACCAGATCATCAGATCATTGGCTATGTCTACACTTGCTAAAATTAATTCGAATTAGTTAGTTCAAACTAACTAATTCGAACTAATTTTAGTTAGTTCGAATTAGCTTAATTTGAACTAGCATGGCCACACTGGAATGTTAGTTTGAACTAAGCAAGCACTTGCTTAGTTCGAATTAGCGATCCCCATTCATTTCAAAGGTTGGTTAATTCGAACTAAGAAATTAGTTCGAATTAACATGGCCACATTGGTTAATTTGAACTAGTTAGTTCGAATTTACCCGTTAGTTCAAATACCCTATTAGAACTTATTAGTTCGAATTAAGGAAGCCCTTAATTCAAACTAACTAAAGCCTAGTGTAGCCATGACTTTACTTAGTTCAAATTAAGCCTCCTTAATTCAAACTAACTTGCCAGTGTAGACATAGCCATTGATTTGAGGGAGAAGATTACAATATAAAGACAGAACAGAAGCTGGAGTATTTTGGGGGACACATTCATAGTTAGATTGTTCTCAACTTAGCACCATGCATTTTTCGTCTTTCCTTGTATACATAATAATACCTGGCTCAAAAACCCATTTCAAAGTGCTTTACGATGCAGGTCCATATGATTATCTCTATTTTGCACATAAAGAAACTGAGGCACAGAATAGCAACATGACTTGCCCCAAATCTGGGACTAGAACCCCAGTCATATGGCATAAACTGATAGCATTGTCACTAGATAAGAGTGCTGAGTGCTTTCCGTTAGAACACATTGTCTTCAGTTGCTTTTAAGTTTGCTGAAAGAGGAAAGGGAAGTAAGGAAAATTAGCATGATAATGATGTAATCAAAGGCTGTATTACAGTACAGACAACCAAAAAGGTCAAATTAAGATTGCACAGGCACACTTAAATCTGATATCTCCTAATTTTGGGGTGCTTGATTTTACAGTCTTGACACTATTAATTTAGTTTTTGGTCTGTACTATATGTCCATTCCATGGAAAGTCTTTTGCTCACACAGTGAGAAGCAAAAGGCTGTCCAGTGTCGCCATTTACTTGATCAGTTACTATAAATACTTAAATATTTTAATAAAGAGAGTAAAAAAGAAAGCCCTCCAGTCATCAGTATGCTTAGAGTTGAAAATACCTTATGCAGAAATGATTTGAGTGCATTTTCACTCGTTTTGTGTGTAATGAATATTTCAGTTGTTTTATGCATATAGTATTACACTGGCAAATGCCTGTTTAATGACCTGCAGCTAATGAAAATCGAAGCAATGAAGATGTCATCTCTGATTCTTTTAAGCTTACATCACCCGCAGTTTTTTAAATCCTCCACAGCTTCTCTGGAGGGCTTCTTTTTCTGGAGCCCATGTTAGTGCCGCTGTTAAGACACTGTGGTGTGGAAGGGCTTCGTGCCCCCTGTGGTGTGTTGCACCTTTGTTTCATAAAGTGGAATGGACATTATGAGTCTGGTCCTTGCACCTTGCGCAGTCAATTACACTTGAGTGTAAAATATTACACTGTCTAAATGGTAGCATTTCACACCCCTTTTGCATTCCAGTTGAGTAGAGGTATGTGATAACACAAAATGCAACAGAGAAGACTCAATCTCAGGGACTCAGAAATGCTTATAAAAGTGAACATGAGAGGATTTTGAAGGTACTAATTAAAGTACCTATATGATCCATTACTATATTGTCTGAGCACTTCACAATCTTTAGTATAATTATTCCCTCAACACCTTTGTAAGGTAAGGAAGTGCTCTTATCCCCATTTTACAAATGGGGAACTGAGAGTCCTCAAACAGATTTCATACTTGTGTAGGAGCTTGCTTAGGTGTGAAATTTTTCAGCCTTACAATATACCATACAATTCTTCATGTTGATGCAAAGATGCCAGTATGAAGATGCCTTACATGAGTATAGCTTATTCTTCTGTTAACTTGAGTTTCATGCCACAACTTACTAGAAGAAAAAGTATCCAAGTTGTAACAGATGAGACCTGACAGAGAAAAGTCTACAAAGACAGAAAAAACATTAAAGCCTAACAATCTAGACCAGTGGTTCCCAACTTTTTTGGCTCAAGGGTTGCAGGTACCATTTTTACAACCCTCAAGGGCCACCAGACTCCACCAGCAGGCTGCTCTCCACTGCAGCCAGAGGGAAGAAATTCAACAAAGAGGCTACTTCCTTGGTGATCTCCCATCTCCCTGGCTGCAGCATGGAAACCGCATGTGTCCTGTAGCTCTGTGTGCTCATCCCAGGTCCCTAGGCAGTGGCTCCCTTCAGCAGCCAGGGGGGATGGAAAATTAGTGTGCCCCTCTTCAGCAGGGATCCCAGCACCTATGGACCCATGCAGAGCACTTTGCCGTTTTCCCTGTTACAGCCATGGGGACGGGCGTGTTGGTCTCCCATCCCCTTAGCTGCAGCAATGAGCCTGCACTGTCGTTTAACCCCACACAACACACTCTGCTTGGGTCCTTAGGCAACGACTCCCTCCTGCAGCCAGCAGAAGGGGACTGATGGACCATTTTGAAGGTCCCTGCGAGCCACATTTAGGCACCCAGCCACAGGTTGGGAACCACTGATTTAGACCATCCCTGACAGGTGTATGTCTATCCGGTTCCTAAAAAACACCAGTGAAAGAGATTCCACAACCTCCCTAAGTAATTAGTTCTAATGCTAACTATCCTTACCGTTAGGAATTTTTTTCCTAATGTCCATTACTTCTTGTCCTGTCCCAGTGGTTAAGGAGTACTATGTATCACTCTCCTCTTTATAGCAACCTTTTATGCACTTGAAGACTGTTAGCATGTCACCACTCAGTCTTCTCTTCTCCAGACTAAACAAACCCAATTTTTTGCTTGTAGGTCAAGCTGTGTCCCTGCCCCCTGCTTCTGCTGCATCACCTCATCTCCCCTGCCTCCCCACCAACCTGACCTCTTCAACATCTTTCACTTCCTCTTGCCCCTCACATCACTGTTCCCCCCACTGGCTCAATCTCCTTCTAACTCCCTTGCAGCTCTGACTCCCAGAGGTTGAGATCTCTGTCTTGCAAATGAAGGCAACCAGCAGCAGCTTCCCTGCATGGGGCTGAGGAGGAATCACCATGGGTGCATCTACACTGGCAACTTAGGTTGACTGAAGGATGCTTCAGTCGACCTACACAAAGCCATGTCCACACTGAGCTTTTATTAAGTCAGGTTAAGCGCTTCCTTAAGCTAACTTAATAACAGCATAAGTCAATTTAATAACACCACCTCTGAAGGTCGACTTAAAGCCAGTGTGGATGGGGAATAGTGCTAAGTCGACCTTATTCAGTTGACTTAAAACCAGTGTGGACGGGGAATAGTGCTAAGTCGACCTTATTCAGTTGACTTAAAACCAGTGTGGACGGGGAATAGTGCTAAGTCGACCTTATTCAGTCAACTTAAAGCCAGTGTGGATGGCTAGATCTACTGTTAAGTCGACTTAACAAGGCTGACTTAAGTCGATTTAAAGTGTAGCCACTCTGAAAGTCGACCTTGTTAAGTCTTGTTAAGACTTAACAGAGTCGACTTAACTTTACAAGTGTAGACATAGCCCACGAGCTCAGCAGGGAGCAGCCTGCAGGCAAACCCCCCCCCAGCAGCTAGAGGGTGTGACTGGGAGGCTATGCTGCTTGGAGCAGGGGGTTGGAATAGCTCTGCTACTTTCTGCTACTGGAATAGCTCTGCTACTTACAAGCAGAGCTTGCCTAGAAGGAGGGGCCAGCCAGTTAGGGCTGGATTTTTGTGGGACCCCCTTAGCCTGGGCCTCTGGGCTGCAGCCCCTGAAGACCCTGCTTTAATACAGCCCTGGAGAGGGGAGACATGGCTTGTTGACAACACTCCTGCGAAAACATAGCAGAATGATGTTTGCTTTTTTTGAAACAATATTATACTGTTGTCTCATTTAGTCTCAAAGGGATAGATGTGTTATTCTCGTTCAGCAAAACAAACAAAGTGGGATTTTCTCCTACAAAAGCTCATGTGATAAATTTGTTTGTCTTTAAAATTGCCACTAGACTCCTTGGTCATGTTTAGTTTGTGAGCCATTATAAACCCCAGATCCTTTGCTGCAGTATTCCTTTCTAGGCAGTCATTTTCCATTTCTTCAGCTGACTCTTAAATGGAGTACTTTGCATTTTTCCTTACTAAATTTCTTCCTGTTTGTTTCAGACCATTTCTCCAAGTTGAATCGTTTGAATTCTAAACCCACCTTCCAAGCCACTTGCAACCCTTCCAAGCTTGATAACATCCTAACACTTAATAAATGTTTTATCTTTGCCATTATCAAAATAATTTATGAAGATGTTGAAGAGAACTGACCAAGGACAGATGCCTGAGAGCCGACATTCAATAAACCTTTCCTTCTTGACTATGAACCACTGATAACTGCTCCCTGAGTCTGTTTTTTTTTAACCAGTTGGTACCTATTATTTAATAGGTTCATCTAGGTTTTGTGGGGTTGTTTGTCTAGTTTGTTTACGAGAAGGTCATGTGAGAAAGTAGCAAAAACCTTCTAAAGTTGAGATATCTCACACAACTGTCAAGGAGCAAATTTGATTTGTAAATACGTTCAAAGTACTTCTGCAGTGATACATATCCTTGTGGTGTGCATGGATGCTGCTGGAATCCTTCTCATTAGGACCTGTGTTACATCTCTCCCACTCCCATTTTTCAGAGATGCCAATTTATGGTCACCATACTAAAAAGTGCTGGGATCCCAGGAATAGTCAAATATATTATTATTATTATTAATAATAATAATAAATTAATAAGGGTCTAACAGAAAGCTTCATGCAGGTCTGACAGCTAGAGTGAGAAGTACAATCAGCAGGGGAACTTTGGGCTTGTCTACTCTGAAAATTCTGTGTCGATCCCCACAGCGGGATCAATTGAGTCGCCAGTGGCTTCAATAGACTGTTTTTTCTCCTTTTCTGTATATGGACAAGGACTGAGCAGGAAGTGGATGGAGTATTGGCTCATCACTCAATACATTGCCCAGAGAATCTAGGCCAGACAAAGAGGTGTCACAGTTATTTTTCCTCTGGTGAAATGGGGAAGCAAAGATTGAACTGTGAATCACACAATCCAGTCCTTGCCCTGCTGCGAAAAACATAAATAGTTCTTGAAAAAATTGTATACTATCAGTGATGAGCACAATGGGAAATAATAACCAGTAGTTTATTTTATTGAAATATGTCTAGTCAAGATGTTTATAGATATGATTTTCATTCTGCTGGACTTTTTAATTTAGTTTGTGTTTTCGATACATGTATTTGAAATGTCACCGCAATATACAAAAATTTGCATGAAGGCTTGCAGAGAAGTAGCAATGCAATAAAGGCAGGGGTATGTTGGTGTTGCAGGTTGGTCTGATGGGTTAGTTTTGGTCTTTTAATGTAGAGCTGATCTTTTTTATGTCTTTACCCCAAGTGCCCTTGAAGAAGGTTACCCTTAACATAGGACATTTAAGACTTAAGGCTCTCCAGGTTTATGTGTTTGTGCTTGACTTTGATTTCAATTAAAGCTTTGCAGAAAAAATCTGAAATCAGAGATAAGGGCTTCAGAAGGATCTTTTGTGAGATTGTTTGTGGAATGGATGTTGGCTTTATGGGGAAGATTTTCAATGGCACACTGGGCAGTTAGATGTAAGAGCCCATCAATTGTAAGGATTGTCTAATGCTTAGCATGCAAACCTGGGCCATGGCAAGCTGCTTTCAATTCCCTGTTGTGCCATAGATTTCCTTTTGACCTTGGATAAGTTGCTACCTGACAGTGGTATGAGGAGGACAAATACATTAAAGTTTGTGAGGTAATATGGTAATGGGGCCTAGAGATAAGAACTGCAATAGAATTTATGCCTTTGAAAAATCTCTCCCTGTCTCCTGGGCTGAAAGTGTCTTCAACACCCTCTAGGAATATATAAATATCACAAATAGACGACGATGTGTATTCAGAAAAATTAACTCTGCTTATGTCGAGTACCTTACAAATGCTCAAGGCTTTCACCAGAAAAAGTAAAACAAAAAGGTGTGCAAGTAGCAACCACTTCACCTTTTGAATGATAAAAAGATGCTGCTGTATCCTACACAAACAAATGAAGGAGAAAATACATAGAGATGGCAGAAATGGGAACATCTGTTTTTACTTGCCAATTAACAACTTGTTTCAATTTGTGTTTCCTGATCCTATTGAATTGAATTAAATGAGCAATGTACTGAGAAAGATCTTGGTGCCAAAGTAAGTGATCTTGCAGAATCAACAAGTCGTTCTTTTCTTTTTGGGTTGATATTGATCCAGTGTCCCAATATGATGTTGGAGGGCATTTAACTGCTGTAGTTGTATCTAAAACAAGGATTCAGATCACTAAAGGTGATTTAAAGATTCCTTGGTACTCTTCACCAGGAAGAAAATTGCTAACCCCAATGTTCTGTCTGCATTCCAACATTCAGACTCCTCAATTTTTTTAATTTCAATTCTCTCTTTCTGTTATTCTAGACTGCCTGTCACCTTGGGGTCTAGGTGTCAATAGGGTACTATATTATTCCTTATCAAAGAATTTAGGACAGGAAACATCATTGCTCAGGGCTGTTAAACAGCCATCACATTTTATCCAACATGGGATTGCATCTCAGTGGTGGATGACACAATATCTGCTTATAGGGGTCTATCCTGCAAACCCTCATGGCCAGATTCCCCATTATCCTGCACCCTGTAGAGCAGCGGTTCTCAACCTGTGGGTCGCGACCCCTTTGGGGGTCGAACGACCCTTTCACAGGGGTTGCCTAAGACCATCGGAAAACACATATTATGAAGTAGCAACAAAAATAATTTTATGGTTGGGGGTCACCACAACATGAGGAACTGTATTAAAGGGTCACGGCATTAGGAAGGTTGAGAACCACTGCTGTAGAGTCATTTAGAACTGTGCCAGGCGATATAAATTAGAAGTGTGTTTCACACCCGTGTTGCACTAGTGCAAATGGATACATAAAAGTTGCAAAGTGATGGAGAATCAGGTCATTGGTTTCAGCATTTTTTAATAATTTGCTTTTCTGTTTTTTCTTTTTCCTTCCTTTTGACCTCAGCATCAACACTGCAAGAATAGACGAACTCTTCCCTTTGGAATTCAATGGGAATACTCATTTGTGTAAGTGTGAAAGATGTGCCCAGTGGGCCCCCTTTCTTCCAGAACTAGGTCCTGTAGGGTTGGTCCTGTTGTGGCTTAGCCCTTCTGCTGTGTTGCACATTCTAGCCCACCCTTTGGGGGTATGCAGAAAGAAAAGTTCAATAAAGAAGTAGTCTTCTGGTGCCTGAGAGGGTTTAAGGACTTTCTCCTTAGCTCCAGGGCTTCACAAACTCTTATTGTTGTTTCACATTTAGGAGCTGGTAGGGGAGTCTGGACTAACACTCTCCACCAGGCTCCAATCCAGGGCAGATATTTCTGCAATATGGATATAAATAGATGCCTCTCACTTTGTACCTGACTTCTCCATTTTTTCCCATAGGATAAATTAAAGAATTGAATTGAAAAAAGTCCTGACCTTCTCAGTCACTGGTCTCTCCTTTGCAGATTTTCCAGGTCAGTGTTGTAAAGTCTCACACAACAAGAGCTCCTGAGCTAATCTTTCCAGAGAGCAGAGCTTTGCTCCCTTCTGCTGCTTGCCTCCTGAGCTTTTCTGCTTCCTCTTTTAAGCTCTGCCTCTAGTTTGTTCAGGCTTTGCTGGTGTGGTGGGACAGGGCCGCTTGGTCCCAGAGATCTGTTCCACAGTTGACCCCATCACAGTTAGGACTTCGCAAATGAAGAGGGGTTTGGAGAGTTGGGTAATGGGATTCTGCTCCTGGACTGAGGACCATAGAGGTGAACCTCTGTGTTATCATGCCTCAGTGTGTCTCAGCTGAGAGTTGCAGATTCAGAATGGAGCCTGCAAGTTATGCCCTTCCAGCATGACTGTGAACTGTTGATAACTACTCTCTGGGGCTATGTCTACAGTTGTTAATTTAGGTAGACTTAGCTAAGTCGACTTAACAAAGTCAACTTTAAGTCGACTTCGTTAAGTCAACTTAGTATGTCCACACTTAAATTTTAAGTCGACTTTGAGGGGACCCTACAAAGTCGACCTAAAGCATCCACACTGGATGCCTAGGTCAACTTGTAGGGGCTAGGTGGACCTGGGACAGGTCCATGGTGGCAGGGGGGACCCCTTGCCAAGTACCAGGGGGCTCAGCCTTTGCCCTATTGTACCTGGCTACAATGGGACAAAGGGGACAGGGACCCTGGTAGGGGATAGGGGCAGGGTGGGCAGGGCTCTGCCCTGCCCTTTGAGGGGGCTTGCCAGGCTCTCCCAGTCCCAGCCACCCTGGCAGCGAGGGCAGTGGGGATGCCCTGGAGTCCCCTAAGTCAACTTAAAGTCGACTTGGGGTACTCCATGTCTACACTGGCTTAAATTGACTTTAGAAAATCGACTTAAGCAGAAAGTTGACAATTTTTCCTTAAGTCGACTTAAGCAGCTGCTTAAGTCGACTTAAGGAAAGTGTAGTGTAGACACAGAATAAATTAAGTTGACTTAAGTGATCTTAAGTTGACTTAATTTACAAGTGTAGATGCACCCTGGGAGGGGTTATCCAACCAGTTTTCCAGCCATCTTATAGTAGCTGCATCCAGGTTGTACTTCCCTAGTTTTTTTTTTAATGAAAAGGTAAGGCGAGACCATATCAACAGCCTTACTAAAATCTAAATATACTACATCTACCACTTCCCCTCTATCTACAAGGGTTGTTACCCGATCATAGAAAGCTATTAGGTTTATTTGACATGATTTGTTCTTGATAAATCCATGCTGACTATCACTTAACACCTTATTCTGTTCTAGATGTTTGCTAATTGATTTCTTAATTATTTGCTCCATTATTTTTCCAGGTACAGAGGTTAAACCGATTGGTCTATAATTCCCTGGGTTGTCCTTATTTCCCTTTTTATAGATGGGCACTATATTTACTCCTTTCCACTCCTCTGGGACCTCTCCTGTCTTCCATGATTTTTGAAAGATAATAGCCAATGGCTCACATATCTCCTGAGTCAGCTCCTTGAGTATTCTAGGGTGTATATCACCAGGCCCTGGTGACTTGAAGACAGCTAACTTGTCTAAGTAATTTTTAGCTTGTTCTTTGCCTATTTAGCTTCTGATCCTATCCCATTTTTACTGCCCTCCCCTACATCCAGCATCAAATCACTACCAAGCTTCTTGGTGAAGACAGAAACAAAGAAATTATTTAGTTCATTTGTCATTTCCACATTTTCTGTTATTGTTTTTCCCTCTGTTGAGTAACAGTCCTTATGCTGTCCTTGGTCTTCCTCTTGTTTCTACTGTATTCATTTTTTTTGTTACCCTTTATGCCTTCAGCTAGTTTGATCTCGGTTTGTGCCTTGGCCTTTCTGATTTTTCTCCTGCACAACTGTGTTATTTGTTTATAGTCATCCTTTGTGATTTGACCTAATTTCCACTTTTTGTGGGACTCTTTCTTTATTTTTAGATTATTGAAAATCTCCTGGTTAAGCCAGGGTGGTCTCTTGCCATACTTCCTATCCTTCCTACACATTGGAATAGTTTGCTCTTGTGCCCTTAATAATGTCTCTTTGAAAAACTGCCAACTGTTTTCAGTTGTTTTTCCTCTTAAGACATGATTCCCATGGGATCCCCCCTACCAACTACCTGAGTGTGCCTAAGTCTGCCTTCAGGAAATCCATCATCTTTATTTTGATTTTCTCTCTTCTACCATTCCTTAGAATCATGATGAAGTGGGATTTTCTCCCATGAAAGCTCATTAGATAAATAAATGTGTTAGTCTTTAAAAGTGCTATGGGACTCCTTGTTTATTTTTCTTACTACCTGTGTGAGTTATTTATGTCACTGGTTGATTTCTGTGGGTGATTTCAACTATCCTCATTGACTGGGTAAATGTCACCTCAGGACAACACAGAGATAATGTGTAGACATTATAAATGACTATTTCTTGAAGCAGCTAGTCCTAGAATACATGAGGGGAGAGAAAATTCTTGATTTAATACTAAATGGAACACAGGATCAGATGCAAGAGGCAGGGCTATCGTTGTGGAGTTGAGCGAGGTGACCATCTCGGGCCCTGGGGTTCAGTGGGCCCTGCACTGCCCCCCCGTTGACCCTGTGCTACCTTTGCTGGCATTTGGCGGCAGGAGTTGGGGGCCCCTACAGGCCGATTCACCCTTGGTCTCACCCACCTCTTCACTGTGCCAAGCGGTAATTATAGCAGAACCACTTGGTAATAGTAACCATGATGTAATTAAATATAATAGTCTGATAGGGTCTGGAATACAAAAATCATGGTAACATTCACTTGATAAAGAGGAATGACACAAGAATGAGGTTGTTTGTTAGTCATAAATGAAAAGGACCTGTCACAGGGGTTAAAGGTCTTCAAGCAGCCTAGGGACTATTTAAAAACACCATAATAGAGGCTCAGCCTAAACATAAACCCCAAATTAGAAAAGACTACAAGAGGACCAAAAGAATGCCATCATGGATAAATAATGAAGGCCATTAAGGGCAAAAGAAGTATCCTTCAAAATTGGAACGTCACATTCTAGTCAGGATAATAAGGGGCAAAACCTCCATCAGGTTAGGTAAAACATTCTAATAAGGCAGGAGAAGAAAAGATATGAGAGGCAACTTTGCTAAGGATGCCAAAACTAACAATAAGATTTTTTTTTATAAGTACATTAGAGGAAGGAACTCTGCTGAACAGACAGTGAAGTGACAAGGCAGCTATGGTGTAAAGGAGCTAGGAAGACAAGTGGAATGCAGAAAAGGTAAATGAATTCTTTGTATTAGTCTTCACTGCAGGGGAAAGGTGTGCATGAGAATGATGTAGGTGACAAATCTGAATTACCGTCCTACACTGAGGTGACAATAGAAAGGGTTTAGAAGAATGATAAATGAAGAATAATAAATCATCAGGACTAGATGATATTCACCCAAAGGTTTTGAAGGAATGCAAATAAGAAATTTCAGAACTACTAACTATAACATATAACCAATTGCTGAAACAAGCTTTGTACCAGATGATGGAAGGTAGCTGATGTAATGTCAAAGTTTTAAGAATGGTTCCAGAGGCAATCCTGGCAATTACAGGTTGGTGAGTCTAACTTTGGTTCTGAGGAAATTGGGGTGGGGGTGGGGGTGGGGGGAGGAACCTATAGTAAAAAATTATCAGACACATAAATAAACACAACTGGGGGGGGGGGATTCAGCACAGCTTTTTTAAACTGAGGTTGTGCCTCACCAATCTATTAGAATTCTTTTAGTATGTCAATGAGCTTGTGAGTAAGGATGATCCAGTTGATTACAGTGTACTCTGATTTTCAGAAAGCCTTTGACAAGGTCCTTCACCAAAGACTCCTAAGGAAACTAAGTAGTTATGAAATAACAGGGAAGGGCTTCTCATGAATCAATAACTGGATAAAAAACAGGAAACAAGGGGTAGGAATAAATGGCTAGTTTTCATTCAAGTATACTGTAATCAACTGGATCACCCTTTATTCACAAGTTTGATGACATTCTAAAAGAGTGGATCTGACAGGGGTCTAAAAATCATGAATGGTGGGGAAAAAGTGAATAGAGAAAGATTATTTACCCTTTTCCATGATACAAACACCAGAGGTCCCATGATGAATTTACTACGCAGCAGGTTTAATGCAAATAAGGGGAAGTACTTTTTCTTACAATCCACTCTTAACCTATGAAATTCTTTGCCATGAAATGTTGTGTTGGCCAAGACTATAATTGCTTAAAAAAGAATCAGTTCATGGAGGCTAGTCCATCAATGGCTATTTGGCAAGATTGTCAGGGATGCGACTTCATGCCCAGGGCAACCCTAAGCTTGTGCGTGCTGTAGGAAATGATGGAAAAATGGGGTGGCTCTCTCCAGAATGACTCTGTTGTGTTCAGTCACCATGAAGCTCTGGTACTCCTTTGCACTGACCTGATGGACTACTGGTATGGTGTTTTTCTGTTACAAAGTATTACAAAATCCTAAACTCAAGTGTCTGGAAAGATTCTGATGCAATTTACTGAAGCCCCATGGTTATTTTCCCAAAGCATTGTCACTACCAGATTGGTTTAGATAAGGTAAACCCAGGAGGATATTATCAGCTGAATCTCCCACGTGTTTACTTTTTGAAACAAAATATTAAATTAATAAAACTCTTAAACTTTAATGAGTTCTGATCTATTCTATTCAGCAGTATTTTTTGCTCTAAACCCTTGTGCATCACATTAATGACTGCCAACATCAGGGGGCACAAGGAACAATCCCCATTGCCTAGCAATGTCAGCTCTTCAATGACCGCCACGTAATTAATCAGATACCAGCATTAGAGTCAGGACGATGTAATCTGGTGCATGATGAAACTTGTTAACGATCTCCTGCATATGTTATGGGAACTAATCATTCAAATATAGGTATAAGTACAACATGTAAAGTGTTTTCTTTCATTAATCTATGAACTAACATGTCATAAGCAATTAAAGCATGAAATCTTTAATTTTGCCAGCTGTTGTGATAGCTCACTTTCCTTTTGATACAGGAGTAAGTGGTTTTCTCTAAATATCTGAAAACTCGAATTACTACTAGGAATATTTGCTAAAATTCTATTATAAACCACTGTATTTGTATTACATTAGTACCTAAAGGCGTATTGTACTCTGAACAAACACATGACAAAGCACATCCCCTGCCCTGACAAGCAATCTAAACAGACAAAAGGGGACAGAAAAAGAAATAGCATTATTATAAATGGCATTTTACAGCTTGGGACTTAGGCACAGAGGGTGCATCTACACTTACAGATTAAGTCAATTTAAGCTTGCTTAAATCAATTTAATTTAATCTGTGTCTACACTACATTTTTCTTAAGTCGACTTAAGGAAAATTAAAGTTGATTTTATAAAACCTACTTTAAAGTCGACTTTACTGGCTAAGTCGATTTATTAAGTCGACTTAGCCAGTGTAGACGCAGATTAGCCCTAAATCGAGTTTAAGTCAACTTAAAGGGCTCCAGGGTTCCCCCACTGCCCTCCCCGCCAGGGTGGCTGACACAGGCAGAGCCTCGCATGCCCTCCCAAATGGCAGGATAGAGCCCTGCCCATTGTACAATGGGGCAAATGCTGAGCCCTCTGGCACTTGGCAAGGGTTGCCCCCCCGCCACTGTGGACCAGTCCCAGGTCCACCTAGCCCCTACAAGTTGAATTAGGCATCCAGTATGGACGGTCTAAGCTGATTTGGCAGGGTCCCCTTTAAGTCGACTTAATTTTTGAGTGTAGACATGCTAAGTCAACTTAACAAGGTCAGATGGAAGGTCAGGTTAGGGACTACTTAAAGAAGTTGGATATTCACAAGTCTATGGGGCCAGATGAACTGCATCCGAGGGTGCTGAGAGAGTTGGCCGAAGTGATTGCAGAGCCGCTGGCCATTATCTTTGAAAACTCATGGCAAATGGGGGAGGTCCCGGTGGATTGGAAAAAGACAAATATAGTACCTATCTTCAAGAAAGGGAAAAAGGAGGATCCAGGGAAGTACAGACTGGTCAGCCTCACCTCAGTCCCTGGAAAAATCATGGAGCAGGTCCTCAAAGAATCCATCCTGAAACACTTGGAGGAAAATAGAGTGATCAGGAACAGTCAACATGGATTCACCAAGGGCAAATCGTGCCTGACCAACTTGATTGCCTTCTATGATGAGATGACTGGATGTGTGGATGCAGGAAGAGCCGTTGACGTGGTATACCTTGACTTTAGCAAGGCTTTTGATACAGTTTCCACAGCATTCTCGTCAGCAAGTTAAGGAAGTATGGGTTGGATGAGTGGACCGTAAAGTGGATAGAAAACCGGCTAGATCACTGGGCTCAGAGGGTAGAAATCAATGGCTCAATGTCTAGTTGGCAACCAGTAACAAGTGGAGTGCCCCAGGGGTCGGTCCTGGGGCCGGTTCTGTTCAACATCTTCATTCATGATCTCAATAATGGGATAGATTGCATGCTTAGTAAACTCGCGGATGACACCAAGCTGGGGGGAACGGTAGACACGCTGGAGGGCAGGGACAGGACCCAGGGAGACTTAGACAAATTGGAAAACTGGGCCAAAAGAAACCTCATAAGGTTCAACAAGGACAAGTGCAAAGTCCTGCACTGAGGACAGAAAAATCCCATGCACTGCTACAGGCTGGGGACCGATCGGCTAAGTAGCAGCACTGTAGAGAAGCACCTGGGGGTTATGGTAGACAGGAAGATGAATATGAGCCAACAGTGTGCCCTTGTTGCCAAAAAGACAATGGCATATTGGGCTGCATCAGTAGGAGTGTTGCCAGCAGATCGAGGGATGTGATAATTCCCCTCTATTTGGCACTGCTGAGGCCACATCTGGAATACTGTGTCCAGTTTTGGGCTCCCCACTACAGAAAGGATGTGGACAAATTAGAAAGAGTCCAGCAGAGGGCAATGAAAATGATTAGGGGGCTGGGCCACATGACTTATGAGGAGAGACTGAAGGAAGTAGGCTTATTTAGTGTGCAGAAGAGAAGACTGATGGGGGATTTGATAGCAACCTTCAGCTACTTGTAGGGGTGCTCCAAAGAGGAGGGAGTTAGGCTGTTCTCAGTGGTAACAGAGGACAGAACAAGGAGCAATGGTTTCAAATTACAGCTGGGGAGGTCGAGGTTGGATATTAGGGAAAACTTTCTCACTAGGAGGGTGGTGAAGCATTGGAATGGGTTACCTAGGGAGGTGTTGGAATCTCCATCTTTGGAGATATTTACAGTTCGATTAGACAAAATCTTGTCTGGGATGATTTAGTGGGAGTGGTCCTGCTTTTAGCAGGGGGTTGGATTAGATGATGTTATTTTGCAGATGTCAGGAAAATGTTATATACACTGACATATTTGTGAAGCAAATTACACTGCAAATAATAATGTAAAATCAAATATAATACAGAAGAGGTACATGTTATTATATTATTTTTTCATTATTTCTCCCCCAGCCTCCCATGGACCACCTGCAGCAACCTCGTGGACCACCAGTGATCCACAGACCACAGGTTGGGAACCATTCATTTAGAGTGATAGAATTGGTTCCCACTTAGGACAAGAGAAGATTTTTATGGCGGTATATCCTCACAGCAAATCATAATGGAAGATGGAAACCAACCTTTGACTTCTAGACTTCTAAATACATTTCAAAGACCTCAGAAGTTCAGGGTGGTGACTCTACTTTCAGGGGTTCAGGTTTTGAGCAGATAACGTTACACTCATTTCACAAAAGGTGAGTTTTTTATAGGTCAGGCTCATTTTCAGTATCTGGTGTTCCCTTTTGGTCTCTCCTCAGCTCTGAGAGTGTTTTCAAATCTTCTATTAGTGGTGACTACTTATCTGCATCATCAAGGGATTGCACTATCCTCATACCTTAATGACTGACTACTCAAGGACAAGTCGTACCAAGAGGTATTGTTCACCACAAGGACAGTGCTTTTTTTGTTCTTGAACTTGGATCTTCAGTTGAAAAACCCACACTAACTCCCATACCGAACATACAATATATAGGAGCACGCCTGTGTTCTTTGCCATCCAAGGGCTTTCTTCCTATGGACAGATTTTGTGACATCACACCTGAGGGAAACAAAGTGGAAGAGGTAATATCTCTTATTGGACCAACTTGTGTGAATGAGAAAGACAAGCTTTAGAGTTTTCACAGAGGTCAGGGAAACTAATTCAGGGGACTTGTCTATACTAGCACTTATGCCTGCAAAATTTTTGTGTCTCGGGTTTTCTCAACCCCCCGAGCAACATAAGTTTTGGTGACCTAAATGCTAACGTAGCCAGCGCTATGTCAGGGGAGATGCTCTCACCCCAGCATATTCAGCACTGCTTGTTTAGGTGGTTTTATTATGACAGTTAGAGAGCTCTCTCCCATCAACAGAAAATGGCTACACACGAGCTCGTACTGTAAATTTTTAGTCAAATTCCAAAGGGGTAGCCGTGTTAGTTAGTTAGTTAGTGCCACAAGACTCTGTTGTAAATTTTTAGTGTAGACTATTTCAGAGTGTCACTGTTAAATATGAAGTTTTAACAGATTGTTTGGTTTAAGTATATACATATTTCAGAAGACGATTCAAGGTGAAGTGGTCTGAAGTGGTCAGTCATAGCTAGGAGAGGAAGTGGGGGGAGAAGGCACTGCAGTGGAGGCATTGTTAGTGGGTTCCAAATTGTTGCAATAACCCATACATCCAGTGTTCCCATTTAGTTTGTGATGTGAAATTTCTACTGAGGGTGTGAATTTAAGCTCCCACGCTCGTTTTTCACATGAGTCATGCTGATTTTCTCTAAGTTCGGGTAAGTCAGATATAGTGTGATCACTTTATGAAAAGTGTTCACCCACAGGTAAAATAGTGTTTTTGTCTTATTATTTTTCTATATGAGTTCATTCAAGAGTGATTGTCTGGTTTCACCCACATAGTTGCTATTGGGGGCACTTAGTGCACTGGATGAAGCACACAGCATGTTTGAATAGGCATGTATAGGACCCATATATCTTGACCACAGGTGATAAGCCGGAAATCACAAAAGTTTAGACAGAAGTCAACATTTAATCCAAACTTGCAATGGTATATCTGAAGGATTAAATTGGCCCTTGGTCTATAAACGTATTTCAGATGTGGTCTTAATACATCTCAGAAAAGTAATTTTATTAGTTCTACTGAAAGTCCAGAAGAATTCCTGCAAAACTAGTGGTGTTGAATATATGATTTTCAAACCACCAAGGGTTTTTTATATACATACTTTTAAAGTGTCAAATATTCCCTTTCTTCCTCCTCTCCACCAATTTGTTAAAGAAATAAGCTTCTAAACTGAGATCACGTATGCCAAGTTTCAGCCTTATTTGAATTTTTATGGCTGAATTATGAACACCTGAATATAGTGGTTTATAATGCCCCCCTGACAGGCTGTTATAACTACTTTGGCACTAACAATACTACTATAATTAGTGACTTTTGTATTGTGTTAACAAATGCCAGAGAGTGCTACCAGTCACCTAGATGACTTACCCAGGTTTTAATTAGTGTCTATCTAGACTATCTTTCTTTTCTTTGTGGAGACATATGCTTACCGAAATGACTCAGTGCTTGCACCAAGCACAGGTCAAAATATCCACCTGTCAACTGAATTTAGTATGCATGCAGGGAGGAAACGACTTAAGACATTGTGTTAATGGAGCAGATTGCATATTTCTTCAAATAGAAACCAGAGGACTTGTGTGACAGATGGATCAAAACCTCCCAGTTCTTGAAAACCAAGAGATGAAAGATTTCTCTTATAGTACAGACTGGACTGCAATATGCTGATTAACGAAATCTGATGGAAACTACTACCCCTCAGATCTGGATGTGTATAAGGGATGCAATGTCTTAGACTATATATTTCCCATGTATTTTATAGTCTAACACTGGTGATGTGCTATATAAAAAATGCCTATTGTTGTCTCATATTATTTCAGTTTATGCTTTGCACAATAAAAGAACACTGTTCATGCTTTGTGTTAAAGCTACTTTTAAAAATAATTCATAAAGGATTTATAAATGATTAAGAGATCTTATCATCTTGTTGCAAACTTAAATAATGTGCTATAGATGATTATAATGACATCAGTGAAAAGCATTACAAAGGGTTAGGTACCATCATTATAAGCCAACTGTTAACTTGTTGGCCTCTGTAACAATTAATTATTTATTAAAACATCTATTTGCCTTGTATTAACCCTTTATAAACTATAAATTTACCCTCAGTATAAACGTGACTATTTTTATAATAGATTGAGAGTGACCTATGATACAGTAAGGCTTTAATCTTACCGGGTGCACCTACACTAGTAAATTAAGTCGACTTAAGCAAGCTCATACACGCAGCCAAACAGACATCTATGTTGGACATAGAACCACATCGATAAGAACACCTGCCGCCCGGAACACCACATTCATGATCATAATGTTCCCTTATGGCCTTAAAACTACAAAATCTGTGAATTATTTTCAAATAACTGTTCCTGTGTGGCCTGTGGTTCTATTACCTTGTTGGAGAGAAGATGTTCCATTGCCAGTTAGAAAGTTTTACATGTACAAGCCAATACCTTGGGTTCCTTTGTACTTTGATCAGATATCCTTCTTTTATTCTGAAGACCTGCTTAAACATGGTGGAATTATTCAGACCGTAAAGAATTGGGGTAGGAGAATGTCTGATTACTTGTTTCCACTGGGACTATTCACATACTTAAAGTTAAGTACATTCCTAAATTCTTTGTTGTATGGAGGCAGTGGACAGTGATCTAATAGATTATGAAGATGCTTTGTTGGGCTCACAGAGTTGGCAGTTGTCACAGGGGGACTCTTACTACTTGGTGACCATCACTGCCTGGCCAGTTGCCATGGTTTCAGAGTCACAAAAGTAAAGAAGGCCATTTATCTCTCACCAAGGTGTGCATTTATTTCCCTCTTACATATCAATGCCATGCAAGACAGGCTCCTCGAAAAGTCTCAATCCCCAGCCCAGGCTCACCTTCTAAGCTTCCTTTTGAGCTGCTCCTTGCTTCCTGTTTCCTCTCCTTATATTTGCCCCAGTTACCTTCTTAGCCCTGTGATGCTCAGGCACTCACAATCATCACACCAGGAAGTGTATAATTGCCATCAGCTAGGCCTGCAGCCTTCCCCAGCTTGCAGCAATATCAGTGATCAGAGTACTGCTGATAGCTCCCTGTCATAGCAACCTGCAAAATAAAGCTCTCTCTTACATTCATCCATTACTTCCAAGAAAAATCTCTTTATATTGAGCTTCCCCACTATGCAGGATTTGGTAGTAACTAATTACAAGGCGATTCTAGTGACAAAAATGTTAACTCTACAGAAAACTGCAGAAAGATCACGACTTTAGTGCAGCAGTAACTCTTAGCTCTACACTAAATTGTATCGAGTAGTGTGTGGCCTCTAGACTTCCCCCCAGCGCTTAGGTTTGTTATGCTTAATAAAAGCTATAGTCAAACTATTATATTGGCTTTGAAAATAATAAAAAAAATAATAATTATGAACAACCCATTTAATAAGGAAAGGGTACAATGTCCACAATTTCTTTAAAGCATCATTGAAGTAATTCCACTGTTGCCAATTAAACACATCTAAATATGCTCAGTCAATGTATCTCCTGAGTGTTTCTGCTTCATTAACTGTTTATATGATGACCTCAGAAGAAAGGTTTCAGCCTGATGAAATGCCTGTTTTTCAGACTGCCTCAGGCAATATTGTAATAGGGCTGCAATTTTTCATTAGACACTCAGAATTTAGAAATATCACATTAACATGCTTAATCCTACCACATTAGGCGTCACAACACCTCTCATTGAATTATTCTTTTGATAGCCTATAATAATAATTATTATAATAATAATTAATAATGTTATATCATACATTCTAAGAAAGTGTTCCATCCTCTACGTCCTCCAGCTCCATTCAGATTGAGACTGATATATTTGCATGGGTATCTTCTGATTATATTTCAAGCATCCCTAATCCTAGATTTTGCAACTGAATGGGCTAACTACACCACTCTCTGTTAATGGTGCCATTATTTGCATCATGAATCACAAAGCCAAAGAAGACCTATGCTATTTACATTTTATGATGCTTCCTTCCAAAGTAACAATTCTCTAACTCAGCACAAAGTGACAAGGAACATATTACCTTAAATGGACTTTGGATTGTAGAAATAACTCTCAGGAGGATATTGCCTGTCTAGATCAGTAGCTTGGATATTCTACTGTAGAGTTTTGTAGGGATTATAATTCATATTCAGTTTCCAGCCATAAACAAAATGTAGATAACCAGGTTCTGAAACTTAAAATTCCATGATATGTGAGTTTGTTCAATATATTTATTTTAGTTGTCTGGCATCTCCATTGGACAATGGGAACTATGCACTGCCTTACAGTATTGATGCTACTAAACCTTGCAATAAAATGGTAAATGTCTCTGTCCTTTAATGAGAGAGGATATGTGAGTTTCTATAGTACCAGAATAAAATTGTGAGGAAATAAGTAAACATACGTCTTTGGCAGGTTTTTTTTTTTTTTTTTTTCTTCTTCCATTCATCTAGTTGAGGGGAAAAAAGAAGAGAAATTGATGAAGGTAATAAAAGGTCATCTAATTGTGATAGGGACTAAAATTAAGAGAAAATTAAATGTAGGCTGACTATCAGGAATGAAACCTTCTTATGAGTTCTCTTAGATTGGCATAATCAACTGAAGCCCCATCACTTGAGACATTTAATACTAGAATGCATAAATCACTATGAAATATACTCTGGAAAAAATTATAGAATCAAAGAAAATTAGGGCTGGAAGGGACATCAGGTGGTCATCTAGTCCATAGCCTTGTTCAAAGCAGGACCAAGCCCAATTAAATCACCCCAGCCAGGGCTTTGACAAGCTGAGCCTTAAAAACTCCTAAGGATGGAGATTCCACCACCTCCCTAGCTAATTCATTGTAGTGCTTCACCACCCTCCTAGTGAAAAAGTGTTTCCAATCAAGACCTCTGACACTGCAACTTGAGACCACAGCTCCTTGTTCTGTCATCTGCCACCACTGTGAACAGACTAGTTCCATCCTCCCTGAAACCCCCGTTCAGGTAGTTCAAGTCTGCTATCAAATCCCCCCCCCCCCACACCCCATTCTTCCCTTCTACAAACTAAATAAACCTAGCTCCTTTGGCCTCTCATCATAAGTCATGTATTCCAGCCCCCTCATAATTTTTATTGCCCTCTGTGACATGCTGCACCCCCAAACACTCCCATAATGTGATTTGTGTATATTTCCTGTTCTTCCTTACAATGTAACCATGTATTGTCTAATGCTCGCAACCCCTGAAGCCCTGGCCGGGAGCTCCTGGTCTAATGCTAAGTAATTCTAAGGTGTTTTTGGAATGCTCATGACATGCACTACATCATTCTTATGGTAACATGTTTTCTGCAGCACCATACATGAATACAGATATAAAATATGTCCCCAAATGTATTTCATATGGCTCAAGTGGGGCAGACAGTCAGAGTTGCACCCAATGCACCTGATGAAGGTATACATCCAAAAAAAATGGCAACCAAGTGCTTTAGCTGTAGAAGGAAAAGAAGAAGCGGGGCAAATGGAGGCTTAAAAGGAGAGAAAAAGAAACATTTTGCACTTACTGAGGCTTTTGTGCCAAAGACTCCATCTTGCAAGCAACCTCAAGAACCCACTGACTATCGTCTGGCTGAAGACCATCATAGCCATGCCTGTGTGGTAAGCTGAACATGACTGAAACAAGTTTGAAAGGGGTAGCCATGTCAGTCTAGTTAAGGAAAAAAGCTGAGGAGTCTTGTGGCACTTTTAAAGACTAACAAATCTATTTCTTGAATCCGCTTTCATGGGAGAAAATCCCACTTCATCAGATATTTGAAGATAGGGAACTTACAGAAGGGAAGGAAAATAAATGCAGGGAAGTGTAAGTTATAGGACCAGGTTACACTTTTAAAGCAAATCAAAGCAGTTGTTTAAATTTAAACAGTGGAGAACAGCATATTAGAGAGAAGTGAGGTAAAAAGAAGGCAAAATCACCTGTTGTAATGAAAAAACAGTGATCTTAGTTTAGAATGCAAGCTATCTTTTGTTTGATTGTGATTATCTCCTTGATTGATTAATTATCTGATTTTATATTGATTTTGACATATACTTACTTAGAAACATGTTCTAATCAATAAACTTATGTTTGTTTTATTTAAAGCAGTAAGATGTTAGTTGAATATAAATGTAAGGTAGATGTTCCTGGTGTTGCATTTGGGGGCTGGCAGTGCTGGCTGGGCAATCATCCCATGAGGGGCTACTGAGAGCACACTTCCACTGCCTGAGAGACTGATTACACGCTAGAGGCAGAATGGCTATGTCTACACTTGTAATTTTAAGTTGACTTTAACTAAATACAATTCCTAGGCATAAACTATATAATCATTCCCAGCAAATTACTACCTTTCTATTGATACCAAACATGACATAGCTCCTATGGATTATAGCATTTAGGATATATGGATAGAAAATAATATAATAAATGCTTCCCTAAATCCAGACAGCATCACACAGGGCTCTGCTTTGCCCTTTGGGGGGCATGCCAGGCTCCCTCTGTGCCTCCCCCCACCACGGCAGGGAGGGCATTGGTGTAGTCCTGCTACCCCACGTCCACACTGGCTTAATTCAACTTCAAAAAGTCGAATTAAGCCTTAGGTCGAGTTGAAAGGTCGTTTAATAAAGTCGACTTAATTTTCATTAAGTCGACTTTCATTAAGTCGACTTTCTTTTCCTTAGTCGACTTAAGCAAGCTGCTTAAGTCTACTTAAGCGAACTGTAGTGTAGACACAGGGTAAATTAAGTCGACTTAAGCAAGCTTAAGTTAACTTAATTTACAAGTAGTCAAATTCCAAAGGGGTAGCCGTGTTAGTCTATTGTAGAAAGACAACAGAGTCTTGTGGCACTTTTAAAGACTAACAGATTTATTAATCGCATGAGCTTTCGTGGGAGAAAATCCCACTTCGTCAGACGCTTTGAAGATAGGAAAGTTACAGAGTGGGAGGAAATTAAATGCAGGGGACTGTATGACATAGCATCAGGTCAGGCTGTAACAGCAAATCAAAGTAGGTGTTAGGATTCAAAACACTGGGGAACAGTGCTGTTCCCCAGTGTTTTGAATCCTAACACCTACTTTGATTTGCT